>JACDOX010001250.1:0-14045 GCA_014549065.1 Cardinalis cardinalis | reverse complement strand
CAATTTCGGGAGCAGAAGGAGCAAGCGATGGGGAAACACAGGAGCGAGGGGCTGCCGCTTACCTGGGGCAGGGAAGGAGCCGCTCCGCAGGGGACTGCGAGCGCCGGTTGTAAACGGGGTGTATATGAGATATCTCCCTGTGCCCGCCCCGTTCCCGCCCCCAGGGCTCCTCCCTCTCTCCCCGCAGCTCCTTTCCCGGTTTTACACCGATTTCCCGTAAATCACATTTCCCCGCTCCCAGGGGGGCGCGGCTCCTTGGCTGGGCGAGGGGAAATGGGCGCAGCCGGCACCCCCCCCACCCCCCCCTCTGCTCCTGGAGCCTCCCCGGGGCACCGGGAATGCCCCGGGAGGGCACTGGGAGCGCTGGGAGCGAACCCCGCGGGCTGATGGCGGACGGGGCTTGAGTTAGGGGCGTCAGGGCTGTGGAACGCTGATTTTGGGAACTTCATGCCTTAGAAACCCCTGTTTCAGCAGCTTCGGGGCCAGAACGGTGATTTCAGGAGATTTGGAGCCGAAAAAGAGCAATTTGGGGGCTCCAGAATACTGATTTTGGGAGGTTTTTGGCTCGGGGAAAAAAAAAAATTAGGGAGCTCCGAGTCTCAAAGAAAGGATTTTAGGGCTATTTTTAGCTCGGAAGCAGCAATTTAGAGAGATTTCGGGCTCAGAAACACCCATTTAAGGATATTTTGGTGTCTGAAACACCAGTTTGGGGAGCTGAGAAACACTCATTTAGGGAGGATTTAGGCTCAGACATACCAAATTAAAGGGTTTTTTGACCTTCCAGATGAAAAACCTAYTTGGGGAGGGTTTTGCTCACGAGGGCTGGAATACAAGTATGGGGAGTCCTGCCAGACTGCCTATACCCCAAGCCCACCACGGCAAGTGCTGTGTGCCTGCGGTGGYGAGRACAAMMGCYGGATGACTGCAGACATACCCTGTGTCCCATRTCACTGCCTGGGACACTGTCCTGAGCTTGGAAATGGGTGCTGTGGGCACACGGTGCCCCATGAAAGGATTTAATCAGAGTGTRGTACTCATTGCCAAAGCAACCTTACAGACATCTGGCCAAGAAGCAGGCACTGAGTGGATTTATGACATCGCCTGTGATGGACCAGCCTCTGGAATGATGGAATGATGGAGTGGGCTGGTGAAGAGGACAGCGAGCARTGGGTCCTGTCGGGACTACAGCTCCCATCATGCACCGCGGCACCCACTGAGCGCCATTGCAGCCGAGACTGCATCTCCCGTGATGCTCTGCGCACCGTAAAGCGTCTTTATAGCCGGGCCAGCATCTCCAATATACCACGCGACCCCAGAGCCCTGACAAAACCCAGTTCCGGCCGTACAAGTCCCGTCATGTTCCGCGCCCCAAAGAGACCCATAACGACTCTCCAAGTGCCCCCCAAGGSCTTCCCGGCACCAYAGGTTCCCCGCAGGTGCCCCCTGAGGACCCGAAGTGGCCGCTCGCACCCACAAGTGGCTCCCSGGACCCCCAAGTGCTGCAGTGGAGCTACTTYCGGGACTACAGCTCCCATCRTGCTCCGCGGCGCTCATGGCGTTTTAGTGCAGCCGGGACTTCMTTTCCCGTCAGCCCCCGCGCTCTGCAGGGCGCCATTAGCGCTCCTCCTTCACCCCCCGCTCCCAGAGAGCCCCGTTAGAGCCCCCCAAGGGYCCACCCGGGCCCCGAAGGGCCTCAGATTCCCCTCCCTGACCTCCAAGGGCCCCCCTGCATCCCCAAGGGGTYCCCTGGACCCCGAATTGTCCCTGAGAATCCCTGCGTGCCCCCCCTTCCCCATTTCCCACCCGGCTCCCCCAAGTGTCCCCCCGACGCTCAAGTTCTCTCTGAATTCCCTCCTCAGACCCAAAACTGCCCCAAATGTGCCCCAAAATTATCTCCGTGTAAGCCCAAGTGCCCCCTTGAACCATGTGTGAGAAAAACATTATTTAAAAGATTACAAAAGGACTAAATATAGGGCAAATTAGCATCAAGAGGGAGAAATCAATAACCAATAGAGGTTAATTAGTGAATGAAGGGAATTGTGATACTTAGAAGCAATTAACATTGATTTTATTCGTTGCTAAATATGCACAGATTTTTGATATAAAATTAGGTTAAAAAATGAAACATAACTATTACTACAAATAAAAAATAAATACAATAAATACATTTAATTGAAAAAATACTAAAAATAAAGAATAAATTGCAATTTTTTTAAYATATATTTTGGGATGTTAGTCCCAGGTGGATAATGTCAGACATGGTGAGGCTGTGGGGATGAGGAGCAGGTTGTCCAAACAGAGTCAGCCTGCAAGGGTGTCGTTCTTCTCTGTGCCCAGACCTCCTAAGGAGGCATTCAGCATCAAGATCACTTGGGGAAAGCTTCAGCTACCTTTTCTCTGAACTGAAAAATAAAAAACAATACTCGTGATTAAAAAACTGAAAATCATGAGGTGCACTTTGAAATCTTCCTCCTGAACAGAACTCCAAACTGACTCCAATCMCTGCACAAGCCCTGGAGACTCCAAGACAATGTAAGGGAGACAAAGAGCCCCCGAGGCCTTTCTGTTTTCATGATCCCTGAAATAAACAGGGCAAGGAGACTTCTTCTCCTTTTAATGCCTTTATTAAAAGTGATCCGCTCAGGATGGGGCAGCCCAACGGGCCTGCAGTCTCCCCCGTCGTCTCTCCCAGAGTGACCCTGAGGAGAAGGACAATGTGCAGCTTTGTCCACTGAGAGCAGAGCTGTGAGGGCCAGTCCTCGTGAGAGCCTTTGTGGACGTGTCGACCCCAAAAATTTTGAAATCTGCAACTCTGTCTCTCTGGGTCCTGGTTTCGGGATGATCCCCAGCTCAGGGTGAGGGGCGATGAAGGTTCTACAGGACAGCACACTGTGCCTCATATCTGGACATCACTCTAGTTTCCCAAATCTATATTGGCTCGTTGTTTTGGGGCTCTCTTCAGTACCTTTGGAGTATGTTGCCTTTCGGCGTGGCGACCTGGTTTTAAGTCTGGCACGGTAACCCAAAGCCCAGGGTTACTCGGTCCATAAGCTCCTGACACCAATGTGGTGGACAGCAAATGGCGTTTATTGAAAGGTCTCAGGGGTTTTTATGGCTTGGGTAGCCAGTGTCATTTCCTCCTGCTCACGTCCGGCTGGGTATGGTCAGGGACAGAGCAGAGGCTGCTACAGGGTGGGGGATGCCTGACTGTACAATCCGAAATCTGCCGCACGCAGATCCTAACTCACCACATCTCCCCCCTCCCTCATGATTAGTAAAATTCATACAAAGTTATAAAACATAGAGGTTACAAAATTTCATGGGTTAGTAAAGTTAGTGTAGAATTGTAAGTGTGTTAGTAACTGGCACGCCTTAAAGTAATTGTCAGCGCTCGAGAAACATAATGTTAACCGTTTCTAAACACCTTTTAACGAATAGCACCAGTTTGTTTAATATGCAAGGCCCGAAGATTAGGGTTAGTAGGATTATAGTGGGCCTATTAGGGTAGAAATCAGGGTGGTGAGCCATGGGGACCGGTTGAACCACGACTCGAACCAGCCCTGTTGAGCTTCCCTGTCCATTTTTCTTAGGTTTAGTGGGTTTCTCAGTTCGGCTATGGAGTCTCTGGCAACTCCGGTGTGGTCTGCATAAAAGCAGCATTCCTCTTTCAAGGCGGCACACAGGCCCCCTTGCTGCATGAACAAGAGGTCCAGTCCTCGCCTGTTTTGGAGGACCACTTCTGAGAGCAAGGAAAGGGATTTTTCTAGGGAAGAGATGGACTTCTCGATCCTTTGCAAGTCCTTGTCGACCGTCATCTGCAGTTGTGCCAGTCCTTGATGTTGTGTTGCAAGGGCTGAGACGCCTGTGGCAGCACCGGTAGCTCCCAAACCGAGGAGCATTGCGATGGTGATGCCTGTTATCACTTCTTGTTTGTGGAGCCGGTCGGGTTCCTCGAACAAGCGGTACACCTCTTCTTCCTGGCGATACAGCACTCTGGGGACAATTAGAACTTGGACACAAAAGTCAGTAGAATGATCGAATTTGTCAAGGAGTACACATGGGCTTACTCCTGATTGTTGACAGACCCACATTCCTGATGCAGCTGGGATCACCCACTGGAACTTCCCTCCCTTAAGTTTGACGAATTCCTGGCAGACGTTGCCCATCTGCCTTGCCAAGGTTGCATTGCCAAAGCATTTGCCTTGGCCCGTAACCTGGCTTAGGGTAATGCCTTTCCGGGGGGTGTCCCATMTGCATTGGTGTGGATTGTCTGGCTTTGAGAAGATGAATGGGAGCTCGAGGGCAACACCTTCGTAAAAAGGGGGCTGTGCATCATAGCATAACAAGCATGACTCTGTGAAGTTCGGGTTGGATTGGTTTAACCATAAGAAGGCGGCATTTAACACACTTAAGAATGGATTGGAGAGGGTGGTTTGGCTAAGAGATCGGATGGGGAGGTAAGTTTTGGCATCTGTGTTTTGTGGCTAGAACTCTCGTTAGCTGCGATCCCTTTACTCATTGCTAGAACCGGTTTGGGTCCAACTGATTGGGATATTGAAGCTGGGAGTCTGATGATTTGTATGTTCACCCAGATGCGGCGAGAAAGATGAGCAAACGCTGTCCACAGCTTGCCCGTGGCCCAGCCATCATGGGTCGGCTGCAGGATTGTCATTGTATAACATGTGCAGGTGTGCTGTTTCCTGCCTTGGTGCAAAAGCACATACCCCTCCATATCCTGACTGGGGGCAGTTTACTGCCACGTGGCCTGCCTGGCCACACTCAGAGCATGCCATCACACTGGTTATTGCAGTGTGAACTGCTGCTTGGATGGGAGCTAGGTATTCTTCCTTTGCAACATGTCTGATCATGGCGGCTATATTGGACCCAGGTGGCAGTGATCTTAAAATGTCCTTGGTGGCTGAGTTGCATTGCTGGTGTAAGCATTCCGCCAGTACAGGGCCCTTTGCCTCTGGGGGTAATGCAGAGGAATCTAATGCGGCCTGAAGGCGGTCCACGAACTGAGTGAAGCTCTCACTCTCGCTCTGCTTTATAGTGGACCATGGCGATGGCCTGGCAATTACTTTGCAAGCAACACGGATGGCTTCCCGGGCAGCACGAGTTGTTGTCATAACCTCGTGGGCTCATAAGCCTTCGGCCTGTGCCTGAGGTGTAATCATAGTGGGGTCTGTGCCCATTAGCCTCTGTAAGCTGGAGCCATGCAGAGGGTGGTCTGCCCGAGTCACCAAGGCCAGCTGTTCAGCGCAGTTGTCTTCCCACTTCTGTTTAAAAACTATCATTCCTGCCCCATCAAAGATAAGCCTGCAGGTTTGTTTTATGTCAAAAGGTAGCATATCATCACCTCCAAAAACGCTGTCAATAAGTGTGGAGACCATGGCAGAATTAATCCCCCTATCTGCAATCGCTTTAATAATTGCTTGTACATCTTTCGGATTTACCGGGGAATAGGTTCTTTGATTTCCGCCAGCCCCCCCCACCACGGACCGGGAACACCAAAGTGGAAGCCGGGGCATATTCTGCACATGCTATTTTTATTTTCCGCCAGTCTGTGAGCAGGGTTCGATCTTTCTCTGATATACCCTTAACCCACTTAGGAGCACTGTGGCTTGTGATCTTATATGCCGCTGGTTTCTTTTTGTTAGAGCCGGAATCCGTATCGGAATCCTCTGACCACCATTTGCGTTCGCCCCAGCTCGAGTCAGAGTCAGACCCAGAAGTGGAATGATCAGACACTTCCGGGCTGCTCTGCCTTTTTCTTGGGCTCCGACCCCGCCCCTTGCAGGGTGTGGTGGTTTGACAGGAAATAGGATTTCTGGGATCCTGTGGTCAAGCCAATGGATGTTCAGATTTTAATACTGGCAACTTACTCAGCCACTGGGACACTGGATCCACCTCTGAGAACACAAGGTTAAAGCAGGGCTTTTCCCCTGGGAAACTCTCTTGGGTTCCGGCAGGGAAAGAGTTCAGATCTCTCCCCCGTCCGGCTGCTCCTGCTGGGTGGGGGAGGGGAAGCCACGAGGCCCGGTGAGGTAGGCCAGGGCTGTGGACGGAGGTGGGAGCTGAAGAGCCCCGGCACAGAAGGGTGGCAGAAGCGTCAGAGGCACCGGGCAGCCCCCCCAGGAGAGAGAGAGAGAGTACAGCCTGTGCTTGTGACTGTGTTACCTTGAAACTTGATAACGTGGAGCAGCACGGCTGAGAAGAAGAAGGGAGGGGAAAATGCGGAGAGAAGGTGTCCGGCCGCTGTGGGAGTCTCTCCGGGCAGGCAGAGCCCGAGTTTTAACCCTTTTGTGGACAATGAAAATTCTGCAGAGCATTCACTTTTCCTGCAGTGGAGCAGATGATGAAGAGGGAATTGAGTGAGTGAGATGAAGGCCTGTGCCAGAGGGAGAGAGAGAGAGAGAGAGATGTTGGAGGAATGGAGAAGACTGAGTGGCATTTTTTTGCTGGACTTTTCTTGTGTGGCCATGGACAGAACCATTTTTTTTTTCCTGTGACACAGAGACTGCATTTAGGGGGAGACAGGCCTCAGAAACAGAAGAGTCAGTGTGGATGCCCCTCAGCCCCAGGGGGTGTGAAAAATATGGGGGGGACAGGTGTCCCAAAGGAGAGACTGGTTTTTTTGGAATTAGACAATGCATCCTTAAAAGACAACCCTAGAAGCAGCTCTGGTCCATGCACAGTGGTGAGAGCACTGAGCATGGAAGGAAGATGTCACGATGGCAAAGATCTCCGGGCGGTGCTATCGGTGACATGGAGACACATGAGGTTTCAACAGTGTTTCCAGGGGAAGCCTGTGGTACAAAGAAAGACTCCTTCTCCTCTTGATGAACTGTAGATTGAGTATTCTGGAAGGGTGGTGCAGGTTCAAGAGTTGGTGTTTTGGGGGAGGTATTGTATTGGAGATTTGGTGGGGGGAGGAGGAAAATGCTTCTGTGCAGTTTTCATTTTCCTTGTTTTTTTGTTTTTTTTCTTTTCCCTTGTAGTTTTTTTCCCTTGTAGTGTAGTTAATAAAGTTTTCTTTGTTACTAAGTGAGAGCCTGCTTTGCTTATTCCTGGTCACATCTTACAGCAGACACCAGGGGGAGGGTATCTTCATGGGGGCGCTGGTATTGTGCCAGTGTCAAACCATGACACAGGGGTCGGGCCGTTCCCTCCCCCTGGGCTCCCCCTGCCTCCTGGGGGAAGTCCTTTCCTTATAAGGACCTAATGTGAATAGAGCACCCTGATTGGTCTTACGCTCCTTCTCGGGGGCCGCCCCGCCTCCTGTTTCCGGTCCTGCTCGCGCGGTCTGGCGCCATTTTCAAACCCATATGGCGGTGGCGGGTTTTTATCGGCGGCTTCAGGGACCGATGTTAGTGCCGCCTCTCACGCCTCCTCCGCCAGCCCCTGCCAAAACGCCCATGCGCGCTCCCCCCCCGCGATGGTGAGTCCGTTCGCTGAGGGGGATCCGGCGTTCCCGCCTCCGCGCGCGCAGCTGGGTCAGAGTCCTCCGGGGTCTGCGTCGCTGCCCCCACCCCTAACTGCGGTATAGCCAGCAAACAGGTTTGTGCGGCTTTCCAGGTTTCCTGCTCCTGCCAAGCCTTTTGCAGTGCCTGGATAACTTTGCCCCATGATTTCAGGGCTTTCCCTGAGCCTGAGGACATGGTTTCCTCGACCTGGACCTTTGTACATTTTTCCCAGATCTCTGGGTGAAGAACTTCTACCGGGGTTTCTATAGCCCCAAGCTTAATCAGTCTCGGAATTGCAAGACATAAATCCTTAAGCTTACAATCAACACCTCGTTGTGCATGTATCTGACTTACGACCTTTGCTATGGCCTCCATGGTCCTCGCTGGTCCGGGGGCGTCCTCCCCGCTGCACAAGACCAGCTGCGCAGCCGCCGGTCCCTTGTCCAGGTGAACCCCGAACCCTGGGCGCTGTGATCCCAGGTTTTCGGCACCAGATGTTGCCTTTCGGCGTGGCGACCTGGTTCTAAGTCCGGCACGGTAACCCAAAGCACAGGGTTACTCGGTCCATAAGCTCCTGACACCAATGTGGTGGACAGCAAATGGCATTTATTGAAAGGTCTCAGGGGTTTTTATGGCTTGGGTAGCCAGTGTCATTTCCTCCTGCTCACGTCCGGCTGGGGGTGGTCAGGGACAGAGCAGGGGCTGCTACAGGGTGGGGGATGCCTAACTGACCGTAGTATCCAAAATCTTCCACAGTCAGATCCTAACTCACCACACCTACCCCTGCGTCGGTTTTGCCCGCCTCTCCGGTGATCCCCGCAACTCCGACCAAGGTGCCTTTCCCGGTCCCTCGGGGTCCCGCGCCCACTGCTCCTGCTGCGGCCATGCCCGACCCCCTCCCCAACTCCGCGTGGCTGCACCCCGCCCACGACTTGGTCCAGCCCTCCGCCCAAACCTCTCCTGCCCTCACTGCCGCCAGCACCGCCCACCTAGCACAGGCTGCGAGCAGACTAGCCCCTCCCGGCATCTCCCCGAGCCCTGCGCGCACCCCTCCACCCTGCGCGGCGCCGGGAACTGCTCATCCACACCACGCATGCCTGGGATTCCTAGCCCCCCCAAGCCAGTGGCATTGCGTGCACACCCCACAGCCTCCCATGCCCGCACCCCCAGCCTGCTCTGCCTCTCTGTTCTCACGCATCCCTCCAAACTTTCACCGAAACCTTTTGCCAGCCCAGTGAAGTAGGGAAACCTTGGGATGCCCCCCCCACCCCCCGCCCAAATGCTGTCCCTGCTGCGCCGCTATCCCTGGTCCTACAGCGCCAGCTCCTGGCCAGTCACTGAAATGCTTGAAAAAATCTAGGCGAAAGACACACAGGTTTTCCTCAGACGAGGACACCTTTTCCGATGATTCGGATTCTGATACGGTCCACAGGGACCCATGGGCTCTCATTAAGATGAAGGCAACAAAAAATGGAGACTGGGACCTGGCTCAAAAAACCACCACTTTCCCAGTGGAATACAGGGTAGGCCCTAATGGTGGCGAATCCGTTATTGAGACATGGAAAGCAATTTCAAACAAGCAACTCATACAATTAAGAACTATAGCTAAAGAACACGGGCATGGTTCACATATTTTTAGAAATTTCTTAGAAGCTATGTTCTCTGGTCATGTTCTGGTTCCCCATGATTTAAAGAATATTTCACAATGCCTCCTGTCCCCAGGGAATATATGTTATGGGACAGGCATTGGAAAAAGCAGTTAAAGGAACTTTCTGATTCCTGTGCTGCTGATGATAAGACTGATTTCACAGTCGAACAGCTCGCTGGTGAAGGGGACTTACAAAAACCAGCCCAACAAATGGAAATGCTAACCAAAGACGCGCTCCATGATGTCGTGGTGGCGGCAAAAACCTCCTTACTTCTCATGCAGGACAAATCCATGCCAACTATGCATTTTTCTGCCATTAAACAAGGCTTTGATGAAAGCTTTATCAAATTTGTGGACAGACTTAAAGATGCTTTGGAGAAACAGATAGACAGCACAGTGGCAAGGAAGGAACTCTTATGCAAGCTTGCCTTAATTAACTCAAATGAAAAATGCAAGGCCATTTTGAGGTCTCTACCCATAGAGTCAGACCCTACCATTGAGCAAATGCTGGAATGCTGTACACGCCACATGTCCAATGACAATACAGTGGCCCAAGCAGTTGCTAAGGGTATTGCTGACGGAGTTTCTGGTTCATATGCAGTAATATCCTCTAAGGATCAAGCTAAGTGCTATAACTGTGGCGAGCTAGGGCATTACATAAAGGACTGCCCTGACAGGTTTCCTCCCCGTTACTACCGTAACAATTATCAGGCACCCCGGAATCAGCAGCGCTACCAGCCGCGTCCTTTAAACACCCTGGGCCGCCCATTGGAGCCACGGGCGCAGCAAATAAATCAAAGGCCACCCAGACCCAATCATGCTCCAGCTCAGGTCATTCCGGACCCAAGGAAGAGGACTCAACCCATGGGACAACCCAGATGGGCACCCGCCAGCAACTAGTAGCTGCTTTGTCTACTGACTTTAATGATAAGAATATTCGCTGTGTTCCCATAGGTAAATATGGACCTAAAGGTAGCCCTTCAGATATCTTAATTATAGGTGATTCTCTTAATAGTCCAAAAGAAATCTCCGTTGTTCCGGAAGTGCTGACAGTACAACCAGGACAAGAGATCCTCGTCCAGGTATTCTGCATAGACTTACCATTCTTTCTTTTGAAAGGAACTCCGATAGCACAGGCCTTTCTACTCCCAAATGATCACAGGGAACAGATTCCTCTCAACCCTACAGCTATGTGGGCACAGATCATGGGATCATCCAAGCCTACCATTGAGTGCAGTCTCTCCTGCAAAGGAGAGAAGACCCACCTGCCAGGAATGCTGGACACCGGTGCAGACGTGACCATCATCGCCCGCTCGGATTGGCCAGCACACTGGGATCTACAACCTGTCACAGGCATGATCTCCGGGATTGGAGGAGCTACAGTCTCTATGAGGAGCAAGAACAACATCCTCGTTGAAAGGCCTGAAGGCAACCTGGCAACCATCCGTCTGTCACTATTGGACACGAAAGAACACACGCGCACACCACTGTTCTCAAGGTGAAGAAAAAAAAGGGAAGTTTAATTTCTGACTCCAGTATTTATAGTTTTACAAAGGTGACAGTGGATTGGAGGGTGACAGTGACACCTCTCCAATGACACTGGTCAAACTAACAGTCCATCAACTCTCTCCTCCTCCATAAAGGAATGCAAAGGAATGGGTTGTTTACAGAAAGTGTGTGATAAAGTTCCTTACAAGAATGTCAACATCAGAAGGCTAGAAAATCTTAAAAAACCAGGGTGACATCTGTCCATTCGTGGTAAGGACCCCCATTACCCTTTGGGGCAGAGACGTTCTTTCCCAGTGGGGAGCTTCCTTACATATTCCCACTCAGGGTTTTTGATTGGGACCACTGAGTTGAGCGCGCTACCTGAAACACCCCGACTCACCTGGAAAAGCCACGAACCAATCTGGACAGAGCAGTGGTCCCTAAAGAAAAGCAAACTGCGCGCTCTGAACTCTCTTGTGGAAGAACAGCTCAAAAAAGGCCACATTGTAGAGTCCAACAGCCCTTGTAATTCTCCACTTTTCATTCTACCAAAGCCTGGGACAAACAGGTGGAGGCTTCTCCATGACCTTCGCAAAATCAACGAGGTCATTGAGGACATGGGCCCTCTCCAGCCTGGCCTGCCCTCACCATCGATGCTGCCTAGGAACTGGACACTTGCTGTCATAGACATTAGGGACTGTTTCTTCGGTATTCCTCTACACCCCGAGGACGCTCTGCGGTTTGCTTTTTCTATTCCCTCCCTTAACAAGGAGGCTCCGCTCAAAAGATATCATTGGCTTTATCTTCCTCAGGGCCTAAAAAACAGCCCAAGTATTTGCCAGTGGTACGTGGCTCACATCCTGTCTCCCATTCAGAAAATATTTCCAGACGCCATCAACTACCATTATATGGACGACATTCTGGTGTGTGCTTCAGACAAAGCTTACTTGGACAAAACTATTAAAAGGACTATTGAAGCCATAGAAAAGGCAGGAATGGAGATTTGTGAGGATAAAATCCAGTACACTGAGCCATGGACTTACCTTGGAGTACAGATCCGGGAAAGAACCATCCTACCTCAGCAACTCGAAGTTAATGACGACCCAAAAACCCTGAGGGACTTACACAGCCTGTGTGGATCTATTAACTGGGTACGTTCACTGCAAGGAATTACATCAGAGGACCTTGCTCCCTTGTTCAACCTTCTTCGTGGACCCAACGAACTGGACTCTCCCTGCACTCTCATTGAAGAAGCCAGAGGTGCCATCACCAAAGTCCAGGAAGCCCTGTCTTCATGCAAAGCCCATTGCTACGAGCCTAGCCTGCCTTTCAAGTTCATCATCCTGGGGAAAGCACCCCGATACCATGGACTAATTTTCCAATGGGACCCTCAGCTGCGAGACTCTTTGCTGATACTGGAATGGGTCTTTACAAGTAACCAGCCTACAGAAACACTTACCACCTACCAGGAGATCATAGCATATTTAATAAAAAAGGCTAGGACTCGCCTCCGTTCTCTTGCAGGTTGTGATTTCGATTGCATATACCTGCCAATAACTATTACAGACTTTGAGGATTTGATACAGACCAACGTAAGTCTCCAGTTTGCCCTGGACAGTTATACGGGCCGAGTTTCAGCAGACATCCCAAAACACAAACTTTTTAACCAAAATGATCCCTTTCATCTGATTCCAAAATGGATCCAAAGCAGAAAACCTCTCAAAGCTCTAACCCTCTTTACAGATGGCTCAGGGTCCTCTCATAAGTCAGTGATCACCTGGAGAGATTCTCAAACACAAGAATGGCAATCTGACATAGAAGTCGTGAAAGGATCACCACAAATTGCAGAGCTAGCAGCGGTTGTCAGAGCCTTTGAAAGGTTTAAAAATGAGCCTTTCAATCTGGTCACAGATTCAGCTTATGTTGCTGGAATAGCTATGAGAGCAGAACATGCTCTCCTCAAAGAAGTTCCTAATCCAAAGTTGTACCCACTGTTATCTAAATTCATACAACTGATTTCTCATAGAAAGCAACCTTACCATATAATGCATGTGAGGTCTCACACGGACCTCCCAGGTTTTGTTGCAGAAGGCAACAGGAAAGCAGATGCATTAGCAATGGCAGCAGAAACTGCTAATGTTCCTAACATCTTTGCACAAGCAAAGTTGTTACACGCCTTCTTCCATCAAAATGTACCTGCCCTTATGAGAATGTTCAAACTCTCAAAGGATCAGGCAAAAGCTATTGTGGCTACATGTCCGAACTGTCAGAACTATCAGATCCCATCTATGGGGACGGGAGTCAATCCCAGAGGTCTGAATAGCTGCCAGCTGTGGCAGACAGATGTGACTCATTATGCACCTTTTGGGAGGTCAAAATACGTGCATGTTTCGGTTGACACATTTTCAGGAGCAGTAGTCGCATCATCGCATGCAGGAGAAAAAACTGTGCACGCAATAAAACACTTTCTCCTTGCTTTTGCTGCCCTGGGTGTACCAAAGGAGATCAAAACAGACAATGGACCAGCCTATAGCTCACACAAGCTAAAAGACTTCTTCAATGAATGGGGTATAGCGCACAAGACCAGCATACCTGTAAACCCCACAGGACAATTCATCGTGGAGAGGACACATCAAACCCTCAAAGGAGTCCTCGATCAACAGAACAGGGACACCAAAATCCCAACTCCGGTGGAAAGACTTTGCAAGGCTCTTTATGTCATTAACTTTTTGAACTGTACAGCATCAGAGCCTGATCCACCAATACTCCATCACTTTGCAAACACCATCCAAGCAAAGCTCACTGAGAAACCACCTGTGCTTGTGAAGGACCCGGAAACACATCAAATTTCTGGACCTCATCAGTTGATCACTTGGGGAAGAGGATATGCATGCATGCTGCTACCATCTGGTCCAAGGTGGTAGCCAGGAAAAAATGTAAAACCATACCTAGGCACTACGAATACTACCCCTGCTGACAAAGACAAGAACTCTCCTGAGACAAACACAAGACCACCTCAAAACCAAACCAGCTCAGCCTGGAGACGCAGGCATCGCCGAACTCCTACAAACACCAGTACAGACCACCCCATTACAAGGCAGCAGACAAAACAGAAAGCCAAATGACAGTCTGCTGTACTAGGCAATAGATAGCCTTAACACGAAAGTGCTCTCTGTATTATGTGTTATTATGTTGTGGTTTTGTATTTTAAAAAGCCTGTTATTTCCCTCCCCTAACCTTTATAATCCCTTAACTTTTACCTACCCCTCCTCCCTTAGTGCAGCCTAGAAATTAAAAGAAAAGGGGGGGGATGAGGGGAACACAGAAAAGAACAAGGCAGAAATCCCTCTCATCATAAAGATAACAAATTCTGCTTATATTCCCTATCAGAAGCCCTAATCCTGCCCAAAGATGAAAAACATCTCCGTTGGTGCTGTCCTCAC
>JACDOX010000125.1:2060848-2081540 GCA_014549065.1 Cardinalis cardinalis | reverse complement strand
GATTTGTCTCTTGTCCTCTGGGAGCAGAGCTGACCCCCACCTGGCTGCACCCTCCTGTCAGGCAGTTGTAGGAGAAGGTCCCCCCTGAGGAGCCTTTTCTCCAAACTCCCGTTAGCTTCCTCCTCAAGGTACCTCTCTCTCCTATTTGGAAGATACCCACCACTCTTCTCTTCCCCTTGCATGWAATAGAAGCAGCTCCTGGAGGGCAGAGCTTCTCMTTTTCATGTTTTGTCTTCTTGTCAGCTTTGGAATCACTGCAGAGTAGGGGGTGATTGCAGCAGCTGCCATGCTCTTACCTCCCTGGCCCTGCCAATGTCCTTTGTGAGCTAAAAGTGATGCTGTCAAGTTCAAATGCTGAGTGTTTTGTAGTTGCAAATGCTGTCTTGGATTAACTTTAATAATTTCTTTGAAGTTGATCCTGGCAGCGCTGAGTGGCTAAAACAAAAACATTTTGCTCACATAATACAGGGCCTAAAATGGAGTATGTTGGGTTGAGTGTATTTGACAGAAGAGCCCTTAAGGCTGTGGGTTTGCTCTCAAAACAGAACATAGACACCCACCAGCTTTTCAATGCCTGTATGTACATACTCTCAGAAGTTCAACAATAAGCCTTTAAAATGCAGCTGGAATTAAAATGGTCAGGAAAAAATGTATTCAGTTTACTGTCAGATGTGAATTGAATCCTGACTAAATTTAGGGAAAAGGCCAGAAAGGGAACAAAGTGGTTGAGACAGTTTAGCTTTCATTCTTGCAGAATGTTGRTGCATTTCTCTTACTTTACCTGCCAGTGTCAATATTCATGTTKAAATCACATAGTTCTTGTGTTTATCTGCCAGCCAAGTCTTTTGAATCCCCAAGTTTGAGACAGTCTTCCAGTGCTTTAGGATTTGCTGCTCTCCAGCTTTAATATTCTTTCTGGCATGGAGAATGTGGACTGAGAGGAGGAGGCATGAATATATTCCTAACCCTTATTTCCCAGACAGTGGAACCTTTGTTGGAACAGCCTTTTACTAAATACATGAGGTTTCCTTGGCAACAGATTTTGGTGCTGAAGCTTTTTCCGTCATCTTTCCAATCAAGGGAAATCATGTTTGTGTTACAACTTCCAGATGGTTCATCAAGTTTGAATAAATCATGGCTAATGATTTATTACTTGTTTTTTGCTCACAAATAACTTGTTTTTTGCTCACTTTCCACAAGTGTTTTATGTAGGCCGGGTAAAATAGTTGTCTTTATGTTCTCAACTCAGCTGCACTTTGAACTAGATTCTGAACACAATAAGGAAATGTTTCTACAAGAGCTCTGATGAAGCCATTTGTTCTCCACCTGCACTGGAGGGAGGGCAGACTCAGTAGCTGAAGTCTGCAAAGACACATTGTTGTCCTGCATCTCTTCTGACAATTATGGTCTCTGAGCTGTGTTTTTATTTTTACAAACCTTTGCTATGCTTTCTGCATCAGACAGTGATAAGTGTTTGTGTGGTTGTGCTAGATACTGGCAGTTGGGATCTCCGTGGCATTTATAAATTAATTTTGAGCTCCAGCATTTGACATCTCTGTCTTGCAGAGCATAACAGTATCTTCAAAGGCACAGGAGTCCCACACCTGCCTCTGCTTTCGCTTGACGTGCAGACTCTCAAATCCTGGAACATGCCTTGGAGCCAGATACTCCAATTATATCCAGACACACCCTGCTAATTAAACAGTGTTGTGACCTTCCTAGTAATTTAGCGTGCAAGCTTTGATTTCCCCCTTGCCTCCCAAGCCTCATATTTGGATTTAAGTTTATGAGGTGTGGGGTAAGAGCACCTTAACTCTTTGTTTCCTGGAGAAGATGATGTAACCCATGCCTCAAACATCTCATTAGACAAGAATTTGGGTGAAAAGAGCTGTTTAAAACTTTGGTGAATAACATTTTATCTGTTTCTAGGGGTCCTGAAGACACCTGTTTTGAGTATGGGGTTTTCCCTGCTATCCTGAGTTTCCCACTGGATTACCCGCTGAGCCCTCCCAAGATGAGGTTCACCTGTGAGATGTTCCATCCCAACAGTGAGTCTGATGCAGCAGGATGCACAGGGGGGTGGCTTGCTTGTGCAGCTTAAAAAGAAACTTTTGCAGCAGCAGATCTGGCATCCTTCCCAAGGGTGGTTCTCTCCCTTCCCAACCTTGAGCAGGCAGCACAAGCATTCAGCTGCCCAGCAGTTTTGCTCTGTTTAGGCTCCTTTTATCTTTATCCCATAATTCCTCATAAAATTTTTGCTCATCCAAAAAGGATTCCAGCAAATTCCATGCCTTTAAATCTTCTGTACAGGATGTGAGACTTAGTGAATTAATGCAGGCTCTTTCCAGACACAGAACCATAGAATATGCTGAGTTTGGAGGGGCCCATCAGGATCATGGTGTTCAACCCCTGGCCCTATGCAGGACACCCCAAGAATCCCACCATGTGCCTGAAAGCATTGTCCCAACACACCATGAACTCAGTCTTGCTCTATGGCTTGTATTTAGGTATTTTGGTGTTACTTTAATGACTGAAAGGTGCAGCTTTATTAGTCAGCATTGCTTTTGCCCCATGAAATCACAGGTTTAACATTTCTGAGGGGATCTCTCTGAAATACAGTGCTCTGTCCAAGCAGACAACACATTTACAGGTGTTTAATATTAAGACTTTGCTGGCCTTTGCTCTGTGATACTGATTGAGTTAGAGACCTTTTCCAGCCTTACTGAATCTGTGATGGTGACAATATTACCTGAAGACTCTTCAGTGGAAGTAATTGCATTGACAAGAAATACAGTTAACAAGTTTGAGCCCTGGACATGAAAAAAACCTTAAGTTTTTTTTAAAAACCCTTAGGGTTCCTTAAGAAAAAGGCAAATGCTGTGYACCTGCCTAGTGCTGCCTCTTCAGCTGACATTCTTGCACTTGGAAAACACAGGTCATAATCTCAGCTGGTAATCAATTTATTTCACCCTACATACAAGGAATTTTGCAATTTCTTGAAGTTTCTCTGTTATTCCCTTCTGGAAGCACCACCTGTGGAGGTTCTTGCCCATTTAATCCACATCTTTGTTCTCCTGTGGAGGACACACCTGCATGTCACAGCATAGAACTGTGTGGACATGCCCAAGGCGTTGTGGCATCGCCTCTGGAGCTCTGATGTYACCACAGGGCACTTTGGCACTTGGAACCAGTGTGGCCATGTCAGCACCTTGCTCCAGCTGGACTAACTTACCCAAACTTCTTACCAGGACTGGTCTCCCTGAGCAAATCCTTGTCCCTGCAGCTCCAGCTGTGGCCTTGGCTTGAGGTTCACTGTTTGCAGCTGTGTTGTGTGCAGCACTGCCAGGAGGAGTGGGGTGTGGAGAAGCACAAATTGCCTGACTCCTGTGTTAAAGAGTGGCTTTACACATGGGTGTTTCTTCCATGRGATAATTGGAGCACACTGGATGGTCAGCTCAGCTCTTTAAAGCCCTGTGTCTCTGAGTCTTCTTAACCTGAAGCTGAGATCACCTCAAGTAGACACCTGAATCTTTCTTCTCAGCTGGGGTTGTGGTGGGCTGCTTCTACCCAGAAAGGGGTGGCTGGGCTGTGCTTTTTCTACTTATTTCTTCCCCTGTGAGAAATCACAAGGAAAATGTTTTAAAAGTCTGCTCTGTCCCCTCATCTTTGCAGTTTATCTTATGTGAAGGGGGAGTTGGGATACCACAGAACTGTTTTCTGTTATATTAAAATGACCTTGGATACTCTGGCAAAAGAAACCAAGTAGTGATGGAAGGCATTGCTTGCATTGRCACTGAGCATCACTGTGGGGAGATCACGGGATCATTGGTGCTTTGGGAAGGATTGTTGGAAGCGACATTGAAACCCATCTTGTTCTACCCCTGCCATGGCAGGGACACCTTGCACTGTCCCAGGGTGCTCCCAGCCCTGTCCAGCCTGGCCTTGGACACTTGCAGGGATCCAGGGGCAGCCCCAGCTGTGCTAGGGCCTTACCACCCTCTCAGGGAACAATTCCTCCCCAATATCCCCTCTAACCCTGCCCTCTGGCAGTGTGCAGCCRTTGCYCCTTGTCCCCAGTCCCTCTCCAGCTCTCCTGGAGCCCCTTTAGGCACTGGAAGGGGCTCTGAAGTCTCCTGGAGCTTTCTCTTTTCCATGCTGAGCACTCCCAGCCTGTTCCTGGGGCATCTCTCTGTGGCCTCCTTTGGACTCGTTCCAACAGCTCCACGTCCTTAGGTTGGGGCCCCACAGCTGGACAGGGGTGGGTCTCACCTGAGCAGAGGCAGAGAGAATCCATACATCTTCCCTGCAATCAGCCTTTGATGTCTTGGCTGTGCTGCTGTGTTCCAGCTGTTTTAAATGAGGCCCTGCACAGGAACAGGAGTGAAATCCCTTCTGCCAGTGGGTTCCTGACTTGCAGGAAGTGCTGATTCAGCACCTGCCCTGCTGTTTGCACCTCTTCCAGCTATGGTTAGAGCAGCTCCAGTCCCCAGCCTGGGGCTGCAGGAAGGACTGTAAATAGAAGTCCTCCACAGTGCTTACGTGCTTGGGCAGACATAGCTGGGTGAATGAAGGAGCTGGAAATGAGCACAGCTGCTCCAGCAGTCATTCCCACTTTTTGTTTTGTCTTGCTTTCCTGGCAATGGCACCAGCTTGGTCACCTGAGGAGTAGGAGCCCTGAAATTATTGCATTAAAATGGTCATTCCTCAGGAGCCTGCCATGCAGGAGAATTAGGCCATGTTGGTAGAGCAGTGTTTTGTTTTGAGRTGCYTCTTCAACCTTTGTTTGGTTTCATTACCAAGTCAGTGGAGTCCAGTCTCTGTGAAGACAACTTGTACTGTTGCAGACACTGTTACTTATGCTAAAGGTGGGAGGGGAAGCACCTGGATCCTTAATTCATAGGTTTCCTTGTTTCCAGGTGCTTTAATGCAGCTGAACTTTAAGCAAAAAAAAAAGGTAGTGGGAATTCTTCTGTTTGCACCTCAGTAATATTCCAAAAAAGATCAGTTCTACTGTTCATAATAGATTTAACATAACACTTTATTTTTTCTCATGTTTATAATACATATAACAGAACACTTTTCCCTCCTTTGTTTAATCCTTTCCATGGTCACAGTCCAGTGGAGGACTCCAGTGTGCATTCAGTGCATTCATTTCCATTTCAGTGGGACTGGTTACCTGCTTGGAGCTGTGTCTGTGCATAAATTCTTGCCTTATTCCACCAGGCTGCATCATTCATTTTTTCCATGGAGCCTTTCACTGGTTATTAAATGACACAAGTGCTCCCAGCAGGCACTTGGGGAAGGAGTTGCTTAAAGAAGATTTGCCCTGAGGTTTTGTCTTTCAGATTTTGTGTYCTCTTGCTTATAGAGGAAATTTAAACCTGGATTTAGTTTTAATCATAGAAGAGCTAAGCCTTAAGGCTGRTCTGTGCCCAAGAGGTGGAGATGCTGATCATTTCCACTAAGTAACAAGCAATCCTGTGTGCTTTTTGTGCAGTTTACCCAGATGGGAGAGTGTGCATCTCCATCCTTCACGCTCCTGGGGATGATCCCATGGGCTACGAGAGCAGCGCAGAGCGGTGGAGCCCCGTGCAGAGCGTGGAGAAGATCCTCCTGTCTGTTGTCAGCATGCTGGCAGGTGAGCACTGCTGTCCTGGCAGCCCTTCCTGAGTGTAGCCTCTTGCTTTTTGCTTTGTTCACTGAGCAAAGCACGTGGAAAGCTGCTCAGCAGCAGCCATGGTTCTTAAAGCCTTGGGATTTATTTATTTATTAGTGAACCAGTGCTCTGAGAAGGGTTGGAAAAAATGCAACTGAAYTAGTAATGGAGGTTACTGCAAGGCTTTCCTTCCAGGTTGGTAGCACCTGAGACACTAGTGATGGGTCAGGTGGTCCCAGAGGCTCAGCTGGACAAAGCCCTCTCTGTATTTGCTGTGCTGTTCTTTATGTTTAAAGCTGTGGATTACAGCCTGTGTTGGGTTTGGCTTTGGCAGCTGAAGGGTTATCAGACCAAACCAGTACAGTAAACTGGAGCCCATGGCCTCTGGTTYAGAAGCCAGCACACTCTGTTTCTCTTTGTTGTTCCTAGCCTGGGAATGTGCCCCACTCTGCCATCTCTGGTTCAGAGGAAGGCTTCTTGAAGAGAGACCTGGGGTGAAAAACTCTTTGTGGAGCCTTTCAGATGGTTTTTCATAAACCTAWCAAGTGCTGTGGATCAGTTCTGTCATGTACAGCTCTCTGAAAAATTTTACCATTTTCCAGAAGTGGACAGAGCCACTGAACTGCCTGAAGAGGGCAGAGCCATGTCCCTTAGACCTGGTTTTGAAGGATAAATGGATTTAGAAGCTGCAAAGTTGACCAAAGAGCAAGCAACAGATTCCTGCAAGGGGCTACTTTAGCTTTGGAACAGTAACCTGCAGTTGGGAAGCTGTGCAGACAAACAGTACCCATGGGATTCCCATGGTTTGGTTTGTGGTGCAGCCTCACCTGGACTGGAAAGTGTGGGAGCCACCTGGTCTCCTTCTCTGCCTCTGCATCCTGTTTTCCCATGGCTTTTGGGGAAATTAGACTAAAACACCAGTGGTCAGCTTCTTTCAGGGCACTGGAAACCTCTGAGCCCTGGCTGTGCAGGTGGTGTAAGCCAGGTTCTCCAGGCTGGGGGACCTGCACACCTGCTGGTTTTTAAGGTGCACCATCAGAACCACGTGGAGGATGGAACTCAGATACTGCCATGAGCTGGGCTGGGGTGGGTGTGGCTGGTGTGTCAAGGGAGGTGAGCAGAGTGTGGTAGTGCCTTCTGGAGCCCCAGGACAGTGTCCTGCTGCCCACAGACCTTGTAAATCCCGGGTTCCAGCTTACCTCCATAAAAAACAGGGAGCCCCTGGGACTTCAGCACTCCATGTGCTTCGTAAAGCATTCTGAAATCATCTGATGAAAGGTGTTGCAGAAGTGAAAGCRTATTCCATGGGTTTCCTTGGATTGTTTTGCTGGTTTTTAAAAGAACAAACCATCCCAACAAGGGACAGCCTGTTTGGGTGGCCTGCTTGTGTCTGGGAAGCTGGAGAACAAGGAAAAAAACGTTGTGCAGGGAGAAACACACGTCTTTAAAAGCCCTTGACAGTACTGGGGGTGCCACATCTTGTGCCACTTGTTTCTTGCCTAAASTCAAACTTCTTGTGATATCCTTTCTCTTGTGGTTGGTTAAATCGGAGCCTTTTGGGAATGCAGGAGCTGTCACTGGATTTGCTGTAGGGGTGTTTCTGCAGCCTCAAGGAGGAGAAGTGTTTGAAAGCCCTGGGGAAGGGSCATTCCTGAAGAAGCAAGAGGCTCCATTGCCCACCTACCTTTGTCTTTCTTGTTTCAGAGCCAAATGATGAAAGTGGAGCCAATGTAGATGCCTCCAAGATGTGGCGGGAAGACAGAGAACAATTTAACAAAATTGCCAAGCAGATTGTGCAGAAGTCACTTGGACTTTAAGCTCACAGAGAGACTGAAGTGTTTTGTATTTCTCTCCACCTGGAAACGAGCAGTGCTCAGTGCTGGTACCAAAAAGGAAAACTTTGTAAAACTATTGGCCTAGTTCTTATAATTCATTATTTATTTACCATCTCTTTTCTTCCACTGCTCCAGAGAAGCCTCTAGTTCACTCACTAAATTGTGTGGAAAAGGGATTCAATGGTAGAGAAAAATACAGAGACAATGCTGTTTCAAAGGCTGCTTGTTTCTGCCTTCCTTTGTGGTGTGGAAAGCCTGGAGATTTGGCAATCTGCAGCCCTCCCTCACCCATCTGCTGTTGGAGAGCAGTGCTGGTTGGATCATCTGCTGGCAGAATTAGTTGTGTTTTAATAGGTAGCATTTCATCTGGAGCAGCAGTAGACAGGAATTACTCTATCCATTCTGTACTTGTTAGGTTAAGGGCAGCAGTTGCAGTCAGAGCTGATTTGAAGAGTATAGTTAGCAGGAGAGGCTGTAAACAGGGCTGTAGTCAAGGTGTGTTAGCAAAGAAAGGAACTTTAGGGAGTGAACTGTGAGGGCTGGCTGGGGTCTGGAATGGCCTGGTGTTCCCATGTACCACTGTGAGTTTGTACTGAGCCTTTGAGTCAGTGTTGGCTTGGCAGAAATCCCAAGAGCTGCTTTATTAGTCCTTGAGGACACTCAGTTGTAAACTTCACGCTCAGAGGCACAAGGTGTGAAGGCTGCATTGTGCAAGGTCACCTGGCTGGGGTAGGTCATTGGCAGTTGGAAAATCCACTGAGGATGTTTTTGCTCTGCTGGGCATGTTCACAGCTCTGCAAGAATATCAGCTCACTCTGGTGACATGTGAGTGTTGAGAGGATYTGGCACTGCTTTGCCATCACACCTGTCCCCCATTTTCAGGTGAACGAGCCACGGTGAGCATGATGGACTTAAAAAAATCACCTGAGTGCTCTTGTGTATTAAATAGGAGCCAGAGGGGATGGGCTGTTTGCTGGAGGATGGTACTAGGTGTGCTTTGGACATTTGCAGTGTTGGAGCCAGGGTGCAGGAAATACCAGCTGGTCAGTTCCTAAAACTGCT
The DNA here is from genome assembly GCA_014549065.1 of Cardinalis cardinalis. Classification (NCBI taxonomy): domain Eukaryota; kingdom Metazoa; phylum Chordata; class Aves; order Passeriformes; family Cardinalidae; genus Cardinalis; species Cardinalis cardinalis. The sequence goes on along the minus strand of JACDOX010000125.1, from coordinate 2,072,987 downwards.
GAGGGGCCTCTGCTGACCTTTCTGCTTTGCAAGCCAATCTCATGTGTAGGTCCAAATTTCTCCAATTTACTACAAGCAATAACATGCCCATTGATAGCACATGGAATCCAATTTTGCTGGCAGCTTTAAATGGGCTAAATTTGACAAGGGCTGTTGTTTTATTTTTTTTAATGTGAAAAAGTGTGATGTAGAAGGAGTCACACCATGAAGAAAGCTTTACAGAGGTGATCGTGTGCATGTGTGTGGTACAACTGTTCAGCATTGCTGTCTTGCTGTCTGTGCTGCAGATCACACTTTGCCATTGTTGTGCACCTCTGGAGAGTTGTATTGCTATAACCTGCTGATTTTACCTCCTTGTAGAAATAATTGTGGCTTTGATGTCAGGGTGGAAGTGGGACTGGACATAGTTTGGGAGCAGAGATGATGAAATAGTGTTGTACCTAACTAGTATTTCAAGGCATACAGGAAAATGTAGCACTTTGTGCAAACTGGGAGTGTTTTCTGGAGTAGAGGGAGGATTGTTCCTGGGAGTACTGCAGCCACCTTTGGGAACAACTCTGGAGAGCTGCAGGAGCCACTGCAGAAACACAGACATGGCAAAAATGGGGTTTGCTTAAGTGCTGAGTGTTTTATTCATGTGTGCTTGCTCATTATCTTGATTTTATGGTGGGATTTAGTCTGTATACTGAAAATAAAGTGCTTCTATTTTCTCCTTTTGTAGTTGTACACAAATGTATTGCAGTGGGTGTTGTATATGAGTAACCACACAGCCAAGAGACCTGCTCCAAAGGGGTSGAAGGGTTCATTCTAACCCAGCTAAAACATGGCATACTTTAGGAGTGAAAGAGCTGACATGACTGCATGGACTTCCCAGGCAAATGTCTTGTCTCTAATGCTGGCAATGGCTGGGTAATTAAAAGAAAACTATAAAAATCTGACAGTGGGCAGATGTGGTGTARTTTATGTCATTATATCCATGTGTCTGGCCTAGGATGTTCTTGTGAACATGCAACAGGTGAATTCATTCAGAATGTGCTGGTACCGGCACTTGGATTTGAGGAGAACACGTAGATCATAGAATCACTGAATGGTTTGGATGGGAACAGACCTTAAAGACCATCTAGTTCCAGCCCCCTGCCACAAATAGGGATAATTTCCACTCAAGCAGGTTTCTCAGATGCCCAGTTCCTATTCAGAGTCTCCACAGTCCTCAAATCTCTGTTCAAAAGTAAAAAAACCTTTCTTTTTAAGTGACTGACATGCAGTGGGCTTGCTGATGGGCATTTGAAGCCACCCAGTGACCATATCTACCTCTCAGTCTTAAAGGTGACAAAATGTGGGCAGAAGTTCACCTCAGAGCACTGAAACTTGGTGTTGAGGTGAGAACTGTCCTAGCTGGTGGCTGTTTACTCAGCTGAAGGCAGAGGGTGAACATTTGTGTTTGTCAAAAGAAAATCATTGCTCATTTTGTTCATTTAGGAAGGAATTCCTCCCTGTGATGGAGGCAAGGCCCTGGCACAGGCTGGAAATGTCCAAGGCCAGAGCTTGGAGCAACCTGGGATAGTGGAAAGTGTCCCTACCCATGGCAGGAGATGGAATGGGATGAGTTTTAAGGTCCCTTCCAACCCACACCATTCTGGGATTCTACGGAGAGTTTAAAGCTTAAATTCCTTGTTTCYATTGGCCAAAAAGAACTAAAACTTCATTATTCTGCAACAAACTGAATCCTTGCATAAAGCAGGAGGGTTCAGCTCCTGCAGGTGGGGAACACCTGAAGGTTAAAGCTTSTAAAGCTGGTGTGTAGCTCCTGGGATAAACTTCCCTGAAAGACTTAATTGTGTCCCTGAATGAGCACTCATGTTGGCAGGATGTGCAGCAGTGGCCAGTAGCAATGTTTTTCTGAGCAGCTGTCTTTTTTCAGCCTGAAACACTTACTATAAAACATGTTCCTTGGGGAGTGTCAGAGCTCTACAGGTGTTATGCATGTAGGTAAAGTATTAAAGATTTTTTTTAAAATCCTTTTCTCTGGATTGTATTTGCTTTTAGGCTTTTATATTGAAAAAAAGAACCCAAACCAAACCCTCCAACAAAGCTGTAAAAATGCAAGCAACATCCTCTGTCAAGCCTTTGTGTATACACACATCCACACACACGCTCACTGTTGTTTTTCCTTGGCAGAGGGGCTGTGTCAGAACACACACAGTGGGCTGTGAGACACCCATTAACTGGGTTGGTGTGCCTTTGAAAGTGTGAGAGGCGTTGGAGCCACATGAAACAGCTGCAGCTCGGGGGCAGAGCCAGCCCTGGGCTCCCTGCCAGCTTTTTTTTTGCCTTTCTGGGGTGATACCTTGAATGGAAGGTGCTGTTCTGCCCTGGGATGGAGGCAACAGGGAAGCTCTGTGCCAGGTGTCTTCCTGGTGAGGATGCTCTGTGTGTTTTACCCCTGTGAGGATGGAAAGGACAAGCAGCACAGATCTGAAATGTCCCTTCCCAGTGCCAGCCGTGCTGCTGAGACTGGGATTGTCTYGGATGTGGCACTGCAAGGGCTCCTGATGTCCCCTCTCCTGCTGCCAGGTGCCACCTGATGTCTTGGGCACCAGAAGTGCTGTGCCAGGCTCCCTGGTGCTGCAAGGATGAAACCATCACTGAGGAGGGAATTGTTGAAGCCATCTGACATTTGGTGGTCCTGCTTGGTGCTCTCTTGGCCCCACAGGAGTGTAGGATGCCTGTGAGGGAGGTGAGGCCCTGGCACAGGCTGGAAATGTCCAAGGCCAGGGCTTGGAGCAGCCTGGGCTAGTGGAAAGTGTCCCTGCCCRTGGCAAGGAATGGAATGGGATGAGCTTTAAGGTCCCTTCCAGCCCACACCATTCTGGGATTCTATGGAAGGTTTAAAGGTTAGATTCCCTGCTTCTATTTGCCAAAAAGAACTAAAACTTCATTATTCTGCAACAAACTGAATCCTTGCATAAAGCAGGAGGGTTCAGCTCCCACAGTGGAGCTGGGTGGGCTCCTGCTGTGACCAGCTGAGAAGGTCTCATGGCACAGACACCTTCCAGTCCTGGTGATCTTCCTGCCTCTCCCAGCCTGCTGCCATGGCTCTTCTCCCTGGACAGGTGCTGTAAGAGCCCCAGGAGAACCAGCCAGGTGCCTTTGGAGGTGGCTCACAGCCCGGAGAGGGGACTGGGCAGTGGGTGAGGTGATGGGGTGTGTTAATAAATAATGAATGGCAGTGCCACAGCCCATGGGTTGATACAGGGGAGCTGCTGGAGGGAGCAGTGTGTGTGGGAGCTCTCAGAAGGGATTTGGGAGCAGGTCTGTCTGGTCCTGGCCTGAGTCCCCTTCCTCTGTGCTCCATCCTGAGGGGGGGATGAGGCTGGGGCTCTGTCACAGCTCCGGCCAGAGCTGGGTGTCCCTGGCTGAAGGGGTGGCCAGGTATTRGAAAATGCAGGTCCACCAACGAGGGGAGAGAATGATGCATCTGACTCCATGTTCTCAGAAGGCTAATTTATTACTTTATTATACTATATTATAGTATAATATACTATACTAAAGAATACAGAAGGAAGAGAAGAAACTGTGGCTGTCCCATCCCTGCAAGTGTCCAAGGCCAGGTTGGATGGGGCTTGGAGCAACCTGGGATAGTGGAAGGTGTCCCTGYCCATGGCAGGGGCTGGGACTGGATGAGCTTTAAGGTATAATACACTATAATAAAGAATACAGGAAGGATGCTTACTGAATGCTAAAAAGATAATAAYGAAAACTCGTGACTCTTTCCAGAGTCCAGACACAGCCTGGCCCTGATTGGCCAAAGAGTGAAAACAACTCACAGCAGAATCCAATGGAACAATCACCTGTGGGTAMACAATCTCCAAACACATTCCACAYGAGCACAACACAGGAGAAGCAAATGAGATCAGAATTGTTTTCATTTCTCTCTGAGGCTTCTCTCTGCCTTTCAGCTTCCCAGGAGAAAAACCCTTGGCTGAAGGACTTTTTTCAGAGAATGTGAATGCCCCAGCCAGGAAGGGCTGTCCTGGGCCAGAGCTCACTGAGGAGGGAAGGCAAACACCCCTGCTGCAGCCAGGGGTGGGTTCAAAGCAGGGAAATGCAGGATGCAACACGCAGGGGGTGGGGGGCACCCACACATTTGTGTGCAGGGCCCAGCATGGGAAGGTTCTCCACCCACAGCTGGGATGGAAATTTGAGCCCCAAACAGTTCTCCCCATGCCAAAATAATTTGGCAGATTGAACCCAAYTGGGCTGGCATGTTGAATGAATCTGAGTTTCTTTGCTAAGTCTGCCTGGGATGGGCTCACACAGACTCCTCTCCTGGTGTGGTGCTTCACCAGGATCCCTGTCTTGAGGGATCTTCAGGTCAGATCTCTGAGATCTGATCAGATTGGATCCCTCCAAGCTTGGTCAGCAGGTCAGGTGCTGGGGGATCTCCCTCGGTGAGACAGGTGTGTTAAAGGCATGACCAGGTGTCCAAGCTGAAAATGAACAACAGAACTCATCCCCTTGCTTCCCTTTGCCATTCATCCTTCTGGGAGCTAGGAAATGGTGAAATATGGAGTGGATTGGATCAGGTGAACTTGTTCTGAAGCAAAAACCTCTGGGGTTGGAGATCCTTCCTTGGTATCTAACAGGCTTGCTGTGAGGGTGGCTCCAGAGGGGCCTTGCTCAGCCAGAACTCAGCTTTTCTCTCCAGTTCTTGCAATGGAGGAGGAGGGCAGACAGGCAGGCTGGAGTGCAGGTGTTTTCAAGCTCACTTTGTCTGGAGAGGCAGTTTAGAAGTTGAGCTTTGTCCTTGGCCAGATCCTGGTTTGATATGGGATCTTCTTGGAGCCTAGGCATGGCCTTGGTGGGAGGCCTGGGGTTTGTGGGCTGTGGGAAGCTCCTAAGGCTCTGTATGAAGTGTGGCTTTACAAAAACATCAGTATTGTTGGAGAAGTCACTTGTCCAAAGTGTACCCATCCAGCCTCACTTAGCATTTGAAACTTCCAGCATCTGTTCCTGGACACCCAGTCAGTGACCAGGGGGCATTTGCTTTATTTTATCCATCCATCACCATCCTACAAGACTCATAGGGTGAATTCTCTCCCACGCAGTAGATGCCTTCTTTGCTCAGAGAAGAAGCTGTGGCTGTCCAGTCCCTGGAGGTGTCCAAGGCCAGGTTGGACGGGGCTTGGAGCCACCTGGGATAGTGAAGGTGTCCTTGCCCATGGCAGGGGCTGGGACTGGATGGGCTTTAAGGTCCCTTCCATTCTGTGATTCCCAAACCATTCTAGGATTCTTCTGTAGATGCTTCTGTTCCCCCTTGGAGACCCGCGGAAGTGATCAGGGTGATCTTCGCTTTGAGAAGTGATCAGGGTGATGATCTCCTTCCCTTTGAGAAGTGATCAGGGTAATCTTCACTTTGATAAGTGAATCAGAGTGATCTCCACTTGGAGAAGTGATCAGGTGGTTCTTCTTCCCTTTGACAAGTGATCAGGGTGATCTCCTTCACTTGGAGCCCGTGCTGAGCTCACCCCTTGCTCACCACAGGCTCTGTTCCTTGGCTGGTTACAGGAATCTTGGTGTCATCACAGAATCRTTTATTTGGAAAAGACCTCTGAGATCACGGAGTAAAACCATCAGCCCAGCACTGCCGTATTCCCACGCCTGAGCATCTCAGGAATGCCCAGCGCTGCTGTGRAGTAGGAGAGGAGCTGTGGTGGGTGGGTAACCGTGCTGACAGTGCTGTCTGTGTGCTGTGGAGAGCTCGGAGCGTTGGTGGCAGGGGAAGCCCGTCCTGCCCCGCTCCAAGCGCTGGGGGCCGCGGTGCCGCAGCCGGCGAGACTGGGCAGCAGCATCGCGCTGGAAGCGCTGCCCTGAAGAAAGTCGTGGAAAACAATAGGAATTGTTCTCTGCCTTTGTTCGCTTTCCTTGCCGGATGTCGGAGGAGAGGGAGCCGGCGGGTGGGCAGAGCAGAGCACCAGCAGCCCGCCTGCCCCGCCGCCTGCCGCTCCTCCCGAGCCCCGATCACCGCTCCCGGGGGAATTCAATGTGAAAAACGCCGAGCACTTGTTTTTAAAACTTTGRAAGTTTAATAGTAATAAGATGGTTATAAAATAATAATATAATTAGAGTAATAATAATTTGGACAATTTGGATTGGGACAATATGAATACAACAGAAAAAAAGTTTTATGGACGTCAGGGTACCTTTTTCTTGRCAAAATAAGTCCGAAAAAGGACACCCATTAACAGAGGATTAACCCTTAAAGCAATAGCCTGTTGAGTTTTCATACACCTCATACATKATGCATAAATTCCATTCAAACACAGGATTCTGTCTGGTCAGTGTCAGCTTCTTCCTCTGAATCCTAAAGGCATCTTCAGGCCTGAGCGAGGCAGGAAGAAGTTTGTTTCTCCTGACAAGAGAGCAATAAATTCTCTTTATCTGAAAGATTTAAGTGTCCTGTGCCTGCTATCTGGTGCAAGTACCTCATTCCTTTCTTTAAAAAAAAATATATCCCACATACATAGTTCTTACTTTAACTACAAAAGTTACCTTCTAACTACAAAACTACATTTACCATACTATGAACATGTTAATACAGCCCAACTAATCAATACAACAAAATACATACAGTAAATATCTGCATAGAGCCATATAATATGCATTGTCATATGAGTGAGAGATATAAAATTGGCCAGTGATTCTCTGTCTGGGGGCAGGAGGTTTTCTTATGGCTGCAGATGCTGAAGCTGCTGCTTGCTGCAGGGACTCGGCCCGTGATCTCAGCCCGGATTTGCTGCCAGCCCTGGGGATTGTGGTGCCCACACTCTCCTGGGGCAGGCGGTCTGAGGTGGATTTGTGGCACAGAAGTTGCTGACAGGTCCCTGAGCTGGCAGCCACGGGATCATTTCAGCTCTGTGCTTCCCATTTTCCATCCCTGCCAGCCCTCAACGAGCCCGAGCACGTGGGGCAAATCCCTGGGTTTCCTTGCTGTGGCTCCCTGTGCTGCTGACAGCCATGTGCCTGCTGRGAGCTGGTGCTGTGGTCACTGCCCAGATCAAAGGGCTGCAAGCAGAGGCGGGGGAGGGTTTCCCCCTGCCCTACCAAGGGAGATTCCCCATGCCAGAGCCAGCCCTGGGGCTCAGGTGTTGCTCCAAGGCTGCCTACAGAGAGAGATCACAGCATCAGAATCCCCGAGTGGTTTGTGTTGGGAGAGATATTGAAGCTCATCTCACTCCAATCCACCTTCCACCAGCCCAGGTTGCTCCAATYCCCATCCAGCCTGGCCTTGAACATTTTCAGGGATGGAGAGCCCTCATAATCTCTGGGCAACAGTCAGCAGAGAGCACTTGGCATGGGGTTTGCTTGGCCAAGCTGGCAGCTCCCCACTCAGAGCCCCTGGGTGTGCGTGCTCAGCCTGGTGAGCTGCTGATCCTGGTGCAGGGAAGAAAGCTCAGCTGTTTCCAAAACCCAGCTGCTCTGCACAACCCCAGGTGCTGGGACAAGAGTCATGGCTGAAGGAGATTAAAGCACAGGCAGTGAGCCTGGAACATGAGTGTTGCCTCCTTCCCCTTGGCCTCTGGATTGCTGTTTATTCCCTTTGCAGAGAGATCTCAGCTGAGCTCCAAGCCAAGCAGAATTTTCCCACTGCAGGTGGAGCAGGGGGCTCAGGCAGAGCTCTTGGATCTCCTGCACCACCACCCAGTGACCTGTKGGCCCCTGTCCTGCTCTTTTGCCTCTGAGATCCACAGAAAATACCCGGAGCGCTGTTCCCACAGTTGGTGTGCTCCCATTTGCCWGGGTTGGATGCTGTCCATCCAAAGTGGTGAGTCTGGGGATCCTGCGGCTGTGGGGAGGTGGCTCAGCCTCTTCAACAGGTTTGGGCACACTGGGGGAAGGTGACAAAAATTAAAACAACTACATCAACAARGGACAGGCAGTAGTGAAGAGCTATTTGTCACATGCAGGGCGAAATGAGAGGAGATGCAGCTGTGGGGGCTGCACAGCCCCATCTGAAACAGCTCCAGTGTGGAAGTGTGGCCTCAAAGCACGGTCTCAAAGCCTGTCTTCCCTTCCCTGTACTGGTGAAAGTTAAGTGTCTGCTTTCTGGAGCCCTTTCAGAGCCTGCCAGCTCAGCTGCCATGTGTCCTCCAAATGCAGGGCAGGATGCTCAGCTTCCTCCTGGCTGCTGGACGGGCACATGGGCTGCAACCCGTGGCCAAAGCAGGCTGGGGGCTCCCAGCTCGTTCCTTCCCAGGGGCTGGCAGTGGGTGTGGGGCCAGGGGGGGCTCTGGGACACGATGCTGGTGGCTGGCCACCTCCTGGCAGGGATTGCTCCCGAAGGCAGCTCCGTGCTGGGAAGCTGGCAGCAGGACTTGCTGTGTTGGGGCGGCTTTGTGCTTTTTTTTTTTTTGGTGGTTTTCCTAAAAACGGTGCCTTTTGCAATCCTCCCAGTCTTTCACAAAACTTTTCCTGGCAGAACCTCTCCAAAACTTCTGGGAATTCAGCTTTTGAAAGGCGTTGGGGTTAAAGACATTTGCGCTTCTGTACAACGCTGACAGGTTTCCTGGGGTGGAGATCTCTTGCCGGAACTGCTTCATGGTGCTGGGTTGGACTCAGGGAGCTCAAGTTGCTCCAGGGAAGGTTTTCAGCCTGGGAGAAAGGGCAGAGGTGACAAGGGAGGAGCCTTGGAAGCAGCTGAGGAGGGAGGCCTCATCCCACCATGCTGGGGAGGGTGTTCCAGTTGTTGAACCCAAAGTGTGGCTTGGGGAACTGCGATCTGGGATGCCACTCAGAGAAGAATTCCCCCCATCCCCCTCATGACTGATCCCAAAGGGCTGATGTCCACCTCAACCCACCATGCTGGGGAAGGTGTTCCTGTTGTTGAACCCAAACTGTGGTTTGGGTAACTGTGATCTGGGATATCACTCTGAGAACAATGCACCTCATCCCCTTCATGACTGATCCCAAAGGGCTGATGTCCACCCTGCTGCTCACACAGGTGAGACCAGCTCCACGTGCTCATCACTGACCTCCAGCTCTATCCCTGTGGATGTGAGTGTGGCAGGCTCTGCTGGCCCAGACAGCAGAGTAGACAAAATTTGGGGACACCGTGGGATGGGCATTTGTCCATCAGTTACTTATGGGGTCCCTCAAAGCTCTGCCCTTGCTGATGCCTGCGCTGCGTTTCAGGGAAAAATACTTGACGGACTTAGAGGTCTTTTCCAACCTAAAGGATCCTCTGATTATATGCAGATGTCAGGAATAAAGACTGAAATGAATAAGGCATGAAGCCCTGAAACACGGCTTTGTGTCTGCAAATAATAAGGAATGAGTTACAGCCTTGGACGAGCAGGAACGTTCCCCCRTGTGCAGGGTCCAGCCGGCCCCTGGCGTCAGCGAGGTGCCCTCCTCACACTGTCCCCTGCAGAAAGCTCTGCTTGCAGTGGATTGCCTGCAGATGGCTTTCTCAACCTTTCCTAACCCAGGGAGGGCCAAACCTTTCTGGTGAAAATCCAAGGATCATTTTGTTCTGTGGAGCCACCACATGGTTTTATTTACGCCCCATGCGAATTAGGCAAACGTCTCGCTGTTTGTCTCTTTTATTTCATCCCCTCGTGCTTGTTTCTGCACACAGGAATGTGTGCCTGTGTGCTTAGGAGCTATTTTGCAGACCACTTCCTACTGTCCTGGGGACACGGAGCAGCTCCTGGACCCAATGTGGCAGCGGGGAGCGATGTGTCCCTGTCCTTACTTCACATCACAGCTCGGCTCCCCAGGCAGGGAGCAAAGCGCCAGGCCTGGCCAAGCCACTCCACCATCTCCTGCCACGCCAGCATCCCAGCCCAGGGAGGGGCAAAACCCTTCAGGACCTTCCACGTCCCTGTCCTCACCTGGAGACTGTTCATTAACGTGGCTGAACAGCAGCCTGAGCCCACCACGTCCCCTGTGCTCATCACTGGGGGGCTTCAGTCCCTCCACCTCTGGCCTGGAAGCCCACAGGTCTCCCTGTGTCTCAAGGGGGCACCCACAGTGTGTCYTTGGCTCTGAGGATGTCCCCACTGACTGGTTTTTTTGGCCAAGAAAGCACTGAAAGGTGCTGCATCCCCTTTGGAAAAGCAATGGACCCAGAATCTCTGCCAGGACTTTCCCTCCCTCCCTGGAGCCTTGCAGAGCCTCAGCAGGAGCCTTCCCCAAATCCATCCCTGGCTCAGGGCAGTGCTGCCCGCTCCCAAAGCCACGCTTAACTTGACACATGTGTGCAGCCCTGGGAAATGTGGTGGCTCTGATTCTGGTTTGTGATGCCTTCCCCAGTTCCAACCTGACAGGAGCCTTCCCTCCAGTGCACACCTCTCTGCCAGACATGCTTGGAGCACCAAGAACACCAATCTCCCTCCTGGAGATGTCCTGGGGCTCCAGTGAGGTGGCTGCTCCCWGTCCCAGCCCTGGTGGGTGCCCTGAGGGCTGTGAGGAGTATCAGGAGGGACTGTGCCTGTCAGGGGAGATGGGATGGTTTGTCCTCCTGCATCCCTTGTGTTCACCACCAGCAGCTGCCATTCAGGGCCCCCAGGTGCCATTTGGAACTCCCAGCTGCCATTTGGAACTCCCAGCTGCCATTCAGGACCCCCACCTACCTTTTGGGGCCCCCAGGTTTGGTAATGGCTGTGCCACTGGACACATCCCTAGCATGAGGATGAGGAGACAGCAGTTTCATCTCTTGCAGTGAGGTCAAGCTCTGTTTAAGCACATTCCTGGTAGAACCCTGATTTGGGGGATGCCCCAAGGGAAGCTGTTAGGAGTGGGGGGGCTCCATGCAGCCCTGCTAGGGCTGTGGGACAGACACACAGCCATCTYCAGCTCTGAGACAGAGGCACCAATGTTCTGGTGTCTCAGGCTTTGTGTACAGCTGTGGGACCAAGGTGTGGGCATGGTGCTGCACTCCTTGGGCTGCACTCTCAGTCCCAGSGCTTTGGGGTGAGGACAGACTGACRGCAAACACGGCTGTGGGTCCAGCTCTGGCTCTTCCTCGCTGACAAAACCCCCAGTTTGCGACACAATTTTTGGCGTTTGGTCCTCGCCAAAATTCCGCTTTCCATTCCAGCGCTCGCCTCGCAGGGAGGCTGTGGGGACGAGGGGGGTGGGAGCCTGTTTCAATTGTTTGGGGGATGGAGGAGCCTGGTTCTGCGGCTGGTGGAGCCCAGCAGAGCTCCCTGTGAGCAGGGAGCCTCCCCACTGCTGATGCTTCCCCAGCAGCAGCAGACCCTGCAGGGTTTCTGAATCGGTGGCGCTTTAGTGGCAGGGGACGGAGCCTCGCCTGGGGCATGGGGTGTGCATCACCTGCCTGGGACAATTCTGAGGGAAAAATACGCAGTTTTTGGGATCTGGCCATGGTGGAGTGGTTCATAGGGTCTCTCATCCAATACAAGCTGAAAACGAATGGATTTAGGGACAGGAGGATTCCCACCCGGCTCTCTCCAGCCAGGGGTGAATCTCTCACCTACTCCCATGTGAGCCCAGAAAAATGAATCACCAAAAATGAAAGGAAGCAAAGAAAGCAAGCAAAAAACCCAAAAATTATTAAAAACTCCCTCCCCAAAGCCGCCTTCCAGAGGGTTGGGCAAAAGATAAAAGCTCTCGGAGGAGCCGAGACTCCTCCTCTCCCACCACCGAGCTCTCATTTAAATGTCTGTGTGCAGGCTGCAGCCGGCACTGCCTGGCCGGCCGTGCCCCGGGGGCGATGCCCGGGCAGGGCGCGGGCACCGAGCGGGGCTGCAGCCGCCGGGGGTGACTCGGGGGCTCGGGGGTCCCGCATGCCGGAGCCCCCGGGGCGCTGAGCCCGCGGAGCGGACAGCGGGGGGGTCCCGGTGCATGGACCCCCCCCGGGCAGGCCCCGATGTCGGCGCCACTGCTGCTCTGGGTGGTTCTGCTGCGCTGGGCCAGCGGCGGGGGCTTCATCCGGGCGGGCAGGACCTGGCAGCACTGCACAGGTAGGAGCCGGGCGCGGGGGATGCGCCGGGGCCAGGCGGGCTCACTGCCGGGACCGGGCTGCTCCCAGGGCGGGGATGCTCCCCACGCTGCCGGGACAGAGCCCAGGAGGTGAGCTCTGACCTGGGGACAAAGCCCAGGAGGTGAGCTCTGA
>JACDOX010000125.1:2045294-2060598 GCA_014549065.1 Cardinalis cardinalis | reverse complement strand
TGGGGACAAAGCCCAGGAGGTGAGCTCTGATCTGGGGACAAAGCCCAGGAGGTGAGCTCTGATTTGGGGGAAGGACTGGAGGAAGCCATGAATCCCCCTGGAAAGTCCCTCCTGCCCGGGCTCCTCTGAGCTCTGACAGGCACAATCCCCACGCTCGTTTCCGCCCCGCCGTCCCCGGTGCCGTTCCCGAGCCCAGGAGGGTCCCGGTGCCCCGGCTCTGCCGTCCCCTCCCCACGCCGGTGCTGGGTGGGCCGAGCTCACTGAGCTCCGTTTTCGGGGCTGCTTAGGGCTTGTCCCAGTTTGATGCCAAATTCTATTTGCTTTTTGTTCCAGCCCAGGTGATGTGAGAAGAAAAACAGGGAGAGATTGGAGAGTTTCTGCCTCCTCCCTGAGGGGTTCATGTCTCTCTGGAAATGTCCCTGCTGTCCCCAAGCAGCCTCGGCTGGGGGGATCCTGGGGGTGCTGAGGCCTCAGCATCATGCCGGGGACCCCAGCATCATCCCGGGGACCCCAGCATCATCCTGGGGACCCCAGCCCGAGGCCCCCTGAACCACCTGTGCTGCCCAAGCTGGGCTGGAGCACCCCAGCTGCCCTGCCAGCCCAGAGATGGATGTGGGAGGCAGACCTTTGGATTTAGGAATTTGGGTTTGGTTTTAGGACTTGGCCCCTTCCTGGCCCACAACCTCCAGCCCCAGCTGAGCTCTCCCCCAGCTCATCCTCAGCAGCTCAGGGGCAACTGGGGGCTCCCAAAGCCCTCTGCAAATCTAAGCCTGAGTTCAGCTTGTACTTTTTGCTGGGGAAAACAGGAACTGGCCGTTGCCTGAGTGATGCATTTCTGAAATAAGCTGTTCCAGTTAAACCCCCCCCCTCCCACCAGGACTTTGCTTAAACCAGCAGTGGGGTGGGCAGGGGGCACACAGAGCTGCCAGGGCAGGGAGGACCTCACCCATCTCCTTGCTCTGCTCTGGATGGAGCCACATGAGCAGATTGCTCCTGGCTCTGCCCACCTGGAGCTGGGCTGGCGCTGGCCAGGCGTGTGTGGAGGAAGCTCTTCCCTTCTGCAGCTGGTTTGGATTGAGACACGCAGCCCAGCCTTGCTCGCAGCTCCCTCCTTCCCAGCCCTCCTGCTGTGCCCCAGCAGCCCGGCTTTATTAGTACAAATTGGAGCTAAAAGCCAGGTCTCGGCGGGGTGGGACCGAATCGGGGATGGTTAGAGCAGCCAAGAGCTGCTTCATCTCTCGGGCACCATCTCCCTCCTCTGCCAGAAAACCATCCCAAAATAAAACCAGGAGGGTCCAGGGCCAGGAGAAATCCCCAGAGCTGCTCCAGCCCTGCCTGTGCCRCGATGTTGGACCTGGCATTGTTCCGTGGGGTGGCACTTTCTGGTGCTGTTGTGCTGTGTGCTCTCACCGGGGCGATGCCCTGGGGCTGGGCACGGCGTTCTCTTCTCTGGGGAGAGGGTAATTATTTATAATGAGTGGTTTTGGTGCCTGCTGGGAGAGTGTGTGTGTGCGCTGAGGGCTGGGCTGGGAGAGCCCGGGCGGCACCGGAGGGGTGGAGCYGTCCCCTTGCCCTGGGAGCAGCTCTGCGGCAGCCTCGGAAGCAGCTGAGGATGGAGGCCTCATCCCGCCGTGCTGGGGACGGTGTTCCTGTTGTTGAACCCAGTGTGGCTTGGGGAACTGCGATYTGGGGATGTCACCCCGAGAACAACTCCCCCGTCCCCTCCATGACTGATCCCAAAGGGATCAGCCCGCATCCCTGCCTGCTGCTGCCGGGGGATCCCGCGGGGGTGCCCGGCTGGCCGGTCCCGGCTCCAGTGTCAGCGCTCAGAGCTGCGCCAGTGAGACGGTTCTGCGCTCTCGGTGATCCCGCTGTGGCCATGGAGAYGCCAGCCTTGTGTCTGCACGGCAGATCTCGCCTCTGGCCCTGCAGAGGGGGCTCGGGGCAGAGCCCAGGGAAGGACTGGCATGCTCCTGCGGCACGCCAGCCCAGCCTGCTGCTCCGCCAGCGCCGGGTACCCCATCCTGGCGCCGGCAAGGGGGGCTATTTACAGACGTGAATGAGACGGGGCTGCTATGGAAAGTGCTTCGAGCTGTTTATTTTTCAGCATCGGTCTCATTACATGATTATGATAATGGGAAGATGCTAGCAGCTCACGATCTAGGCAGCACGCCAAAAAACTTAATGTTACAACTTACTTTATAAGTTTTTTGACCAATCACACAAARCGAAAGCACACTGACAGTAGTTCTATCCAATCACTATAAGCACACGTACCTTTGGTTAAACGATGCTTGCTTATTTCCAATACAATACCTGCTTGTAATCCTTAAAACACAACGCACAGAGCTCCATTATTAAGCTTTAACCTTCCTAATATCTTGCTAGACAAACTTTCTGTAGCTAAGAAAGCTATTGAGACAAGCATTAATACACAAGCTATTATTCTATTTGCCTTTGCTTTTTCTTCAGTTTGAATAATTTTTCTGCCTCATGACTGTTGCTYTAGCTCTACTCACAGTTCTGCTGTTATCCAAAGCCTGCTTTTTGCAGCTTTCCCCAAACCCTCTAATGTTGTGAATTGCCAYCCATCCCACCCCGGGCTAACCCCGCGGGCTGTCTCTCGGCACAGACCTGCGCCCGCTGGACGTGCTGTCGGAGGCGGTGCCGCCCGGGGGGCTGGCCCGGGGCGTGCGGGTCCTGCAGGTGCAGGGGCTGCGCGGCTTGCAGCTCTCGGCATCGCGGCCCCGAGCGCTGGCCTTCCCCGCCTCGCGGCTCTTCATCCACTGCGATCGCTTCCCCGAGGAGTTCTCCATCATCGTCACGCTGCGGGCGCTCCGCCGCCCCGCCAAGGTGAGCGCGGCACCGGGCACGGCCGGGCACGGCGCGGCCCCGCAGGTGCCAGCCCGTGCCCTCCCGCAGAGGAACGAGTACATCTTCACGCTGATGGTGGAGGAGAGCCCCGGCGTGCTGGTGGGGCTGCGCTACGCCCCCGACAAGCTGCACTTCCTCTTCTGGAGCCAGGAGCGCGCCGGGGGATGGCAGAGCCGCGTCACCTTCCCCAACGTGTCCCTCTCCGACAGCCGGTGGCACACGCTCGTCCTGGCTGTGTCCGGACAGTCCTTCTCCTTGACGGTGGATTGCAGCGTCCCCAAGGATGTGTAGGTTGGGGGAGTGCGGGGGGGCTCGGCAGGGTGATGTTCTTCCGCTGTGGGGGTGCCAGGTGTGGGTTTTTCTGGGTCTGGATTGAAGACTTGAGACAGTAATTCGTGTTCACACTCAGGTGTTCGTTATTTCTGATCAGTAAAACAGTCTCACTACTGTGGATTTGGCAGCTTTTCATTAGAAGGCACCAAATGGCCAACAATCTCTTGGTACAAGGTCTTTTAAGACTAAACTGTCCAATTAAGAACTAAACTATTAAGAACCCTAAGGATGTGTAGGTTGTGTTCAGTAATTCATGTTCAAACTCAGGTTTATTATTATTTATTATTGGTAAAACAGTCTCACTGCTGTGAGTTCAGCAGCTTTTCATTAGAAGGCACCAAATGGCCAACAATCTCTTGTTACAAGGTCTTTTAAGACTAACCTRTCCAATTAAGGGTGTGTAGGTTGGGGGAGTGCTGGGAAGGCTCGGCAGGGTGGGCAGGGTGATGTTCTTCCACTGTGGGGGTGCCAGTTGTKGGTTTTTGTGGGTCTGGACTGAAGACTTGAGACAGTAATTCATGTTCAGACTCATGTTTATTATTATTATTTATTATTTTTTATCAGTAAAACAGTCTCACTACTGTGAGTTGGGCAGCTTTTCATAGAAGGCACAAAATAGCCAACAATCTCTTGGTACAAGGTCTTTTAAGACTAAACTATCCAATTAAGAACTGACGCCTAGATTATTTTCCCTTTTAACCCACATCTCCCCTGGCCACCAGCAGATGCTTTGAAATKGTTCTCTTCTGTGAAACCTCTCCTCTGCCCATCCCCAGGGTGGTGGAGACCCCATTTCCAGCCTCGCTGTCGGTGAGGAGAGCCAGCTTCTACCTGGGCAACAGGAGGAGGAGGAAAGGCCTGTTCACGGTRGGTGCCCGGGGGGCTCAGGGCTGCTCCTGGCTGCCTGTGGGATGTCCACAGCCCTCTTCTCTCAGTCCCCTGTGCTGGCAAGGCTTRGGCCATGGCACAGGAGGCAGAGGCCCTCCTGTGGGTCCCTCCCCTGTGGAGGCACTGCAAGGCAGCTCAGCTGCTCCAAGCCCTGTGCCAGTGCTCCCCTTGCTCCAGCTGTTAGATTGCCCCAGATGTGCACGAATCCCGTGGGCGCTTCTGCACGCCAGGAGGGAGGGCAGCAAGCAGAAGTCAGGCAGGAAATCCAAGGCACGGATTGCCTGCAGCTCCCCTTCTGTGATCTGTGGGACTTGGTCTCCATCCCTGCGCTCCCGCTTTTCCCAGGGCTTGCTGAGACAGCTTGTCCTGCTGCCAGGAGCTGATGCCACCCCCCGGATGTGCCACGGCCTGAACTTCAAAGTAGCAGCGCTGTCTGTGCCCAGTGTCCTCCAGGATGTCCCTGTGAAGGCAGTGAGCAACGAGGTGCTCAAATACCCCTACGGTCAGTGCCCCGTGGCAGGCTCTGCTGGCCTCCTCCACCTCTGGCAGGAAGGGGCTGGGAATGAAGCAGAGCAGAGGGGAGGAGGGTGTTCCTGTTCCAGTGTGTGTGTGTGTGTTGGGATCCCTGTCCAAAATCCCCCTGAACAGACAGGGTGGCCCTGCCTGGCTCCCTGGGCTCGTGTCAGGGCCCCACACAGATTGTCCCAGTCTGTGGCTTCCCAGATCTGTGCTGGGATTCCATTTTGCCCACTGCCTGACGCCCATCATCAGGATGAGAGCAGGATGTTTGCCCCTCCTGCCTCTGTGCTCCTGCACTGTGTGCACTGAGAGGCTCCTGCCTGGCTCCTCTCCTGTAGGGAGATACAACATAAGTRAATAAAGGTAGTGTAGAAGGTAATCTTACCCCCTGAAGAGTTGCAGCTGAGCCAATTATTAAGGMTTAGGAGCAGGCCTGAWGTTAACAGGCCACAGCTGTAGCCAATCAGAGGAGTGTTATAAAAGAGTGGATTGGGTGGTTGAGGGAACTGGAGTCAGTTGGCTGCTGTGAGGATGRGGAAGAGTCAGTGCCTGGAGGAGCTGCCTATGAGAAACAYCAAGGAGGTACAAAACTCCAGCAATATGGAGCCCTTGCAATGTAATGGCAGTAGAACTCTTGCACTGTAATGACAACACCCTCTGTGCCCAGAGACTGACATGAAGGTGACCCTGGGGGCCCGGCCCCGCTGCTCCAAGCAGGAGAAGGCTCAGTTCTGGTTCAACGCCTCCCGGCGAGGGCTCTACCTCTGCAACGGCAGCACCTGGCTCTCCATGCTGGAAGGTACCCAGGGGAGGCTCTAGGGGAGGGAAGGAGACCCTTGTAGCAGAGCAGGAGCTGAGCTTTGCTCTCCAGACCCCTTTGGGATGGGAGTCAGCAGCAGTGAGGGGCTGGGGTGTGCCCCTGCCTCTGCTCTGCTTGGCCAGGCTTGGCTTTGCTTTGCTCTCGGTGCCCATGAGGCTCCCAGGGCACCTCTGGATTCAAGTGCCTCTGTGGCTCCTCCACCTTCTCCMCGTTATCTGTCCCTGGCCTGTGTGAGCAGGACAGCTCACCCCACAGACAGCCGTGCTTGGGGTGTTGGGGTGCTGCCCCAGTGCTGAAGCGTTTGTGGGGTGGATGAGGGGAAACAAAGAGACCCAACAGCTGCCAGAAATGCTGGGGATGACTGGGAGGGTAGCAAACACAGGTCTCAGTGTCAGCTGGGCTCTGGTAAGTAAATCAGTGGGAGTACYAAGGTGAGAAAGGCAACCAGAGCCTGTGGTGGATGAGTGTTCTTCAACAATGACATGGATTTCATCCACTGGCATTCAATAATGACATGGATTTCGCTCCCGCTGTCACTCACTCCAGGCTGTCTTCCCRGGATCCCTGGAGAGGACATGGAGGATGGGATGAGTCCCTAACTAAGCTGTCCTTCCCTTTCCTCCTCTCCCAGCATTTTTCTTCTGCTGATACCCACAGGGTGGGTTTGGGTGAGCTGTTTGCTCCCCACAGCAGTGACAGGACCCCCTGTCCTTCCCTATCTCTGGAAGCCATCAGGATTGGCACGGTGTCCTTGTTTCCCCAGGGAGAGCTCATGGTGGGGTCTTACTGACCTGTGCCCCTTGGTGCCACCAASGCTGCCCTTTCTGCCATTTGTCCCTTCCAGTGCCCATCTGTCTGCTCTCAGGGCCACTCTGGAGGTTTCTGCTCCAGTTTCTGGCATTAATTCTGTCTCAGCCTTCCCTAACCTCCCCTGCTGTCACCTCCTCCTTGTTCCATTGAGGATAAATGTACCAAAGYGATCAAAATCCGTGCCATGGGGTTCTGCCCTGCTCCCAGGGACACAGCTCTGCTCTCTGCTGGAGAACAGGGCTGGATGGGTTGCAGTCAGCCTCTTCCCACCCCTTGGTTTGGCCCTTCACCCCTGGTGGCACCAGGACCTCCGTGTGCCCCACAGAGCTCTGCACATCAGCAGGTGCCACTGAGCCAGGGTGCCACATTTCTMTTCACAGAGAAAASCAAGGCACAGTTCTTCCCAAGAATATTTCTGGGTTTCRYRTCCTCTGAACCTCAGAGAAAGAAAAAAACCAAGTCTTATCTCATTTACTGTTCCTGTGYGGTTCACAAGTGGAATGCATTGTGGRAGATTGTTTGCCTGAGGGGAATTGGTATTTAATTGGATTCTGGTGTGAGTGTTTTGATTCACTGACCRTTTGAATCCAGGTGTGTGTGTGTTGGGACTCAGGCTGACAGTCACCAGATTGTGTGTGGTGGTGTCACAGGGGTCTCAGGACGAGGGAAGAGATGAGAATCTTGACTCNGTGTGTGTGTTGGGACTCAGGCTGACAGTCACCAGATTGTGTGTGGTGGTGTCACAGGGGTCTCAGGACGAGGGAAGAGATGAGAATCTTGACTCCGTGTTTCAGAAGGCTGATTTATTATTTTATGATATATATTATATTAAACCATACTAAAGTAATAGAAGAAAGGATTTCATCAGAAGCCTTGAAAGGAAAAAGAATGATAAATCTTGTGACTGACCAGACAGTCTGAGACAGCTGGACTGTGATTGGTCATTAATTAGAAACAAGCACAGGGACCAATCAAAGATCCACCTGTTGCATTCCACAGCAGCAGATAATTATTGTTTTTTCTTTTCCTCTGAGGCCTCTCAGCCTCTCAGGAGAAAAAATCCTGGCAAAAGGATTTTTCAGAAA
Organism: Cardinalis cardinalis; assembly: GCA_014549065.1. Classification (NCBI taxonomy): domain Eukaryota; kingdom Metazoa; phylum Chordata; class Aves; order Passeriformes; family Cardinalidae; genus Cardinalis; species Cardinalis cardinalis. The sequence goes on along the minus strand of JACDOX010000125.1, from coordinate 2,053,269 downwards.
ATACCATGGCTACAATTCTGGGCAGTTGAGTGCTTGGCAGATTCAGTTTAGATGTAATATAATGTAGTATAGAATAATATAGTATAATAAAGTAATTAATTAGCCTTCTGATATTAATGGCGTCCTCTTCACCATTCCTCTCGTTTGTTGGGGGAAAAAACACCCACGCTAAGCCAGCCCTCATTGGGCCCCTCTCCAGCTAAAAACCACCTGGTTCTAACCTCATCCCTCTTTTCTTGTGGGCTGCCAGTCCAACCCAGGCTGGACTACGTGGAGGAGCACCAGAAGCTGGTGACCAACTCGGAGACCATGGGCGTCGAGGTGTTCACCATCCCCAGGCTGGGGCTGTTTGCAGCCACGGCCAACCGGCTCTCACCCCCGGGCTCAGCCATCTACAGGTGGACTGATGGCAAGTTTGTGCACTACCAGAACATCCCCACACACCAGGCCCAGTCCTGGAAGTATTTCACCATTGGGAAGAAGGTGAGGCTACCAGGAGGGTGCCCCCATGTTTCAGTATAGAAAACTGAAGGTATAAACTGCAGGTGCCCAGCACTGGGTTCTCTGAAGCCTGGGCTCTTGGGCATGGTTTAGAGAATACAGGTGGCTGCATCTCAGAGATCTGCCTGTGGCCTTAAAGAGCCACCAGGGCGTGCAGTTCCCTCTTGAGACCCACTGAGTCCAACCGGCTGCATTTTCAAACTGTCTTGCTTTTAAATTATTCCAGGAATTCAGAGCTGCCTCTTCTCCCCTGGGCAATCTGCCTTGGGGCTTGAGCAGAGGATTTGCCTCGTTTCTTCCCTGGGAAGCTGCTTAGCACTTTRGGGAGCCCAGGAAAGCCATCTGCTGAGAGCCAGCTCTGTGCAGGGCCCCCAGGGAAGCTGGGATTGTTCCCCCTCTGTTGTGACCCATTCTGGCTTTGTCCCAGGGTTTTCTCTTTCCACTGGAGCTGTTTCTGGGGATGCCCCAAAAGGGCTCCCTGGGCTGGTGCTTGCAGAGAGAGCAGAGCTGGGGATTCACCTTTTGTGGGGGGACAGCACAGCCCTGTCCTTGGGGGTGGCTGAACAAAGCCCTGGCATGTACAGGCCAGGAGGCAGGAGACACCCCCACTGACTCTTTCCTCTTTCTGGATGTGGCCCTGTGCCTCTTTGTGGCCCAAACTGGGGCATAATCTCTGCATCACGTCCTTCCATCTGAAGGACACTGGGGTGGCACAGCGTGACAGAGCTCRGATGTGCTCCCTGCCCTGCACGTGGCCATCTCTGCTGCACCACTCYTGTCTCTTACACTTGCACAGGGGTTTCTTGCTCTGGAAGATGTTTYGTCTCGGGGAATTGTTATCATTATTGTCATTGTTATGCCTTTTTTTGTTCTGAACCACCTTTGCTTGCAGCGGGGTTGGTCAGCTGAACCTCCCTCCTTCCCCAGTGCTTTTCATGTCTGAGCTCCCCATTCCTGGGGCTGGAGGGTGAGTGCAGACAGCCCAGCTCTCCCTCTCCTTGTCTAAGAGCTGCTGGCAGCCAGCTGTGCCCCTGCCATGCWCAAGGACCCCCACAGGCCACTGGGTCCCTGTCCCCACTTTGTGTTGCTTGGGGACAGCTCAAGGACCATCTCATCCYGCACCAGCCACCTCCATCCCACCTCCCCCTGCGTTTTCTTATCCATGCTGCTTTGAGAGGAGAAAAACCCAAGCCATCCTGGCTTTTCTTTTTCCAGATCTTCCTGGCAGTGGCGAATTTTGAGCAGAATGAGAGGGGCCAGGAGTTCTCAGTGATTTTCAAGTGGAGCCGCAGGAAGGCGAAGTTCCTGGCGTACCAGAGGATCAGCACGCACAGCGCCCGCGACTGGGAGGCCTTTGTCATCCAGGGAGAGGCGTTCCTGGCTGTGGTCAACCACAGGGAAGGTAGCCAGCCCTCAGTGCTCCCTGCAGGGGGGTGTCTGAGCCGAAATGAGGGATGTGGGACTCCAGGCGGCYCTTCAAAATGCAGTTCATTGTATACAAAATGCAGTTTATTCCATCCAAGATGTCACAGCAGTCCAGGGTGGTGGGTGACAGAGCTGTGCCCGCAGCTGTCAGCTCCAGCTGCAAGCAGGCCTGGAGACCTTTTCTTTTGGTTACAATGCATTCTATACTTTTATTTGCTTAGCATCTTAATACAGCAGAACCAATCTATACCTTAACTATTATCTCTAGCCTATCATAACTACTATAATTACCATATTCATGTTACTGTTCTCCAATCACTACAAGTTAGTACATTACAGTTTAAGCTAGAAGTTGTTTTTCAGTTTTCTTGCAGTGGAAAATTCTGAGACCTTTTTTCTACTTGCAACTTGGCTGCCTTGTTTGCATGTGCTCTCTTTCTGCTTGGTAAAAACATCTTCTTGTTTGGGGTGGGTTTATCCTTTGCTCTGAGCCATAAAAACCCCTTCTAACTAACACACCCTTTGCCTCCTTGGTTATCCAGCAAGACTGGCTCAGCAATTCTTTTCTTCTGTATCACAACTTGCTTCCATCTCTATTCCTTCATCAGACTGCCCATTGAAAAATCTTTCTGCTAAGCATCCATATCTGTGAGACTTTCTTGTCAAACTTCCATCCTTCCCAGCAGCCTGGGAGCCTGGCAGTGCCCTGCTCAGAGCAGGCTCCCCGTGCATGCCCAGGAGTGCAGGGGAGGTGAGCACTCAGCCTGGGGCCCCCCAGGAYACCCAAGGCCTTGGGAGGAGAGAAAAGCTCTTGAGCAAGTGGCTGACAGTCACCCTCTGGGTTTCTGGCTGCAGGAGACAAGGACAGGAGTGGGGATGATGTCTGTGCTGAATCTTTCTGCTTATTTTCATTTTTATCCCCAATACTACGTATCCTGGCAGTGCCACAGGTTGAGCCTTTTGTGAAGCCAAATCCTTGGCCTTGTGGGCACACAGGAGACTGAGTGAGAGGCAGCTGCCCTCCATCCCTCCCTGGGTACCCTGCAGGCATGACCCAGCCTCCCTGCTCTGCCCAGGGAGTTGTTCTGGGCTGGGGTTGCACCCCTGGCTGACAGCACAGCCCTGRCTCTGCAGGCTGCTCCCAGCTGGGTTCAGTGATGGCCACTGGCTCCTTCCGTGCCACCAGGGCTGGCTCAGGGGCCATCAGTGCCCCTGGCACCMGGCTCAGAGCCGGCAGCAGGTTGCTGGGATGGAAAGTCCCTGTGTCACCTGCTGGACTCCATCAGGGCTGGGTGGATGAGCCTTCCATTGTGGCAGCCATGCACATCACACAGGGCTGGAGACCATCATGGCCAAGCCAAACTGGGGATGTTTCCCTTAGAGGGGGCTGGAGGTTCAGTCCCCACTTATCCATGTGGCCATTCCCACTCTTCCTGCAGCCCTTCTTTGCCCAGGTCCCCGTTGCAATGAGGGTTTTGGGTCCCACACAGGTGTGAGGTGGAGATGCTTGAGCAGAGCCCAGGAGCTGGATGGAGCTTTAGGACAGGGGGGAGCCCCCAGTGTCAGGAGCTTTGGGATGTAGGCACAGTTTGTGGTGATTGGGATGGGGCTGAGCCTCAATGGGCACAGCTGTGAGCAGCACTGACAGCACTGAGCCATGGAGTGCCCAGGGACACTGACCAACACCAAAGGGAGCAGAGGGCACACAGGGGCAGGGCATGAACCATGGGGGGATAAAAGGCTGGGCTAAAGAACAAGGAGGGCAGCCCCTTGCAGCCTTCTGAAGTGGTGTGGTGTTAACTCTGTGTGGGCTGAACCTTTCTGAAATGGTGTGGTGATGGTCTGTGTATTGTGGCCATCTCAACTGTGGCACTGGGACACATCCCTGTGGGACAGCCAGCAGAGCTTGTCCTCCCTGGGCTGMTGGCAGGGAGCCTCTGGAGTGCTGCTTGAGTGGGGACAAAGCCCCTGCCTGTCCCTCCTCTGCCAGGGCTGCCACAAAGCTGCCACTGTGCACTTGGGGCAAGCTGTTGGTGTGTTCCATGGGATGGAGGCTCTAAATAGGGATGGAGGGGTCTTTAGGTAGGGATGGAGGCTGTAGGATCTCTTTGGCTACTTCTTGGGGAGCAGCAGGTCACTYGCAAACAGCCTTGAGACCTGCTGGTAAATATTCATGGAGCTGAGCCTGTTTTGGGGTCTTGTTTCCTGCACAAAGCAGGAATTGCTTTCCCTCATGGTGCCCGTCTGTCTCCCCCAGGCAACAACCACAATATAGACAGTGTGATATACAGGTGGAACCCCAGGACAGGGCTGTTTGAAGCCAACCAGACGATTCCTACCTCTGGAGCCTACGACTGGGAGTTYTTCACCATTGGACCATATTCCTTCCTGGCTGTAGCCAACACATTCAATGGCACGTCCACCAGGATCTACTCACACATCTACATCTGGCTCAGGGGCTCCTTCCAGCTCTTCCAGTCCATCCTGGTAAGGTTTCCACCTCCTCTGTGTTTGGACAGGGCAGCCACATCCAGCTCCTCATGGCCTCCTTCCCCACAGACATTTGGTGCAGCTGACTGGGAGGTTTTCCACATTGGGGACAGAGTGTTCCTGGCTGTTGCCAACAGCCACAGCTATGACAGTGGGACRCCAGCACCCTCCAACTTCTATGCCATCAACTCCTCCATCTATGAGCTGAACATCACGGCCCAGATGTTTGTTAAATTCCAGGACCTTCTCACCTACAGGTACCTGTGCAAGGGTTCAGGGTGCTCCTTGGTCTGTGCCCTTCCCCTGAGCACCCCAAAGGTCTCAYGGAATCCCAGAATGGTTTGGATGGGAAGGGACCTTAAAGCCCATGGGTAGAGACACCTTCCCCTATCCYGGGTTGCTCCAAGCCCTGTCCAACCTGGCCTTGGGCACTTCCAGGGGTCCAGGGGCAGCCACAGCTTCTCTGGGCACCTGTGCCAGGGTCTCTTGTCTTTCAGTTTAAAGCTATGCTTGCTTGTCTCCTGCAGGGTTCCTGCAGGCTTCACGCTCCCAGGGACTGGGCCTGGTGGGGAGGGTGATGGGTGGTGGCTCCTGGGCACCAAACCCCAGTGGGAGCTGGGAGAAGGGCCTGGCTTTGGGAATGAGGGTGGGTTTCTTTCAGGAGCAGCCTGGGGGGAAGAAGAGCAGGGTTTTCTGTGTGTCCTCAGGGTGTCAGAGTGGCCACAGAGGGGCCATCTCACCTGTCCCTCCGCTCACTCCCTCCCCAGTGCCCTGGACTGGGAGTTCTTCTCAGTGGGAGACGACTCTTTCCTGGTGGTGGCCAACTCCTTCGATGGCTTCACCTTCTCTGTCAACAGCATCATCTACAGGTACTGCACAGGGCGGGCTGGGGGCGCTGCCWGCAGCACAACCCCGGGCAGGCCCTGCTGCACCTGCCCGGGGAGGGTGGGAAGGATTGTTCCCTGTTTTTAGGCAGGGATGGAAGCCCTGATGAGGGACGCCCCACCCTGAACCACAGCAGGAGCTGGGAGCTGGCATCCCCGTGGCACCTGTCCCCCCAGGAGCTGACTGCCCTCCCTGTGCAGGTGGCAAGGCTACGAAGGCTTCGTGGCAGCCCACCAGCTCCCCACGGTGGGCTGCAGGGACTGGGAGGCATTCCACACCGCCGAGGGCTCCTTCCTGCTCTACTCCAGCGCCAGGGAGCCGCTCTCCAAGGTGCTCAAGCTGAAAACCACCTGAGGCACGCCCAGCCCGTCGGTGCAGATGGACACGGAGCCCGGGAATGGGGAATGGCTGCAGCATCAGCCGGGCAGGGGCTGCTGCACCTCTGCAGGGAGGGAGGAGGAGGGAGCTCCAGGCTCCCTGCAGCCTTGTCCAGGGGCTGTTTCTCCTGGGAAAGCTCTGCCACCGCCATGTCCTAGCCAAGGTTGCTGGAGCCTGGGTGCATGCCCTGGTTAGCAGGACCGTGGTTGGCAATTTCCAGTGCCCAGGAGGGACCTGGAGCTTGCACAAAGCCAGGGAAGGAAGGGGCAGAGCAGGAGCTGCTGGCATGGGTGCATGGCACAGGGGAGTAAACACGTGAGAAATTGTGTGGAGAGGCATGTCCAGGCTTGGCCCTGCCTGCCTGGGGCTGTGATGTTCCTGAGGACATCTGGTCGGGCACTGCAGCCGTTCTCATGTCACCTTCGTGCCGCTGCCGCAGAGCCTGCCCACCTCCCTGTCTGCCATGGCTGGGCTGGGTCTCCCTCAGCGAGGGTTGTGTGTGTTGTGCAGAGCTGTTGGTGTGCTCCAGGGCCCCTGCTGGCCCATGCCTGGGGTTAGGGACCCCCGRGAAAACCTGCTTTGCATTCGGACCCATCCAGCTGCCACGGGAGTGGGGGAAAACCCAAACGTGCTTCAGGTGAAACTGTGGCCTCTTTTCCTCACCTTTGCTGGGGGGACTCTTTTGCTTAACCAGAGCTCTAATAAAATGTGTGCACCCAGCCTCTGTCCCACGTGGSTAACCCAGCTGCTCTGCATCCCTTCACCCAACGAGTTCCCCCGAATGCCCGTGGCCAGCCCAGTGAGGATGAGCTGGCCCTGAGCTCGGGAGGGTGCAGGGCTGGGGGTGCCCCTCTGTTCCCCTCTGTGCCTCCCCTGGCTGTCCCAGGGCCCCTCTCAGCCTTCCCAGAGCTGGGGCTCCTGCTGGGCTGAGCTGCCCACCCTGGCACTGGGGAGCTCAGGAGCTGCCAGCCCCATCAAGAAGCACTGGGGGGTCCCAGCCTGAGCCTTGCAGGGTCCAGACCTGCAGGATGAGCCTCTGCATCCCTCCCTCCTCCTCCCCTCCCTGTCCAGTGCAGCGGGCTCTGCCAGGAAGGACCGTTTCTCCCTTGAGAAAAGGGAGAATTTGATTTGCTTCCATCACTGAGCTGTGAGCAACAACTCTAATTCAGCCTGAGAAGGGCAAGACAAGGCAAGCCCAGACGTATTTGGGCAGCTGGTCCCTGCTGGAGACTCAGCTGAGGGTGGGAGGGGAAGGCACCTAATGGGAGTTGTGCTGATACATTGAATTTAGGCTGATCTGCTTTGGGCCAGATTKGATTAGGATAAGCCCCCCAAGCACCCTGAGCACCACCACCCTCCCTGGACACTCRTCTCCCAGCACAGCACAAACCCTGAGGGCTTTTCCTAAGTGCAGGCCTTTATGAGCCCTCTGCCCCCCTGCAGGACCTCCTGGCCCCACAGCCCCTCTCTCCCAGCCMCAAGGGYRTGCCTGGGGCTGCATTCCCTGCCAGCTCAGCTCTGGCAGGGAAAAAGGCTCTGCCTGAGGCTGTTTGTCCCCACAACCATGGGGTCACCATGGACAGGCCCACGTGGGGTGTCCCCATCATCTGCTCACAGCCGGTCCAGCCTGGCTGGGGAGGGGGATTGGTGGCACTGCTCTGGAGAAAGCACTGGAGCATCCCACYAGGAAGATCTGATGCCCACCAGGTGCTCATGAGCTCCATGTGAAGATGMTGGAAGCTGGCACCCAGCCCTGCTCTTTGGGGTGGTGCTGGKGTGTCAGAACCCAGRAAMTTCCTCTGGCTGCCCTGGAGGGYTCAAGCCCYTGCCCAGGGGGCTCAGAGACCTTGGCACAGAGCCCAAGACCCCTGTGCCTTTGATTTAGCCCTTGGAAAAAACTATTACCAACCTTCTATGAAGAATGACAAGCCAGGAAAGTTTAAGTATAGTGATAGTGAATTTATCACAGGGTGAAAAATAGATATTTTGGGGGTTTTTAGAGTGGGGGTTCAGGGGGAAAGATGGAGGAATCTGGGTGTGTCCAGCCTTTCTCCTTCTTCYTCTTGGCCTCCATCTTCTGCTGTGATGGTGTGAGAACCCAGGACATCCCTCTGCTGTCCAGGATGGCCAGGGGGGCTCAGAAGCCCTGGCACAGAGCCCAAAACACCTGTGGGTTTGATTAGGACCCGTGGAGCAAATGACCAACCTTAGATGAAGATCAACAAGCCACAACAGTTTAGGTAGAATAATAGYGAAGTTATCACGGGGTGAAAAAGTAGATTTTAGGGTTTCTGCA
>JACDOX010000125.1:2000778-2033834 GCA_014549065.1 Cardinalis cardinalis | reverse complement strand
GGCTGTCACAGCCACCCTGCTCATGGTTATCACAGCCACCCTGCTCATGCCATGGCTGTCACAGCCACTCTGCTCATGGTTATCACAGCCACCCTGCTCATGGCATGGCTGTCACAGCCACTCTGCTCATGGCATGGCTGTCACAGCCACTCTGCTCGTGCCATGGCTGCCACAGCCAGTGTCCGGTACCGTCGATGTAGGAGGGAATCTGCCCGAAGATGGTCAGGTAGGAATGGTAGACCACGCCACGGAACAGCCACTCCACGCGTTCCTCGTTGTGGATCAGGATAGCCTGCTTGGCCACCCCAAAGGACACCACCCACACTGCCAGCAGGAAGAGGAAGAAGAAGACATCCTTCATCTGCAAAGACAGAGGGGGAGGATGGCTGTGTCCTGGAGCAAGCCCCTCTCCAGGATGGGATGACAGGGGTGGCACATCCAGCTGCTGCAGCAGCAGGGTCCAGCCTCACCCCTCAGGACAGGGGGGAGCTCTCACCATGCGCTTCACAATGATGATCTTGGGCCCCAGTGTTCTGCTGACTGTGAAGATGTGCATCAGGCGCAGGCAGAAAATGATGAAGGCCAGGGACAGTATGATGCGCCCAGGGTATAACGTTGATGGGATCAGCCTGGGCATGGAGGAGAGGCAAGGAAACACCTCAGTGCCACCATAAGAAGCATATAAAATAATTTAGGTTGCAATTGCTGAGAGGGTGGTGAGGCCCTGGMACAGGTTGCCCAGAGAAGCTGTGGCTGCYCCACCCCTGGAAGYRYCCAAGGCCAGGTTGGACAGAGCTTGGAGCAACCTGGGACAGAGGAAGATGTCCCTGCCCATGGATGGGCTTTAAGGTCCCTTCCAACSCAAACCAGCCTGAGATTCCATGAWTCTGTGAAAATACTGTTGAGCTCTGCAGCTCACCTGCAAGTCAGCCCTGCAATAAAGACCAGGATGGCGCAGATATCCAGCTTGTTCCAGAAGTCCTTGATGTACAGGGAAGCCATTTTCACAATCCCGAGTCCRTCTGGATCATACAACAGCTGTTGGGGAGAGAAAAGGGGCTGGRTGTAAGATACTCATGTGTCTCATGGAGGGGAGGGACCACACAGATCATCTGGCCATCACTGGACACTCTCACTGTCCCAAAGGCAACCTGAACCTATGTGGTTTGCTCTAGGGGCATGGGAGGAGCATGGGGACATCTGGGAAGGAGCATGGGGACACCAGGGACATTGGGGCTTTTCAGGCTGGAGGAGAAAAGCACTGAGATGTTGGAGCAAAAGCTGGAAAATCTCAAATGTCAAGCAAAATCTGGAAATCCTGCTGGGAATTCACCCGAAGGAAGAGCTCCCTCCATCTCCTGGCATTCCCAAAACAGACACCAGACACCTCCTKGGAAAAGCCCACCAGCCCTAGAGCATTCTCTTCTGCAAATACAYAGGTCCAAGCCAGCTGCAGCCAAGGAGAACCCCTGGCCTCAGAGATGGGGGATCTGCTGGTTCCACGTGCCGGGACCTCTCGGAGCAGGGGGTGACACGAGAAGCAGCCTGGGACCATGAGCTGTGTGGCACCTCCCAGAGCACCCAGAGGGGTGTGCCCCCTCCTGTGCCACCTGCCAGCCCCAGCTGWGCCTGCCCACACCTGGCGGGTCTCCTCGCACACCAGGGAGAAGAGCCAGAAGTAGATGAGGTATTCCCGCCAGGAGGGCGCGGGCTGGAAGTCGACCATCAGCACGTAGGCGAAGAGCAGGAGGAAGCTGAAGTAGGAGAGGGTGTTCATGAGGAAGATGACGATGGGCGCTGTGAAGAAGGCTCGGAGGCGTGCCAGGCAGCCCATGGGGGGCTGCAGCCTCTTCTCCCTGCTGGGAGCAGGGATGGACGTGGGTTCAGCTGCTCAGGAGGTGCTGCAGCAGCTCCCCCCAGCCCAGCCAGCCGCAGGGGGAGGCTGGAGGAAGCCCTGCCTCAGTGCAGTGTCGCAGACACGTCTTGTGAACAATCCTTTCCTTAGGAGTTTTCCTCCTGAGAAGCTGAGAGGCCTCAGGAACAAAATGTAAACAATGGTTATCTGCTGCTGTGGAATGCAACAGGTGCATCTGGGATTCATGTGGTTGTTTCTAATTAATGGCCAATCAATTAGTCCATGTTGGTCGTTTCTAATTAATGGCCAATCAATTAGTCCACACTGGGTGTTTCTAATTAATGGCCAATCAATTAGTCCATGTTGGTCATTTCTAATTAATGGCCAATCAATTGGTCCACGTTGGTCGTTTCTAATTAATGGCCAATCAATTGGTCCATGCGGGGTGTTTCTAATTAATGGCCAATCCCAGATGCACCTGTTGCATTCCACAGCAGCAGATAACCATTGTTTACATTTTGTTCCTGAGGCCTCTCAGCTTCTCAGGAGGAAAAAATCCTAAGGAAAGGGTTTTCCATAAAACATGTCTGTGACAAGTGCAAGAGTGTCCCAGCTGCCAGAGGTACCTGAAGGTGATGAGGTTGGTGTAGAGCAGTGGGAAGAACAGCATGCACGTGATCACCCTCCAAAGGCCGTTGTCCACTGACAGCTTTCCCCACCAGACCTTGGTTAGAAAAGCCTGTGAAGGGTGAGAAAGAGGAGTTCTGGCTACAGAGGCTGAAGGGCAGAGTCACACCCACGAGGAACTCTTGGGCACATTCCCTCCAGGGACCACTGCTGGCAGCCCACCTGGACACCCCCATGGGACACAAAATTCATGTTCTTGGCCTCCAAGGCCAGCTGCAGACAGGTTGTCTTCCCCCAGGCCTCAGAGACACGGGTGAGGAGCTTCTGGGCTCTCTCTTCGTCCTTGCGGTAGCAGTCTGTGAACACACCTGGAAGGGCCAGCACCAGCAGGAGGAGGAGGCTGAGCTCTGGGGCCCACAGAGCCACCCTTCTGAGCTGGATCAGGCCATGGCACCACACACTGGCACTCCTTGTACTCCCACCAGCGTGTGGGCACGGCCTGTGGAGCATGATGCCCCAACTGTGGGGATGGGACCTTCATTTCTCACCCCCAGACATCTACTGGGTGAAGCTCAGCAGCCCTGGGGGGCAGGAGCAGCTCTGGGGTGCAGAAACAACCCTGGGATGCAGGAGCAGCTCTGGGGGGGCAGGAGCAGCCCTGGGGTGCTGCTGCCCTCCTGCTCACCGATTGCTTTGTGCTCGTACTCCTCGGCCAGGGCCAGCATGTCATCGGTGGTGTCCGTGTCCTCCTCCTCCTTGGCCAGCTCCTTCAGGATTTTGCTGCAGGCCAGTGCAGCCGCCATGCAGTCCTGGCTCTGGCACAGAAGAGGATAAGGAAAGCACGGGCATTCTGTCTGTCATGTCCCAGAAGCCTTGACAAGCCCTGCCCAGCTGCCACAGGAAGGAAGGAGGGTGGCCCAGGCAGACTGGTGCTCAGGGTGGAYAGCTTGCCATGACAAGGGCTGAGCCAAGCTCAGGATGGACAGCTTGCCATGGTGCTCAGGATGGACAGCTTGCCATGACAAGGGCTGAGCCACGCTCACCTGTGGATAACCCACTGCCTGGGGAATATGGGAACAGCCCTGCCCTTGGCTGATGGGACAGAGTGGCGCCTTGGCATGCTCACTGTGCCACCAGCTACCCTGCCCCTTGTCCTGGAATGCTGTTTGTGAGTGGAAGCCTTCTCCACTCCAGCTGCCTGAGGGCTCTCTCAGCCTGACTTAGCCCACTTCTGGCCCAGCACATCCCCTCTGCCTGTTCTGGCCAGGAAGGGAGGGGTCTGGCCTCATGGTGTGGCTGGGGATGGACATTAAGTGGCCATTAAGTTTGCCTGGGGTCAGGCTCAGGACAGCTCTCTCACTATCCCAAATCCCAGTGGGGCTGTGARGTTTGGCTCCATGTGAGCCCCTCAGCTCYGGGCTGTGGTACCTTGTTGGGGAAGATGAAACAKGAAAGCCTTATAAATATGATTGTCTGGCAAAACATTTTGAGAATATGGAAACTATAAGCGAGATTGAAATGAAWGCAAGCTTTGAGATCCCTCAGTTACTGAACAACTGGAAAAGAATGGTGTGGCTGGCTGAAGGTRATCCCCTTTTGATGGAACAACACCCTCTGTTYGCAGACAGGCCCAAGGGTCAGAGCAGACCCTACAGCTTGGCAGAAGGGGCCCAAAGAGGAGTTTTTAGGGTTTAAAATGTAACACAGTAAAGTAATGTAATGATTCTAATAGGCTGTATGGAAATGCTGTAGAATTTGTATATTGTACTAGATTGGTTAGTGAGAATCAGAATATTCAACACAGAAGAAGATTTATGGTATTGTGATGGGAACCTCGCTCTCTTACCCTTTTACTCTCTTACCCTCTTACTCTCTCACCCTCTCATCCTCTCTCCCCCTCTCTTCTCTGGGCCCTGCTCTGAGCTGTGGCTGGCAGTTCCCAGCAGGGCCCTGCCCCCAGGCCCTTTGCAATAAACCCCAAATCCCAGCAGGGCCCTGCACCCAGGCCCTTTGCAATAAACCCCAAATCCCAGCAGGGCCCTGCCCCCAGGCCCTTTGCAATAAACCCCAAATCCCAGCAGGGCCCTGTACCCAGGCCCTCTGCAATAAACCCCAAGTTCCACGCCCTGGCTGCAGAGATCTCTGTCTCTGTCCATCCYGACCATCCTGCCCCCCTGGCTCCTGCAGTACCTGTGCCCAGATGATTTCTGCCAGCTCCCTGCGGTTCTGCACCACGGCCCAGATGAGCAGGTCCCGCACGGGGTCCATGGTGAAGGTGACTCGGCCAGGAGAGCGCTTGTAGAGGGACCTGAGGCTGGAGCCCTGCACCTGCAAGGTGTGCCATGCTCAAACCCCTGCTGCTGCCTCCACCACCCATGCAAAGGGCTTTGCCCAGCTACAGGGGTGGCCAAGACGGGACTCATCCTGGGATTTTCACTTTTTCTAGGGCTGGGATCAGGTGGAGCCGTGCACCCACCCCACCAGCATCACACCTCCACACGGTGCTACAGCTGYAGGGAGCTGCACCTTTTAGACGACTAAAAGGCACTTGTAGGAGCATTTTTGAGCAGACAGCAGGACAGAGACCCCGAGGCAGGGTCCTTCCCTCCCCAGCGGTAACCCGAGATGCGTACGTTGAGCTTGATGTGCGGCACGGGGATGGAGAGCCGGGGCCGCTCCGCCTGCTTGGGCTTGGGGTAGAGCGGCTGCGTGGAGCAGCCCAGCAGCTCCCGCAGCACCTGCGAGACGTGGTGCATCTGCAGCCTCGGCACCTTGGAGCCCGCCGTGTGCTCCCTCTCCTCCAGCAGCACCTTCTGCAGCTTGCTGTGGAACAGGCAGGACGGCGCCAGGTTGTCGTAGAGGTAAACCAGGGTGTCCCAGGTGACAAAATCCTTGAGGCGCACTCCCTGCTCCAGGAACAGCTTCACAAACTCGGGCTTGTTGGAAATCAGGGCGGCTGCCATCACGGGGTGGAGATCTGAGGGCTGGCAGGCCAGAGGCAGAGGTGAGGGGCTCCCTGGTCTCAGAGCAGCACCTACCRTGCTCCTTACTTGGGGGGAGATTTTGTCCCTGGGCACAGGAGGAGTCTTTGGATGTGAAAGAGCACGTGGCATGCACGAAAACTTGTGGGACGTTCCCGGGGGTTAGAAGAGGGCACTCCTCWGTGGCAGTGGAGCCTCGGCCCCCTTGGCTACTGGGCAGAGGGATGGGTAGGGYAGAGACCACCTATCCCAAGTTCAGGAATATCACAGAATCACAACACAGTTCRGGTTGGRAGCTCATCTCATTCCAATCCCCTGCCAGGGGCAGGGACACCTTGCAGGTGTCCAGGTTGCCAGCTTGACCTTCAACATTTGGGGCATATATCCTCAAATGTTTCCCTTTTGGGTTCCCAGCTCGCACCAGCCCTTCCCAGTCTCATCAAAGGTGTGTGAGCTGGGGGAACCCAAACTGTTGACTGCAGTAGGAAAATCCCTTCCAAGTTCCACAGCCCCATCAGGAAGGACAGACAGCCCTGCTCAGTCTTGGCTTCTCAACAGCAAGATGAGGCAGGGGGGGCAGAGCTGGCCCCTGCCCCACTCTGTAGTAAGGTATGAGCAGGGAAGCACCAGGCTGGTGAGATGAGTTTGGACACAAATTGTTGTTTGAGCAGTGGCCACAGGGCAGAGCTGTCAAGAGGTATTTCAGGTTCTAGGAGGGATCTTTAAAAACACTGGTTTTGAGCAAAATACCAATTGCCTTTGTGTGTGCTTAGCTCTGCTCTGGGTGTTTGAGAGCATTTTTGAAGAACAGCCCYGGTTAATGCACTGGCAGTTCAGGGTCCAGGAGAAACCCCTTTAAAGCTTTCCCTGGGCACAGCCAAGGTGGGAAGTGCCTGGGAAGCTGTAAGCCTGACCAGACAAGCAGCACAGGCGTGGCCCTACCTTCCAGTCRTGGTCATCTGTGAAGATCTCACTTCGGGCAATGTCCACCCTGTTCCAGGCCACRGCCAGCTTCAGCTGGTGGTCCCAGTTCTCCCGACCAAAGTGGTCCTGGTTTCGGGATGCTGCATGCAAAGTGCACGGGTTAGAACAGAGCATCACCCAGGGAGAAGATACCACCTGGGAGCCTCCTTGGATGTGTGGCCCTTTGGACAATCACCTCTCCCCAGGAACAAGGTTTGGGGACTTCTTTGGTGACCCYATAAGTCAAGCAGTGGTAGGAGGTGACTTGAGCCCCATCCTGCTCACCTTGCCCCACCCTCCCAGGGAGGCCCCCAGCCCTCACCTTTGAAGAGAGCCTGGAGGATGGCCACATCCACGTCCTGCTGGCCATATTTGCCCTCTCTGAAGATGGTCAGGAGCTGCCGGCTCCGCACTATGTCCTGGATCTACAAGGAGAGCCATGGGCAAGCAGTGGGCAGCAGCATCTCCTGCCTGCTGCTCCCCACTGTGCTGGGCAATTCCTCACTGCCCTCCATCTCCTGCAGAGCCCCTGTGCTGTGTCCTCCACCATGGCTTGGTCACAAACTCCTTCTCTGCCTAAAGGGAGCCTGAGCCCTTGGAGTGCCCACCAGGACAATGATGAGGGTGGCTGAGGACAGACGAGGCTTAAACTTCCCACTGGGCTCCTTGCTGCTCATAGGGCAGGACCTCTGGGACCTCTTTGGTCTCCCAAAGCTCAGAGGAGGCTGCAAGGGACTCACCTTCTTGGTCCACTCCACCAGTTTGCTCTCAGTGAAGAGCTCGTAGGTGTCCTGGAAGAGGACACTGAGTTTGCTCTGGATCAGGGCGATGGTGATCTTGGCCACGGGCAGGTTGGCCACCTGCGCGATGACATCRGCCACGCGCCCCGACCCTTCCACGATCACACAGGGGGTCCCGTGGGTGATGGCATTGTAGATGGTCTGCAGCAGAGCAGGGAGGTTGGTCAGGATCCCAGCCAGACCCCTGCAGGCCCTCTCTGAGCCTGGGACCCTCTGCTGCTCCCAGTGCTCCTGTCCGTGTGAGCAGCGCCCYGGGAAGGAGCCGTCCCCCCTGTGCCTTCCCCTGCCTCAGCTTGCCACAAGCAGTTCCTTACATCAAGAGTCCCAGGGCCTCCTTCCAGCACCACACACACGATGGGGATCTTGATGGCAACACCTGCAGGGAAGCAAATCCAGGGTGACCTTCCCATAGGGCTGATCCCCCGTGTGGTCTCCTCTGAGTGCTGGAGTGCAGAAGGCAAGGTGGGAGCAGTGTCCCTGACATGTCAGGCTTCAGGGGAGGGGAGGAAAACCACGCCCAGTGATTGTCTGGCATGGCTGGTCAGACACCATGGGATTTTTGGGGGTGTTGTGTGCAAGGCCAGGAGTTGGGCTTGAGGCTCCTTGAGGGTCTCTTCCAGCTCAGGGGGTTCTGGGGTTCTGTGAGCACACATGTGCCTGTGTTATGGCAGGAGATCATCTGCACAGTGAGAAGGTGATGCCTGGAAGCTCCTTTGGGACCTGGCCCTCTGGGAGAAATGACTTTCCCTGATCAGCTCAGGTTTGGGGACACCTTTAGTGATCCCATAAGTCTGGCAGAGAAAAGTTCTTTGATCTGTGTCACAGAGGAACCAGGTTCCACATTTATCACAGCAATCCTCTCAGACCCTGTGCCCGGATCCTCTGGGGAAGCCACAGCCCCTTGCTGGAGCCCAGGAAGGACACCATTCCAGGGGGATGGCCCATCCCTGCCTCAGGCCAGGCTGTGTGTTGCCATTACCTCCTTTCACCTTGGTCTGCTCTGAAATGAACTTCTCCAGCCTGGTCCTCAGGGGGATTTCCACGCCGTACCTGCCGTGGGTCCCGTCATCCACCAGGATGAAGTGGGAGTGGTTGCTGTCCAGGCAGGACAGGCTGCCTTGGTTCTCCTCATCCAGCACGTACTCAGCAGGAAAGCCCCCCTGTAAGGTGCAGGAGGAGACACTCTGGGAGAAGCCTGGCAGAGGAGCAGCAGATAGCCAAGGTGACCAGCTCGTGGGGACAGGAATGGGTCAGCACGTGGGGACAGTCTGGCCAAACTRCCCCTGTGCCCCCACAGCGCTCACACCAGCCCTGCCCCATGCTCCACTGGCCCTCACACCCACGAGAGTCCACCCAGGAGAACCCCTGGGCAGGGTGGAAGGGCTCCTCAGAAATGCCAGCCTGGGACCATCCCTGGAAGAGTTCAAGGCCAGGCTGGGTGGCTCTTGGAGCAGCCTGGTCTAACGAAATGTTCCCTGCYCATGGCAGAGGGTGGGACAAGGTGAGCTGTCAGTCTCCCTCCAACCCAACCCACCCTGAAGTTCTGTGAGCATCACTTGTGGCCCAGCTGGGTTTTCCTGGCTGCCCGGCTCACCATGGGGCAGACGAGGCTCTCGCGGTTGTACACGGTCCCCCAGGTGGCAATGCCAATGGTGACAATGTCGCCCTCCTTGTGGCTGCAGCTCAGCATGAAGTCCCGCACTGCCTCTCCCACCTGTTTCATCACACCAGCGTGGGACCCCCCTGTGATGATCCAGGCTCCTGGGGGGCACAGAGGGCCATGGGAAGGGAGAGGCTCTGCCCACAGCCATCTCCCAGCCTCCCCCRTGTGGCTGTGGGTCCCTGGGCTGCTCCATCCCCCACAAGATGTCTCTTCCCTGCCCTGGAGGCACAGGCAATGCCTTCTTCAGCTCCTTTTGAGCCTCTTTTGTGACTGAGCAGGAGCAGCCCATCCTTGGTGATTGTGGTCCAGGTAGGACCTACAGGGCTCCTTAATCAGCTCAGCATCACCAGAACAGCCCAGCTCACTGAACYTGGCATGGCCAGGTAGAATCACAGGGAAACCCTTGTCACAGACACATTTTATGAAAAATCCTTTTGCTAGGATTTTTTCTCCTGAGAAGCTGAGAGGCCTCAGGAACAAAATGYAAACAATGGTTATCTGCTGCTGTGGAATGCAACAGGTGCATCTGGGATTGGTCTCGTGTGGTTGTTTCTAATTAATGGCCAGTCACAGTCCTGCTGTCTCAGACTCTCTGAGACTCACGAGCTTTTGGTATCTTTCGATTCGCTTTCCTTTCCTTTCAAGCCTTCTGATGAAATCCTTTCTTCTATTCTTTTCAGTATAGTTTTAATATAATATATATATCATAAAATAATAAATCAGCCTTCTGAAACATGGAGTCAGATCCTCGTCTCTTCCCTCTTCCCGGGACCCCTGTGAATACCACCACAGACCCTCTGCATCCAKATGASCTTTAAAAGTCCCTTTCAACCYCAACTATTCTATGATTCTRCAATTTCATTATTCTGTTGTCTCTTACCTGTGGTCTGGGCCACCTTGACCAGCCCTTGCCGGAAGATGTTCCTCAGCCTTGGCTTCATGACGAAGTTTTTGGCTCCCCCAGTGACTGAGATGAGCAGGTTGGGGGGGTCGAGGCCCCAGTGCTGTGTCATGAGGTGGTAGATGACCCTTGGGGGGGTATCCGAGGAGACACGCACGTACTGCAGGARAAGGGACCACACACACATTTTGGGTATAAACAACGGGGTCAGAGTAACAGGAGACCTCCTCCAACACAGCTCCTCCTGTCCCACCCCAGAGGCTTCCCAGCGCCATTCCACAGCAGAGTCCTGCTGCTGCTGGTCCAGGTCTTTGTCCRTGACCCTATTCCTGCTAGCTTTCCTAAGAACAAACATTCCCTAGGCAAATCTGAGGGCAAGGACAAGGAACAGCCACTCCTTGAGTCTTGTGGTTTCAAAAAGGGTTTAAGGCTGAGAGGAGGGGTCCTGTCTCAGCCTCTCCACTGCYTGAGTCACTGTTGCTTTTGGGGCAATTCCACCCTTTCCCAATATCCTCACATCCAGGAGGGAAATGTTCCTGTGCCATCTGCCATGTCATCGCGCAGGTGGCCAACCTGCCTGTGGCCAGGATAACCATCGCCCTGATCCAGAGCAAACTCAGTGTCCTCTTCCATGGCACCTATGAGCTCTTCACTGAGCTCCTCACTGACCCAAGCACTGGCTCCCCACACACCCACGGGGGGACAAGCAGATCACCTTCCCTGTCTTCTGTCCCAGCCCTGTGAAGCGGATATCACCGAAGGCATCCGTTGGCATTTCCTGGATGTGCCTGCTGGGGTCCCACTCCTTCCCCAGGAAGATGGGAGGCTTGGCAGCATCGTCCAGGTGCTGCTCCCTGAGATAGCCACACTCACAAACGATCCTCCTGGAAAACACAGCAACARCTTCGTGGAGAAACCCCAAAGGCCAAGCCCGGCCTCAGCCTGGGCAGGAGGTGCTGTTCTCCTGGGGAGCATCACGGGCCCCACATCTCCCACCCAGCTGCTCCTCCAGCTCAGAACCTGTGCAGAAACAAGGGCAATGTTTGGGGGGAAATTAAAGGAGAAAATCCAAATATTTCCRTGGGTATATATTTAGGATGGAAATATTTAGGGTGGAAATGACTGCCTGCAAAAGCCTTGGAAATGTTTTTCCCTGGGACACAGAATCTCAGCCATGTGGTGACTCACCTCATGCTGAAGAACCAGTTAAAAAGAGGGTTTTGAATCCCTGTGACAGAAAGTTGGGATTTTCTGGTGCTGTAGCTTTACCACCAACCCTCACTTCTGCTCTCCTGCAGGGGAGGGAAGGAGGGAGTGCCTCACTTACCCAGAATCTGACGTCTGGGAGCTTTCCACAAAATAGGTGCATTCCTTCTTTCGGATGTTTTCAGGAATCCAGGAGATGAGATTTTCCTGGTGGAGCAACAAAAGCAGCAAGGKGTCAGGGTTTCTGGAGAGGGCCAGAAGTTATTCCAGGGGCCAGACACCACGGAGATGGGAGCACATCTGGGTGCTTCTTGGGGTGTGAAGGATGAGAGCTCCACCGCTGTCTGCAAGGACAAAGCCAGCTGCACTCCAAGGAGAAAGGATATGAGTGCTGGCCATGTGCCTCAGGTGTCTGGGGGTTTTCTGTCTGTCCCTAAAACCAACCTGATCAGTTATTAATGCTCCTGTTAGCGAGCCACTCATTAATGCTGCTTCATGYATGCGCCCAACCATCCCCTCTTCCAGCACCTCCTGAACTTGCCTTTTCATTGCTGCCAGCGGGGAAATGAGCCTTCCTCCTGCTCCTGGAAACACTGCTGCTGCTCTGCTGCAGGTTGGGGACCACCTCGAAGTCGCTCATCTTGCTGGGGTGCGTGGCAGGCTCATCTCCCCTCTCGGGGCACACCTTGTTCAGCTCGGAGGGGAGCACCCGGGCGCAGCGGCCGCGCGCGGACATGGCTCCTGTGTGCTGGGCTTCTCAGCCTCCCTTCTCCTGTTCCTAGGCTGGGAGCTCCTCAACATCCCCATCCTGAGGGCAGTGGAGGAGAATCCGAGAATCGCAGAATGGTTTRGATTGAGAGGGGCCTTAAATTTCATCTCCTTCCACCCCCCTGCCAAGGGAAGGGACACCTTCCCCTCGAGCAGGTTTCTCCAAGCCCCCTCCTGTCACAGACATCTTTTATGAAAAATCCTTTCCTTAGGATTTTTCYTCCTGAGAAGCTGAGAGGCCTCAGGAACAAAATGTAAACAATGGTTATCTGCTGYTGTGGAATGCAACAGGTGCATCTGGGATTGGTCTCATATGGTTGTTTGTAATTAATGGCCAATCACAGTCAGCTGGCTCAGACTCACTGGTCAGTCACAGGATTTTGTTATCATTCTTTCTTTGCTATTCTTAGCTTAGCCAGCCTTCTGATGAAACCTTTTCTTCTATTCTTTTAGTATAGTTTTAATATAATATATATCATAAAATAATAAATCAAGCCTTCTGAAACATGGAGTCAGATCCTCATCTCTTCCCTCATCCAAGAACCCCTGTGAACACTGTCACACCCTCCAACCTGGCCTTCAAAGAAATAAAGGATGCCCATGAGCTAAGAGCACTGAGGTGCCCCGTCCATCATTGCTGGGGTGGAGGTTGGTCCGCCTGCCATCCCCTCAGCACAATCCTGGCACAGGGTGTCCCCACGYGTGTGGTGACCGCAGCACGCACCACGCTTCCCTGGGGGAGCCCATCGATGCCCACAAAGTGCCCCAGCACTGCCAGCCTGTGGCTCTCCTCACCCGCTCTCCACTGCAGGCAGCTGGGATATTTCTGGCAGCAGGGAGAGCAGAAACTAGGTCTCTTGTGAGAGCAGCCTGAGCATGGCCCTGCATGGAAAATCTGGGAATATGGACACGCTGGCTGCAGGGACCGGGTGCTGGAGTCCTGTGTCCCCCTGCAAAGGTGCCCTGAGAGCCCCAGGATGCACATGGGCTTGCTGCAAAACTCCTGAGCCCCCCTGAACACCCACAGCCCTCTTGCTGAGATGGGAGAGCTGCTGGASCAAAGGTGGGAATGCTCCTGGGGTCTCTGGAGCCCAAGGGGGGTGATGTCCTCTCAGGAGAGCTGGGATTAGGTAATGGAGGAAGCACCAGGCTCAGGTGATGCTCTGCTCAAGCTGTGGGGTCTGTGTTAAAGGAGGATTTTTTCTGCTTTCTTCAAGCCAAATCCTGCATTTCACCCAAGGGTGGGGAGTCCTTGTGGGGATAAGGATGCTGATGCTAAATCATGGAGTAGCAATGAAAAGCTATTTTATCAGCCTCCCTCCTGGGATCTCCCACAGCCCCACTGACCTTGGGAGGYAGATTTTGGCAGGCTGGATTTCTGCATCAGCACAACCCCCAGCAGATCTGATTTTTGGAGRAAGAGCAGTTGAAATAAGGTCAAATGCACTCCTATTTCTTGTCCATGGCCCCACAAGGCAGACAGGCTCTTGGGGGCTTGGGGCACGGCCACAAGCAGCTCATAAACCATGCAGGAAGGGCTCCAGCACCCGGAATACCTGTCTGCCCTCCAGCACCTGGAATTCCTGTCCTTAGGGGCTCGGGGACAAGGACAGAGCCCCTTCCTTGGCACACACTGCCTGCTTCCCAGTTTGAGGGGGTCAGGTCGGCCCTGGGTCGCACGGGGTGGTCACAGCACCCAGCAGGATGGAGAGCAAGCCTGAAAACTGCCCCTGGTTCTGCTGGTGATGCTGCTGGCCCTGAAAACTGCTGGTAATCCTGCCCCCCTGAAAACTGCCCATGATCCTAAACCCCCTGAAAACCACCCCTGCTTCTAAACCCCTGAAAACTGCCCCTGATGCTTCCCCCTTGAAAACTGCCCGTGCTCCTGCCCCTCTGAAAATTGCCCCTGCTCYTAAATCCCTTGGAAAATACCGGTATAATCCTGCCAACCCCAAAAACCACCCGGGATCCTAAATCCCCTGAAAACTGCCCCTGCCCCCCCAAAAACTGCCCCTGATCCTGTCCCCGCTGAAAACTGCCCCTGATCCTGAACCCCCCGAAAACTGAAAACTGCCTGTGCTCCTAAACCCCCTGAAAAGTGCCCCTGATCCTAAACCCCCTGAAAACTGCCCCTGATTCTACCTCCGATCCTGCTTCCCCCCCCCTTGAAAACTGCCCCTGATCCCGCCCCTCTGAAAACCGCCCGTCATCCTAAACCCCCTAAAAACCACCCCTGCTCCTAACCCCCCTAAAAACCGCCCCTGCTCCTAAAGCCCCTGCAAGCTGCCCCAGTTCCTGCCCCTCCCCGGCACACCCCGCCGCGCTGCCCGTACCTTTCGTGCCGCATCCCCGGGCCGCATCCCCGGCTCTCCGCCCCGTGTCCCCCCGGTGCTCCGGGTCATTTGGTCATTTTGTCACCGGAGGCGATGAGCGGTGAGCGGGGCAGAGCCGCCTGCAGAGAGGAGGAGGCGGCAGCCGCTGGCAGCTGCCCAGCGAATCAGGCTGCAGGAGCGATCCGTGCCGGGGAGCTGCAGAGCCCGGGCGGTCCCGAGCTTGCTGGAGTGGCTGAGTCACCCTGGCAGTGCCCGCAGTGAGCCCCGCTGCCCCCAGCCCCGGGCAGGGCTCGCTGCACCCAAACCCCTCGGGGCAGGCGTCAGGATGGGGTTACTGAGGGTGTCAGAGGCGCCTCTGCCCGAGTCAAGGTGCAAATGTCACTGTCACATAGGCCAGTGACAGTGGTATGGGGTTTATTTGATGGTGAATATCAAATTCACTGGAGAGAGAGAGGGAAAGAAAGAAATAGGAAATTGGTGGGGGGGGGGTGTTGGGGAAGATGAAACAGGAAAGCCTTATAAATATGATTGTCTAGCAAAAGATTTTGAGAATATGGAAACTATAAGTGAGATTGAAATGAATGCAAGCTTTGAGATCCCTCAGTTACTGAACARCTGGAAAASAATGGYRTGGCYRGCTGAAGGTRATCCCCTTTTGATKGAACAACACCCTCTGCTTGCAGACAGGCCCAAGGGTCAGAGCAGACCCTACAGCTTGGCAGAAGGGGCCCAAAGAGGAGTTTTTAGGGTTTAAAATGTAACACAGTATGGTAATGTAATGATTCTTATAGGCTGTATGGAAATGCTATAGGACTTGTATATTGTACTAGATTGGTTAGTGAGAATCAGAATATTCAACACAGAAGAAGATTTATGGTATTGTAACAGGAACCTCGCTCTCTTACTTTCTCACCCTCTCATCCTCTCTGCCCCTCTCCCTCTCTGGGCCCTGCTCGGAGCTGTGGCTGCAGCTCCCAGCAGGGCCCTGCCCCCAGGCCCTTTGCAATAAACCCCAAATCCCAGCAGGGCCCTGCCCCCAGGCCCTTTGCAATGAACCCCAAATCCCAGCAGGGCCCTGCCCCCAGGCCCTGTGCAATAAACCCCAAATCCCAGACCTGGCTGCCGAGCTCGCTCATCTCCGTCCATCCCAACCATCCTGCCCCCCTGACACTCCTACAGGGGGAACAGAAAGAGAGACARAAACAGGGACAGAATAAGGAAAATATCAGCATTCCATGGATCTCAATTGATGTTCTGTTGATTCTCTCCTGCTGGTCTTCTTGGTGGTGAAGGTCCCCCCCCAAARAGCATAGAATTCAGTGGTTTGATATTTGCTCAGGCCAGGTAGGAAAATGCAGGTAATTCCCTGGGGGAAGGGCGGAGGGGGGAGTTTGCCACTGTCTCTCACAACAGATTTGGGGTTTGTTRCATCCCGTGCAGTCCTGTGGTGCAAGGATTCAGGAATGACTCTGGGGGGCAGTTTGGGGGGGGCTTTGATGGATTAATGGATTAATTAACCTCAGCTGCCTCTCACATGAATGTCCTGTGGATGTGGCCACCCCAGGAGTGGGGGTTCCACAGCAATTTGTGTAAGGGAGGATGGATGGGTTCACTGCCCCTGAGCAGAGTTACAACACACCCAAACTTCTTCCTCCCCCTCAGCTGGGAGGGAAATCTGGGCAAACCCACTCCCAGCAAAAGGGTCTGTGGGCTACAGCCTCCCCCATCCTGAAGAAAGCCAGAGGTGATTCTTAGCACAGCTGCTGGGGCTGGCTCACATTCTTTTCCTTGTTTACTCGGTTGTTTCAGGTGTTGAGGAATGGGTTTTGTAGGCACASARTTTGTGGTGATTGGAGTGGGGCTGAGCCTCAATGGGCACAGCTGTGAGCAGCACTGACAGCACTGAGCCATGGAGTGCCCAGGGGCACTGACCAACACCAAAGGGAGCAGAGGGCACACAGGTGCAGTGCATCAACAGGAGGGGATAAAAGGCTGGGCTAAAGAACAAGGAGGGCAGCCTCTTGCAGCCTTCTGATGAGGTAAGGTGTTACTCTGTATGGGCTGAAGCTTTCTGAAATGGTGTGGTGATGGTCTGTGTATGGTGGCTGTCTCAACTGTGACAYGTGCTGTGACAGGGTTTTCCCCTTATCTAATCTCAGCAGTTTGATTTCAGTCCAAAGTCCCAGCCAGGCATCTTCAGGGAGGTTTCTTTGCTTGTAGCTTCTTTATATGGCTTTTGTTATAATGAGAAAAAAACTRTTTAAATGTTTGAGGCATGAGCTGTTCCATTCTCTGACAGCAGACACGACAAGCTGGGGCTGCTCGGGGGGTGGATGGTGACAGAAAGGAGCAGCAGCCTGGTGGTGCTAATGGAGGCCCAGGTGTGTGATAGGCTTGGTAAATGTGATGAAAAATCCCTTTTCTAACTGTCAAGCATCCCTTATAGTACAAAAGTATATTAACTTTATGTAGATAAATACTATATATAGTAATTAAACATTGATGTAAAGAAACAGTGGAGCTTTACTGAAGACTTGGGATTGTTGATGCTGAYGTAAAACAAACWGCCTGGCCCTGGAGAGAAGGATTTTGCTGTTGGAGGCTTAGAGCAGTCCCTGAGGGATAAAGAACAGCTTTATCCCTGTTTTTTATCCCTGGGATGACCAAGGTACCCCAGCATCCCAGGCTCTGAGACCCTCCCAGCCTGGTCTGGTGTCACAGCTCAGTCACTGCAGCCAGAGGGACTCAAGGACACCTGGATGCACGGATGAGCAGAAACAGAGCAGCTTTGCCAAGTTTTACTGTGATTGGAGATCTGTTAGTGTGGGTGTCAGTGCTCAGTCAATTTGTGCTGTACCCGACCATGGGRTGGATGTAAGAAMCTCATAAAAAACCCCACCTGGGTGCCCTGATTTGGCTGGGACATCTCACRCCCATGAATAAATATTTACACTTTGTAATTCCAAGCTTTGCATCCCAACCTTGCATCTTGGTTGGCATGGGCCACATGAGAATTTTTATTGAGGAGCCTCATGTCCCACCACAGGCAACAAAAGCCTTTTGGATGGTGCTTCCCTCCTGCTGTGATGCTCTGTGCCCTGAATGAACTGGCTCTCTGGTGGATTTGCAGCCACTTAACTTGCATTTGCCACAGCACTCAGTTAACAAACCCAGCATCCGTTTTCCTTGGGAAATGTGCTCAGCAGCAAAGCCAGGCCAGGCCAGCAGCCAAGGCAGTGGATGCTGCAGCAGTGATTTGGCTGCTGTGGCTCAGCAGCAGCAGCAAAACACTTGGGAGCCTGGGCAACTGCAGCTGTGAGAGAGCTGAGGGTCCTGCAGCACCAGGGCCACTCATCCCGTGGCTCCTGCTGGAGAACAGRGCTGTGTCCAGGGAAGGAAACAGATGTGAAGGGTTGGAGCACAAACCTCATAAGGAATAGCTGAGGGAGCTGGGAAAGGGGCTCAGCCTGGAGCAAAGGAGGCTCAGGGGGGACCTTGTGGCTCTGCACAACTCCTGACAGGAGGGGACAGCCAGGGAGGATCAGGCTCTGCTCCCAGGGAACAGGGACAGGACAAGAGGAAGCGGCCTCAAGCTGTACAAGGGGAGGTTTGAGCTGGATATTAAGGAAAAATTCCTCATTGAAAGGCTTGTCAAGCATTTGAATGGGCTGCTCAGGGCAGTGGTGGAGTCACTATCCCTGGAAGTGTTCAAAAAAATGTGTGGATGTGGCACTTGAGGACAYGGTTTGGCGGAAGTGCTGGGTTGATGGTTGGACTCAATGATCTTAGAGGGCTTTTCCCACCTTGATGATTCCACGATTCTGTGATTTTTTCTGACAATAAAACATTGTGGGGCAGTGCTGGGAGACAGCTGGGAAGAGACATGCTGCTGGATCCCCAACACAGCCATGTCCTTCAGSTTTGGGGCAAAGCTCTGTGCCCCCCTCATGCTGTGCTGGGCAGAGGCACTAAACCACCAAGCAGGGTGAGAATGGAACCACAGTGGAGTGCTCAGCTCACCCTCCAGCCCAGCCAGGTGAGTTCCACTGCCTTCCCTGAACAACAGCAAACAGCTGAGCCACTTCTGTGGGAGAACAGATGCTGCTAATAAGGCAGTAAATAAAGCCATGTGCAAGGCTTTATAGTTGGGTTGTAATTACCTCTGCAGTGCCAAGAGAGCCGACGCCAGGGCTGCACATTAATGACACATTAATGGGAGCGCTCATCCGCTCTGGGCTGGCTGGCTCCCCAGAGAACAGCGCTTTTATTTCATTTTTGTACATGCCAAAACCACCATGGGCCGGTGGGACTCGCCTGGAGCCAGCTCTGGGGTGGTTCCCACTGCTCCTCCTAAAAGCCCAGCTAAAAACCAGCGAGGCTGAGAGCAATTCCCAGCAAGTTAACATCCATTTGCAGCAGTGGGAGCATGGAGGGCTGGCTGTGCTCCAGGGGCTGTGCCTGCACACACATCCCCTGCCCCAGGTCACATTCAGCCATAGGAATGTTTGGGATCCAGGATGCTCTTTCCTGCCAAGGCACAACAAACCTCCTGCCAGTGCTGCAGAGCTGGGATCAGCTCCATGGGGATCTGGAGCTTCATGGGGATTTTTGGAGCTGGGATCTCACTCCAAGCCTCCCTCAGCTGTGAGCCCTCTCCATCCCCCCAGAAGCCATCATGATGCTGCCTTGGCACTGCTGTGTTCCCAAGGGGGAGCCTCTCTGCAGAGCATGGACATCAGGGAGGGCCATGCCCTTCCCCTCTCCTCAGGGGAGAAGCCATTCTGATGTCCTGACATGTGCCTGGCCTGCCAGGGGGAGGTGACCCCTCCTGCCTCTTGGCTCCATGCCCCAAAGACATCATTTGGATCCCTGTCTCTGGGCAGCTCCCACAAAGGGAGCAGCTCCTTCCAAGAGATCTCTTACAGACAGCTTGGGGCCTCCACCAGGAGGGTGCTGGGAAGTACCAAAGAGGAGCCACCTCCTGCTTGCCAGGGTTTTCCCACCTACGCCTCCAGATTTCCATCCATCTCCAGGGCAGAAGGCACCATGAGGCTCTGGTCACCCCGAGAAGCTTCACCCCATGCTTGGCTGCCCTGGCTGGGGCAGACACAGCCCCCAACACTCTTGACAGCAATGTTTGAGGGGTATTGCTGGCAGACAAGGTCTGCCAAGGCAGCAGGGAGGTGTGGGCAGAAGCTCAGTCCCAATGCCAGGAGTTCTGCAGCCACCTGGGTCATGGAAGGGGATGGAGCAGGGTGACAGTGAGGACCTGGCAGCCACCACAGAGCTCCTGGTGATGCCCCAGATGGGGAAGGGCTCTGGGCTTCTTCAGAGGAGATGCCCTGAACAGGTCTGTCCCGGCTGTCCCTTCTCCCACAGGCAGTGCCCTGCAGCTGGTGGCTGTGCCGGGGCTGCCTCCTCCAGCTGTTGTGGGGCAAGGAAAGGAGGGTCTGCCCCAGTCTCCATCTCAGTCTCTGTCCTCACCCTGGCCCTCAGGAAGAGCAGACACTACTCCCTTAGGAACCTGCTGAGGGATCCAGGGGACTCTCCCCTTCCTCTTCTCTTTCTGGGCTGCATCCCCTCAGGAATAAGAAAAGCAGCACAGAAGCAACAAGGAAAGGCCCCTCTCTTCCATTTTCAACATCCACATTATTCCCTCTCCACCAGTTCTTCAGCCTTATCCCACCCTCTGCCCAAGTTCCCACAGCTGTATCCTCCCCTATCCCACAGGTCCCACTCCCCAGTCCTGCACTAATGAGCAAARGAGCAGAAGAAACCAGGYGAGGCCCTTCTCAGCATCCTGGTTTTAATTTCAGAGGGGCCATGGAGGATGCACATCAAATGGGATCAAGGGGAGGAGGTGCACGTGGTCCCGAGGCCAGGCCTGCCCTGGCCCGTTTCTGCCCAGCTCCTCTGACACTCTCTGGCCACGCTGCTGGAGCCCGGGGGGCTCGGTGCCCTGTCCCCATCGGAGAATGTCCAGTGCTGGCCGCCTCCAGGAGCTGCCTACTCCTGCTGCTGCTGCTGCTGGTTCTGCTGCTGGTTCTGCTCCTGCTGCCGCTGCTGCCGCTGGCGCCAGCGCACCACGAAGGGATGGAGGCGGCGGCGGGGGCGGCGCGGGGCCRGCCCGGCACGGCTCTCCTGCCCCTGCAGCACGCGGATGCTCCCGATGGGCCCTTGGCAGGTCGGGCAGGTGGCGGCGGCATCGGGGGCGGCCTGGGGCTGGATGCAGGCGTGGCAGAACACGTGTCCGCAGGGCTCCACGGCAGCAGCGGGGCTCTGCAGGAAATCCACGCAGATGCGGCACACCCGGACGGCTCGGCGCGCTGGCGGATCCTCCCTGACCTCTGCCATTGCTGCTCCCGGACTCGACTGCTCTCAGCYGCTGACAGGGCTCGAAGGCTCSGCTTCCRCTKGGGGCACTCRGAGGCTCCTCAGYCACTGGCAGCRCTYGGRGGCTCCTCRGTCACTGSYRKCACTCAGAGGCTCCTCRSTCACTGCTGTCACTCAGAGGTTCCTCGGTCACTGCTGTCACTCAGAGGTTTCTCAGTCACTGGGAGCACTCAGAGGTTCCTCACTCTCTGGCAGCACTCAGAAGCTCCTCGGCTGCTGTGGGTCACAGCCYGAGTGCTCTGGCACTGCCCAGCGCTGCTGGTTACAGTGGGTTTATAGTTACCCACTGCAGGTGAGTGATCCTGGCTCTGGTGACATCCCAGGGCTCTGAGGGACACGCCCAGGAGCTCCCCCYTCCACAGAGACAGATCCTGTGGCACAAAGCCCACCTGGCAGTGGGCTGCACACCTCAGKGTTTGCCCAGAWCCCTTCCAGGTTGTCCTGTGCCACTGTTCCACTCCCAGAGTGACTGGGGCTGGCAGGGACCTCCACAGGTCATCTGGCCCAAGCCCCTGCTGAAGAGTCTCTGCTGTAGGCCAGCAGTGATCAAAGTCCTTTGCCTCCCTCATTTTTGAGGGACWCAATGACAGATCTCACAAAGGTCAAAGGCTGCATCCTGATTCCAGAGTTGGAAATTCAGAGTTGGAGATTGAGCCCCACTGTTAGCAGTTTCTCTTGCTTGTTGGCTCACAGGTGTAGGTGCTCCCTCTTGATATTCAAGCCAAGTTTCATTGGACAGGCTCTGCAGTTCTCAGGGTCTTTCCCTGCAGTGCAAATCCATTCCAGAACCTGTGGCTTCCCCAAAGTTCTCGAGGCTGTCCAGGAGGCTGGATCTCCACCCCAACACCTACTAATGAACAGGCAGCACAAAGCCTCTCCATGAGCACTACAAAGCAGCAGGCAGCACACACCACCCTGCAGTCACACCAAAGACACAGCCATAAAAATAAAAGCTTTTTATTTATTTTTTTATATACCATTACAGAAACATCTGAGTAACATTCTCAACAGGACAGGCAGCTCTGGGGCCCAAGGGACGAGCACAGGCAGCCAGCTCTGGGGTCTGCCATGCTGTGCTCCTGAGCTGCTGCTGCTGCTGCTCTTGGTGCATGATGTCCTTGCTCCTTGCCCTCAGGGAGGTGACCCAGCACTCCTGGTGTCAGGGTGTCACYTTCTTGTAGGTGATGTGTAAGTGCTGAGTCATGGGCTGCGTAGTGGTTGCCATTGAGACAGTTTGTTCGAGTTTCCCATCGGAATTAAGCCTGAATTTTCTGGTAATCTAAACCGGGGAGAGGAAAAGAAAGAAGGGAATCAAGCAATGAGTGTCCACAAGCTGAATGCCTTACCTGTGCTTTCTTCCCTTTGCCACTCACCTGCCTGCTGTCAATGGAAGGATATCCTCACCACAGCAGGCAAATAAACAAGGAGGTTTCTCTCCTAAAGAAAGCAGCCCTCTCCACCAGCTCCAGGCCTATTACCCACGGAACAAGGCAGGTTTACAGAATTAACTAAGTTGGAAAAGACCTTTGAGACCATGAAGTCCAGCCATTGACCTGATACCATCTTATTAACTAAACCATGGCACTGAGTGCCACATCCAGGCCTTTCTTAAACACCTCCAGGGACAGTGACTGYACCACCCCCCTGGGCAGCCCCTTCCAATGCTCAATCACCCTTTCTGTCAACAGCTTATTCCTAATGTGCAGCCTAAACTTCCCCTGGTGCAGCTCAAGCCTGTGTCCTCTTGTCCTGTCAGTGGTTGCCTGGGAGAAGAGAACAGCCCTTACCTGGCTGTAACCTCCTTGCAGGGAGTTGCAAAGAATGATGAGGTCTCTCCCCTGAGCCTCCTTTTCTMCTGCATATCGCCCTCCATCCAATAAAGAATGGAGGTTGTCCTTGCCCCTCCTCATCCATGAGTAGCAACAGAGGGAACCTTGCCATTAAATGTTGTTAAGCTGTGCTTTCACAAATTTGTATCAAATCTGCATTGATAACACCTTTGAAGGTGATTCTTCGAGCAACCTAAACCACTCATGACACAGCCTGGTGCAGGAAATGGGCCTCCTGCCTCAGTGCCAGCTCAGCCAAGCCACAGCCACCCCAAATCACTTTTCACCAGGAATGCAATATGGTGAAGTTTTCTCAAAATGAGCAACTCTAGCAGCAGCACACACGTCCTTCTCACAAACCTGTTGCCTCTTTATTTCCACAGGTAATTTAAGCTGTTCTTGGGGAAGGGGARAAGGCTCTGGAGCTGGTTTCCTGACAACCCCTCTCACTCCACACCCTCCTTCACCAGCAAGGSACTCCCAGATACTCACTAGGACCAATCCCTGGGCCTGAGCTTCCCACAGGTGCCAGATGGGCACAGACCTCCAGCCCCAGAGCTTCCTTCTTCCAGCCAAGGCCAGCCTTGGAGCCCTCAGCTAGGAATACATTTGCTGGCTTTCTGTGCTTTGCCCTCTCCTCCTGCCAGTCCTTCTGCCCACAGTTGAGGCAGTGACTCAAAGAGGACAATCCCTTTTATATAAATGTTTGCAATGCAGAGCTCTGCCTCCCTGCTGACACCCACAATATCTAATTTACTTCTGCTATGGGAAGGAGGCAGTACAGCTGTTCCTGGGAAAGAGGAAACCCAACAACTGAAAACATGCACCCAAAGGCAGGGGAGTTGGGACTTCCCAAAGTTAGGACACAGTCTGTGTAAGCAAATCAAATTTTGGTCTACATCTGCACAAACTTGTGCTCTCTGTTGTCTAAGGGCCAGTTTTATAGCACACAAAAACCAGGCTGTGAGAGCTTGTTCAGCCTGTCTCTCAGCTGCTGCTCAGCCACCACAGCTTCAGATGTGACAGTGACACTTCCAGAGGTGATGCCACACTGACTCCAGCAGTGCCACTGCCCTCACAGCTGGCTGCACCCCTCCWGCTGTATCAACAGACCCCCCACTACACACCCCAAAAAAGCCAAACCCCCAAAAGCAGCCAACCAAAGGTGCAGCTGACAGCAAGTGCCAGCCCTACCCTGCAGCCACAGGTGGGAAAAGAGCCCAGAGCAAGGTCTGAATGCTCTGAAAAGCAAAGAGCAAGATGCAGGTGTTCCTGAAATATCCTCATGAGGCCCAGTACTGACCACACCTTAAATGTGCATCCTCATACTGCAATCAATCCAGAAAACTTGCATTAATAACTAATCCCACTGCCATAAAAGAGTATTTAGCCAAGACTTTCCTCTTTTCTTCCCTAAGGACCTGCTACTGGCCATTTTGGAGACAGGATTCTGGGTTAGCTGGTCTCATCCAGCCTGTCAGTTTTTATCATAATGATCCCTCTGGGTCTCATAATGTACAAAAAAATCTCTTCTGAAGGCTCTTACAGAAAGAATAAGCCAGGATGCCATGTAGTACTTCCAAGAAGCCCTGATGGCATTCTGTAATTAAAGCATGCTAAGTAACATATCCTCTCAACCAGACTCCTCCTGGGGCAAGCAGTGCTATGGGAATGGCTCACTCTGTGGGCACTCACCTGCTCCACATGGGGCTTCTTGGCAAAGGAGATCCTGGCTATGGAGTGAGAAGCTATAGACAGCTCTTGTCCATTCACCTCCCCTTCCTCCACCTCCACCAGACCTAGGGAAAAGCAAGGGCAGACATTATTAGGCTACAAAAGTTATTTAAGCATGTCACAATTGTTATTTTGACCTTTCAGTACTTTAAAAGGAAGCTTATAAAAAAGAGGAAGAGGGATTTTTTACACTTTCAGATAAGGACAGGACAAGGTAAAAGCTTTTAATCTGTAAGAGAAGAAATTTATGTTAGATATTGGGAAGAAATTCTTCCCTGTGAGGGTGGTGAGGCCAGAGAAGTTGTGGCTGCCCCATCCCTGGAAGTGTTCAACGTCAGACAGGACTTGGAATAACCTGGTCTGGTGAAGGTGTCCCTGACCATGGCAGGAAGGTACAATGAGATTTAAGGTTCCTTCCAACCCAAACCACTCCATGCTCTATTAGGCTGCTTAACAGACCAGCACTCCCTGTGGAGAATAGTTTACTTGCCTTGTTTATTTTTATTTATTGACAACTGCAGATCCACACAAGCTCAGACATGGAAAGCTGGACTTATTCACACCGTGTAGGATGACTGTCACAGCACAACTGGCACTCCTCCCTTCAGCACCTGTCCTTTTAGATGCAAACTTCAGCATCAGCTGGGGTTTAACACTTTCACTTATAATAACTGAGATGTGATTCTTTCTCATTCAGTCCCCATAAGGCAAGAAGCACCAAGGTGCTGCACCCACACACTGGGAGGCTCTCCTGGTGGTTTAGGAACCACTGTGGGTCCAGCACCAAAGAGCAGCGATTCCGACAGGGAAAAATTAATAAAATAAAACTGTGAGAGGTGCAAGAACTGTCTGAAAAAGTGATGAAATGGCCCAGCAGAGTAAAAAACCTCTACTCTTCCCCAGAGTGGGTATCAGGAGTGTACCTGTGTTCTGGGCACTGATGAAGGCCACCTTGTTAGTGTCGGGTTTGAGGCGGATGAAGCCGCACTCCCGGTGCATGGGCTTCCTGGTGTCCGGGTGGAAGGCGTTGAACCTGAGGGCAAACCAGAGCACAAATCTGATGTGTTTTGCACTCAAAAGACATTTTTTGGCCTGGTTGACTCTTATTTAACCACATGAGTGSCTGCAGTATTCTTTGAAGAGTACAAGACTGACAACACTTCAGAGTTGAGAGATGTAAACCTGGAGAAATACGATTACCTTACAGAGGCACAGCTATTTCTTAGAGCTGGAGTTCAGCCTTTAAGCTCAAGTTAGGTCTCTAAGTTGTTCAGTCTCTGAGTTGCTCAGTCTCTAAGTTCAAGTCTTTAAGTTTAAGTTAACTTAAAGACTTAACTTAAACTTAAAGACTTAAGTCCTTAAGTTCAAGTTCAAGCTTTAGACTTTCCATGACCCCTGGGTCTTTCTAAGAACTAGCTCAGAAACCCCTCAGATGTCTCACAGATGCTGAAGCCATGTGTGTCTCAAAAACTTCCTTTCCTCAAATGAATATCTAGAATTACTGTATCATCTTTATTCAGCTTTTACACCTGGAAAAGTTGTTTTGTCTGTATATTCCTGGCTGTAGGAAACAACAGAGCAGACATATTTCTCCCATCACCCCCTTCAAAAAGATAAATTCATCTCAGACTCTTATTTATTCTTCAGGAGGCCTTAAGAACTGTAGGTTTGGTCACCYATAACATGGGTGATTATACTTATCAAAGGAGAAACAAACTTAGATCAGGCAGTTTTCAGTGCTTGGAGCATTTAAGGGATACAGGGACTGTCTTTGAAGAGCCACTGCTCCAGGAAAGCACAGGGKGTCTGTCCTCCAGGACTGCTGCCTCTTTTCCTGGTGCTTCCTAAAGCTCAACAACTCACAGCTGTGTAACTCCTTGRCACAAAGAAAAGGAGGGGCAAAAAAAAAGGTGACTCAAATAAGGAACTGTTCACAAGCTGAGGAGGGAGRTGCAGCCAGAGCAAGACTGTCAGGGCTTTGTTTCTTTTGGAARTTGGACTAAAGCAGTCCCAGGCTGAGCTGGCAGCTCCAGCACACTCCAGGAACACAGGGCATTCCTCACACAGCACTTCCATCCTGTAATTCTTCTTTTCTTGGTTTTCAAAGCAACACACTTTCCAATTCACCCCTGCTGAAGGAATACTGGAGCACTACTGAGCAGCAGCCAACCTGTCACTTCCCTCCCTCTGGATTTCTTYTGATTTCTCTTAGAACAACCACTTGAAGCCAAAGCAAGTAGTTAAGCTACCTGCCTCCTGTTTGATAAGCACTAATTTTTCTCAGATTTTCACAGTGGTGAAGACTGAGGACCACAGCTTAAAATGGAGAAACCTGGTAGCCATGCCATAGCTCCTTCACTTATTCTATGTGAGAATTTCACAAAGAATGCCAATTAATCACAAGTTTTTGTCTGATTATGCCCTCTTCTGACTCAGAGATGGGGCAACTGAGAGATGTTTTAAAAACTTTTATTCCATTTTCAGTTTAATGTGAAGGGTGAGACAATACAGATGTTATAATTCATGCTATCTCAATCAGAAGCTGTTTCTTAATTACAATATATTACAAGCATTTCTTGGCCTATCAGCTTTTGCCAYACTATGTTGCAAATGCCTTAAAGCTAATCTAAAATTACCCTTCATGGGCCACTGTAATTGGCATTTGTAATGCCAATTAATCACAAGTTTTCAAGGAAAATCAAAGTTAGACCATGCAGTCACATACCACAGCATCACCTCGTTTTGAAAATGGGGTGAAAATTATGGTGAAAATTTATGTACTTTGGTGAATTGAGGTKAAAATTTCTGTACTTTGCCATTGGAAAAGAAACCCAACTAACAAATCCATGGCTGCTGCCAAACCTGGCAGACCCCCGACTTACGAGAAGTTGAGCATGGGCTGTCCCACGTGAGAGATGTGCACTTCCTCCAGGTACTGGAAGGGCTTCATTGTAGGGAAGGTGCCATCTCCTGGTGGGTCAGAGAGCCAGGTGCCCAGCATCCAGGACAGGGGTTCCATCACAGGGTTCAGCTGAGGAGTCTCTGTGGAGGAAAAGAAAGAAGGAAGAGTGAAAACTCAGGGATCTGTGCTCTGCAGGTTGCTGTGAGCTGCCTCCAGCTGGCTGGRGGTGAACACAAAACACCTCAGAAATGGTTCGACACCACAGAAATGCTTTTCTTCAGAGCAGTGCCAGCTCCAAGGGGGGAGATGGGGAACAATGAACAGACATGGAAAGTGGGTCTGCTTCCAAACCAGCTCTCAGCCACACATAGAGCACTCTTGCAGGTGGTCCATTTCTGACTCCTCTCTGTAGCTTGATCTGAAAGAAAAGCCCCCTCCCAGCTACATGCAGGGAAGAAGATGACTGACACCTCAGCACAAAGAATAATCATTAAATGATAATGAAACCTCTAACACTCTGGGCTAATCTCTCTCAAGCACATACTGTTCCTGTTTGTTTCAGAGGCTGAGGAAATGAGTCCTCATTTCAAAAGAAAATCAGGCTGTGTACATATTCAAGATCAAAGTTTGGTGATAATATTTTTTTAAGAGGTTAACAATGGCCTAAACTTGTACAAAGAGACAAGGAAGGATCACTCAGAAGCTGTTCTACTAAGGCTCTGGACTAAGGCAAACATYTTAAAAATACCTGGGTGCCTGTGAGGCAAAGAGTAAACGGAAGAGAAAGATACTTCCCTTTGTCACTGCAGTTATGAAAAAGCAACTCAGGTCTCTTTCAAAGTTAAAACTTTCTTAACAAATCATTTTACAGCCCACAAGGWTCACCAAGTCCAGCTCCTAGCCCTGCACAGGACCATCCCAAAGAGTCACACCATGTGCCTGAGAGTGTTATCCAAATGCTACTTGAACTCTGTCAGCCTTGGTGCTGTAGGAGAGTTTTGATCAACAGGTTTGCATTTTACTTTCAGAGGCTGTGATCTGAAAAAAATACATCAGGAAAATGGAAACAGACAATTTAAAGCCACGTGAAGAGCAGAGCAGATCCATTACTAAGGTGTAAGTAGGGAAATCAAAACATCACCCACAGGATGTTGGGAAAGATGGATTCCCACACAAACAGGGTGCCTGCTACTCTCAGTAGTCTGTTATGCAGAGAAAGTAAGCTTAAAGCATGTTSTCTTCCCCCTCATGGGATAAACATTCCATCCTGGCAAGGTGGGTGCTGCAGGGGGGTGTTTCCACACCTAGAGATCAAGAATACAAGAACAAGCTGCCTCTGGCTGATCTAAAAGGCATAAACTCAACTGCAGGCAGAAATCACAACCCAAAAGTAAGGCTGTGGCCAAAATTTGCTTGACCAGTCTGAGTTTCACTGTGCTCTTCATGAAATGTCAGGCTAAAAGACTGAGCAAGGAGGAAGGACAGTCCACACCTGAAATGCCAGAGGAGAAGGAAGAGCAGCTTTCCTGGGTAAGAGAGACCACTTGTGGTACTCATTCTCCCACAGACAGCAGGTTTGAAAAGCCAGCCCCTGTCAGCAAAGTGCTGCTACTTGCTTTGCTCTATGCTGAAGTATCTTGCAAGGGAAGCAACATGAGGAAACATGAGAGCTCACTAGGAAATCAGTGATAAAGGTCTACAGCATCAGAGCCAGGATCTGTAGAACACTCTGTCAGACTGTGCAGTCCCCAGCAGCTTGCCCAGGACTTGGAAAGGGGTTCCCACAATCTGTGCAGCAGTGTCACTGTACTGCACAGTATTTCCTTGTACTCACCTTTCCAGTTCCAAGAGGGGAGCACACAGTTCTGTGGATAAGGAGCATACTGCTCCTCCCTCCAGCTGATGTTTGCCTTTCACTCACTGCTGCATTTCTTTCCAAGCTCTTTGCAGGCTYATTTCCCATGATGGAAGTGAAAAGCAAAGCTTTGGAAAAGCTGCAGGAACCTGCAGCCTGGGCTGCTGCTGCCCTCTCCTGGGTCAGCATGCCAGGAGCAGGACATTTCTATCACCACAGTGCTTTCATAGGGCACTTCCTTTTCTCCTGCTTGCACTTCAGGAAAAGCATCCAAACAATAGATGAAAAGAATGGCTGCAGCCATTCCCACTTTTTAGACTTGATTACAAACCAAGAGAAGCCAAGGGAAGCCATTTCCACCATCCCACTGCCTTGCTGTGCAGCACCCAGCCTGGCTGGAGGTRCCTGACCTGGTGAGCTGATCTCACTTCCAAAGGGCTGGAATTCCAACCAGCTGAAAAGTGAAGATAGAACTGTACATCCTGACACGTCTGGCAGCTGGGCAAACAACACAGCCAAGTGATTATTATTACTTTTCTAAATTACCTAGATGGCAGCAAAGCTAAAGAGCTCTTTAATTCTCATGTGGCTTGGAAAAGTCAAGAGCAGCAGAAGTGAGTAAGGACCAGGGGCTCAGTGAAGTGCAGGTCAGTGCAGACATCCTGATCTCATCCCATGCTCTTCTCACCTTCAGTGTTGGTCTCTGACTGGTGGACCAAGAATTGTTTTCCTTCTTGGCTGGAAGGCTGGGCTGGGAGAGTAGAAAAGCAAGAGGGGAGGCAGACAGGAAAGAGTCTGACTGAATCCACTAAAAAATAAAAAAAAAATTTAAAAGAAGGGCAGCTATTTGTAAAGCAATCTGCTTTTTTTATGTCATGGTTGGGGCAGGTAAACGCAAGACTATTGTAGCAACAAGAAGTTTATGTTTTGTTTCAAATTTCAAGTTTACAGATACAGTTAAGACACTGATGAAGGAGCCTGTATGTCCTTCTTTAAAGGTCTAAACTTCTAGCACACATCATTTTTACAAAACCCTAGTTAATGGCTTAATAGTATTAAGAATGCAAATGACATCTGAGAATTTGCAGCACAAGAGACCCTGGTCACCCCTCTGCACACTTAAAGCTTSACACTCACAGGGGTCCTCTTAAATGCTGATTCCCTTGCATTCATATGCACAGCTCCTCTTTTACCTTCTAACAAGGAAGCTCTCTCTGCATCCTYTTTCTTAACAAAAACATTCCTGGAGTCACCTTCTCCTGCACTTTCTGGAAGCCATTAGGGACCCAGCATCTCCAAGAGCCCATTCCTCTACAACCTGGGGAAGTGGAAGATGGCCCTGCCCATGGCAGGGGGTTGGAACAAGATGAGCTTCAAGGTCCCTTCATCCCAAACCATCCCGTGGTTCTACAAATCTCACACGAGACTCATGAGACAAAACCACACACCCATCRGCAACCTGATCACCTTGATCTCTTTCCTTCAGGAAGTCACTCAGGCCACAACCCAGGCCCTGAGCACACAGGTCAGTTCCATTTCACCACCTGACCCTGCTCCACCCCTCCAAACTCACAGACAGACTGTTCCTACATCTTTTCCATCCCCAGAGAGTTTCCAAGCCAAATCCCACCCTGCACTGGAACTGGCTGTCCAGGCTTTGCACCAGGAGATACTGAGTTCTCCCTGCTTTTGAGTGGGATCCCTGGCACAGAAAGCTAAGCTGGCACGAATTCCTACACAGCTTTATCAGTAAAGCCACAGTGAGGGGCCTGCTGGCTGCTAACAAGGCAGCTAACCCATTTTCTTGAGCTGGGGAACCCCTCCTGCAGAAAACTTGAGGGGAAAAAATATACAAACAACAACAACAATAAAAAACCCACCAAAAATCCCCAAAACAAAATCCCTGAGTCTTCAAAGTGTGGGGTGTGCAGCATCAACTGGGCAGTTCCCTGAAATTCTTCCTTTCAGCACAGTTGCTAACTGGGTTTAAAAGAAAGCATTAAACACCTTTGCCTTGTCCCTGTCCCTGTTTGTGAGGTGATCATCCTCATCCTGGAATGGGGCAATGTTATTTCTAAATTGCTTTTTGCCATTTATATATTTAAAAAAAAGTTTTATTTTTCTGTGCAGTTTTGGCAGCTTCGACTCCAATTGAGCTTTGCCTTTATGAATTTTCTCCCAACAGTGGGGAGCAGCATCTCTATTTTCTTCCCACATCACCTGACCTTGCTTCCACTGAGCACACTCYTTCCTTTTCCATCTTATTTCCAAGAGAAATCCCTGGTCAGCCAAG
Organism: Cardinalis cardinalis; assembly: GCA_014549065.1. NCBI lineage: Eukaryota > Metazoa > Chordata > Aves > Passeriformes > Cardinalidae > Cardinalis > Cardinalis cardinalis. Next base: position 2,002,731 of record JACDOX010000125.1, on the reverse strand, counting down.
CCTTCTGCCTCACCTGCTTGCCTTCTGACATTCAGGAATTGCTGCTCCTGTGCCCTTAGGAGATGATGTTTTAAAGTGACCAGCACTGACCCCAGCACCTGCAGAAACATTTCCCAGGGGGCCTTACTCACTAATTCCCTGAGCAGCCTGAGGTCTCCTCTCCTCATGGCCAGAGTTGAGGTTTTTCAGGCACTTTTCCTCCTGTCACCAGAGATTTGGTGATGGCTCTGTGGTCYCTGTGGCCAAGTTGGCCCCAAAGTTCACTTTGCTCATGAGATCCTCTCTGATGACAAGCAGGAGATCAAGATCATCCTTCCAAGTCAGCTCCTGAGGACCTGTTCCATAAAGTTGTCATGCAGGTGTTTTAGGAACCTTCTGGCCCGGGCTGTACCAGCTGTGGGATGCTCCCAGTTAATTCCTGGCAGGTTGAAGTCCCCTGGGGCAGTTGAATCATCCCTTGGAATCATCCCTTAATTCCTCAAGGAATAATTTGTCAGTGTCATTGTCCTGGCTGGGAGGTCCAGAGCAGACTCCCACAGTGAAATTGCATAATTTGTTTGTCCCTTGATTCTTATCCAAAGGCTCTCAACTGTGCCATTGCTTGAGAGCTACAGACACTCCAACCCTTCTGTCACACACAGTGCCACTCCTCTGCCTCTCCTGAGGAGCCTGGAACTGTCCCTCAGAGCACTCCAGYCACAGGGAAAACTCCCACCAGGTTTCATTGATGCCAGATCTATGGGACTGGGCCAAAGCCTCCAGCTCCTCACTGGTCCTTCCTGCTGGGTGCATTAATGCAGAGACATTTCTGGTGCACTGTAACCAGCACCTGGTGAAGCAGATTGAGGAATCCCATTAGTGCTGCTTCCCTCAAGTTCAGACACTCCAGCCCATTGCTCTTCCCTGGTGATCCTGGTTTTGTCCCTTTCCCCTTTCCAAGCTAGTTTAAGGCCCTGACAACAAGCCCTACCAGCTGTGCCTGCTAGAACTCTTCCTTCCCCAAGAAAGATGCATCCCACCAGGTGCCAGCAGATCAGCTGTTGAACAGATCAACCCATCTCTGCTCCAAAAGCTGGGAATGGGGTTATATTCACAAATGTTCATGCTATAGACTCAGTAATTCATTTCATAGCCAAGTGCCAAGGTGGTAATGCTCCAGTGCCTGKAGTCATTGCCAGAGTTCTGCTTTATAAAACACAGAGAAAATATTTTTAAAATTCTACTCTATTATGAGAAACCAAACACCCTACCTGAGCTCAGCCTGACTTTCTCTCGAGTTTTCCTTAGTTTGCTGTTTCATTGCTTCCTAGCTGCAAGCTGGGTTTTTGTTGTGAGTCATTGCCAACTCACTGCAAAATTAAATGCTTAATGCACAAACTCTATAGACTATTAAGCAAAAAAAAMCTGGAAAGAACAAGACCATCCCACTGAAAAAAACCCCAAACCAACAGCAGTGCAAAAAGTCTTGTTTCCTCCCTTCCAACCAACCTTCTCTCCAAGGGGTCAGAGAGCCACCTCCCTCAACCAAGTCTCAAAGTTGGTGTGCSTGCACCATGCTGAGCACAAAACAGTTCACCTCCCACCCAAGYGTTCAGGCCAAGGTGAAATCTCTCAAGATACCTCCTGCCATGGATTCAGSCCCTATGCACACATATTTCTACTCCTTATCTCACTCTCAGTTCACTTTATGGCTCTCTTGTTCTTTGCAATGCTCACCCTACAGACCAGTTTTCTACCCTGGCTGTTCCCACCCCAGCCAGGGCACAAAAAAAAAAAATCACAAGCAGCACCTGCTGGCTCAGAATAAAAGCAATTTTCTTCCAAAATCTAGCTCCAAGTTAACATGCAACTGCCAGGCTAGCAGTGCCTGCCCTGGTGGAGGCAATTTTCCTGATAGAACATCTGTGTTAGCCACGAGACACATTTCAGTTCCAAGCTGAACTGGACACCAGC
>JACDOX010000125.1:1967734-2000294 GCA_014549065.1 Cardinalis cardinalis | reverse complement strand
GCACAGCCCCACTTCTCAATGCCAGGAACAGGATTTTGCTTTTCCTTTTCTGCAAGATGAATTAAATCTTTTGCCAACAGGATGGGCAACACCACTTCAGGCCCCACAGGCCAGGTCTCAGGACTCCACCTCAGCACAAAACCACACATTAAGTGCTCTGTCCTTCTGCTTGCCTGAAGTTTGCCAACTAYGCCTCATTTGTATGTAAAATGTACTGTAAATGACCCCATTTACACTGGCTTTGCACAGATACTCAAAACCAAATCCAAGCCAGATTTCCCACGGATTCCTAGCAGAGTTCTAACTGTTTTTCACATGAACTCATTTTGCAAACTCTCCTGCCTTTAATATGACCTTCATGAAAACAGACATGCAGCATGGAGGAGGYTCCTCATACCCTCAAGCTGTTTAAWKCTAAGAGCTTTACCTCTCTGATGAACCCAGAAACTCAAATCCCATGGAATCCTACCTGTGTCTGCTCCATGCCCAGCCATGTTTGCAGATATTTTGCTATTTGCTGTACCTGCAGCCCCCCCCTGCCCCAGAAAGCTCACTGTGCAGGGTGGCAAGATGGCCAAGAGGGAAGTGAGCTCATATTTGGGTAAAACACTGATCCTGCTGCCTGCTGGGAGATGTAGTTTTACAACCAGACCAAACTGGGGCACGGCAAGAGGAGGTGGTGCTGTGGAAGGAGCTGCTGGGATCTCCTGTCTGAGGGTGCACAGCTGACACAGCAGAGCTGTGAAACCCTCATGCAGAAGAAGAAGGTCAGACAGTGCTGTCAGGACAACTATGACTTCTCCAGGACACATCCCTGGCTGTTTGCTGGCTCTCCCTCATTTCTCCCAGAGCATCCTGTCATCCTCCAGAAGCCACATCTCACCCTGTCCTGCCTGGTACACCRTGCTTAACCACATTTGTCCACCAGCAGCGTTCCTCAGCCTCCATGGACCTCATGAAGCAGAAGGAAATATTTTCCTACCAAACAAACACCTAAATTCAAAGTTTCAATGGAAAAGGCCACCATTTCAGCTGTGCTGTAGACAGCCTGGGGCTTCTCCTACACCAGCTGATGCCCCTGGTGAGACAGGTTGGGAAACAGCCCTCAAGCACATTGTGACAGCTGGAGYTGGAGCCACTTGGCCACCCTGAGTCACCCAGCCCCAAGTGTGCCTGGCAGGCAGTGCTGGGCAGCAGTCCTGCACAAACCTGCTCTTCCCAGCCTGCTGCAGCTTGGAGACAGCCAGCAGAAATTTATTGGTCTCATTAGAGGAAAATATGTGAGAACTAGCACTGAAATGAAGTCCTGCTGAGTAGGTGTGGGCCTAAAGTTGGTGCTTTGTGCTCAGGATTTTGTGGAAACAGCTGAAGGTGAGGGATGCAGACAGGTAACAACCTGCATGGTCAGCCCAGTCTGGTACTTACACACAAGGAACTGCCTGCAGCAGAAAAAAATATGCAGGCTCAGGTTCACAGCTAAAGCCATCACCTCAACCACACATCAGATGAGCTGGGACAACTGAGACAGGGCTGCTAACAAAGATTATTATTAACCAGCGTGTTACCTGACTGCATTTTTATGAATATGAAAAGCCTTTCTTCACTCAGCTTTGTATTACAGTAAAACTTGGTGTCTGGGCATGAACCAGACTCAACTGGCTGCACTTCATCAGCTATATTCACTGCCATAAACTAGTACTACAAGCACTCAAAAAAAGAGTCCAAAACAGAAAAGCACCAAGATGAAGCTAAAAAAAAATTAAAAAGCCAGTCAGTCACCAACCAACCCATTAAAAAAGTTCCCAGCCAAAGAGCTCCATTTAAACTTCCCATCATGCCAAGCTACAATTGCCAAAATAGTTCATTTTCACACACTGATCTCCAGTTTTGTTGATAAAAGATGGGAGAATGGGTATGTGAATTTGTCAATTCATTAAGAAAAATTACATCTTCCCTTATAAAATAGAGTATGTAACTCATATATTAAGAACATCTTTACAAGAACATAAAATTTTCACTTCTTAAAGACATATCTATAAAAACACTAATCTTGGGAAAAAGCAGAAAAATCATAGTGTTTACCAGAATAAAAAAACCATCTTTAAAGATACTCTTTCTGCAATTAGTATCTCAGTGAAGGTATTCCAACAAAGGCAGACACCTTTTTAAATATATGTATAAACAAATATTTCATATACATACATAAATATATGTATATATATGAATGACAACTATGGAACCCTAAAATTGTATTTAGTTATTTTCTTTAGTTTGACACCTAAACAATACAAAAACACAGACCAGAAGGTACAAACAAGACTATGCTGATTTCCCAGGGCAAAACTTTTCCCCTCTCTACCCAAATAAAAGAGTGRGTTTTCCCATACTGTGAAAAATTAGATACATATGGGAAAAGGAGTGCTGGGTGTCAACCTTCATGAATTTTAGAGTCTACTTTCCTCTTCCAGTGAGGAAGTTTGCCACGCTACAACAGCCTGGAGAATGTGCCTGTCTATGCCAGCATCAATTTTCTGCCCAACAGCTCCAGAAGAAGCCATGGAGCGTTTCTCCAAAAGAAAAGGTGAGAATCAGCCATCAGGAGACACCCAACCCTCCACAGGTGACAACTTCTCCAAGCAAGCCCCACATCACAAATCCTTTCCAAGGCAACCCAATGTTTTCTCAGCAGCCACACACACACCACCAGTAGATGGTCCTAAACTCCTGTCCTGAAATGGACCTTGCAACCACAGTCACTGTGTACACATTGTACATTTAAATACACTTTTTTTTGCAAGAAGGGTTATGGCCCCATTTGACCTCTAGGTAACAAACTTTTTACATTACCTCATCCCTCACTGAGTTCCCCTATGCTTTATGGTGCTTAATTATTATTTTTGTAATTGATAGAGAAGCATCTTCCATCACTCCCTACTTTATTATGTTTCCCAACTTCTGCCTTCCAAGGGAGGAAAGGATCAAAGCAAAGACAGACATTTGCTCACAAATGCACCTCAAYGTGCATCATGACATTGTCATATTTGATACCTCCTACCACATTTGCATTTCCTGTATCCTCAGTACTGAGTGCAGTATATGAAATCCAATATCAAAACTATTTCTTTTGCCACTGAGGACAATAACAACTTTCCCAGATACCTGCTGCTAGGACAACTCATTAACACACCAGAAAAAAAATCACAGGCACGTGCCAAAGCAAGAAGAAAAATCCTAGCAGGACCTACTGCATCACAAACAAGTTAAAATAATCTAAAAAGAAAAGAAAATAAATTGATGAACAGAGTTGCCTGTAACACCACAATCTAAATGCTGATTCCACATCTTGGAAAGGTCGGGGATGTAAGAATTAACTTGTGTGCCCACTGAGTGAATTTTTTCATCTGTATCCATTGGTGTTAGAGAAGCTGCTACTTCTCCTTCCCAGGGTGTCATACCTTTTCCCCATCACACCTTTCACAGCCCCCAACTTAAGAAAGCAGGGAATTCCACCTCAGTGCAGCACCCCTGGCAATACTGACCACAGTCCTGGGATATCAGGCTGTTCAAGTAAGGGAAACTGTTGCGCTTCATCTCATTCAGCTTCTCCTTGAGCTTCCTGACTTGGCTGTCGGAGCGGCTGATCCTCTGCCTCAGGAGCTTCAGCTCCCCGTTCTTCTTCTCCACCTGCTCCCGCAAGCAGCACACCTGGCTCTTGCTCTGCCGGGAGGAGAAGCAGTACGAGTGCAGGGAGTCGATGAGCTTGCAGGCGCCCGAGGCCGACATGATCACCTCGTTGATGGACATGGGGTTGGCGTCCGTGTCCCCCTTGCGCCCCAGCACAGCCTCGGCGGCGGGACGAGGGGTCAGGTCAGCCGGGGACGCTGACAGACCCTGGGAGGGCTTCTGGGGGGTGGCCGTGAGGGATGACGTCGGGGACACTTCCGTGACGGCCTTGTCGTGCCCCAAGGGCTGGCTGCTGCAGCTGGGCTCCACGTCTCTCTTTGGCCTTTTCCTTTCTAGCTGCTCCTTGGGGAGGGAYGGCCTCTCCCTGGCGTGCTTGGAGGAAAAGCTGTACGAGTGCAGGGAGCCGATGAACTTGCAGGCRCCGGAGGCAGGAGGGGTGAAATCGTCCACGGACACGCCGCTCCTGTCTGCCACCCAGCTCCCCGCCCAGCTGCCCCTGGCACAGTCCTTGCCAGGAGACCTCTCGGGCTTTAGCTGCACCCCAGGCTTGGTGCCCAAATGATCCCCTAACGTCCTTCTCCGAGSGCCATCCAGCTGGCTGTGGAGGGCCTGTTCCTCCTTGGGCATGGATCCTATTTCCTCTTTCAGAGTGGCCTCCTCCATCTCTTTCTTCCCTTGCATCACCATGAAGTCCTGGCCAGAAGATGGAGACCTGTGTGCTACCTCACCGCCTCCCTCCTGCGGGGCCTCCCCATCCTGCACCAGCACCTGCCTGGCTATTTTCCTTCTGCTCCTGACATAATCCAGCTTGCCGTGCTTCTTCTCCACCAGCTGGAAGATGGTGGGGACAGCAGTGGGCTTCAGCAGGCGGTGATGGTCTTCCAGCCGCTTGAAGAAACTGTCTTTGGTGAAGTGCTCGCTGCAGAGAAAGGAATACTTGGTGGGAGTCCAGTTGTCCCTCTGAACAGCTTTCAGCCACTGAATCAAGCGCTTCGAATCCTTCAGAGGGAATCTGCAAAGGGAACAGAGAAAACCCACTAAAAAACAAGCTACATTTCGGGAATCAGAAGGGTTGATACTTTAAGAATTGCAGAACCATGGAATCATAGAACTGTTGAGGTTGGAAAAGACCTTTGAGGTGACCAAGTCCAAGGCGATGGCAAGGTTTAGGAGGTTTTGGGGAAAGTTGTGTTTTGGGAAGTTACGCTCATTTACGAATGAAATTACACTCATTTAAGAATTATTTCACTTTGGGCTGAAACATTTGATATTCATTCGCTGCGTCAACAGCTCCACTTYACAACAAGCGTAGGACTAAAAGGTGTTGTTTCCATTTCCATCAGCAATCGACCCATTACTCTGCTCACCAGCCCCAGGAGGAACAAACAGTCTGTCCCCAAGGCAGGGGGATGTGACTACCACCAAAGCACCCAGCTCAGCCAGCACGCTGCCCGGCGTAACCCGGGCGCTGCTCACACYGGCTGTGCTCAATAACATTTAATTAGCTGTAGAAATGCCTGCAGTGCAAGAAAGCCCCTGAGCAGGGGAGCCGGGTTCCGTTTCCAATGGGACTCCCGAGACAGGGACTTTTCCCGGGGACTCACGGCCGGCAGCATCSCCAGCGAGGGCTGAGGCGGAGGGGCACAGCCCGGGGAGGGTCGGGGTGACAGGCCGGGAGGGCCCGGCCCCGGGGCGAGGGGCGCTCCCGCTGCCCGGCCGGGGCTGGAGGATCCGGGAGCCCCGAGCCGGTCTGCCCTGAGGGAAACAAAGGGCGGTCGCTGCCGTGGGGGCCCGGGGAGGGGAGCGGGATTGGGACCGGGGCGCGGGCGGCCCGGCCGCGGCACTTGCGGCGGGCCGGGCGGGCCGCCCTTACCTGTGGAAGGAGACGGCGCCGTGGCGCGCCTTGCCCTGCCGGTTAGAGCAGTTGGCGGCGGCGCAGCAGATCACCATCTCCGACCGCCGCCGCCGCCCTCGGCCGGCCGGGCCCGCCCCGGCCCCCGCCCCGGCCCCGGCCCCGCCGCGCCGCCGTACGGCAAGATGGCGGAGCCGGGTCACCCCGGCGCCCCTCGCCGGTGGGGAAGGGGTTTCTGTACGGCACAACATGGCGGCCGCCACATGGCCGCCGCCATTTTGGCCGGGGAGCAGCTGTACGGCGCGGGGCAGGTGGGGAAAGGGGGGGTTCGCTCCCGGCGCCTCTCGCTTGCCTCGTCGGCGCAGCTGGGCGTCCGCCTCTCGACGAGCCGCTCGGTCCGTGGCAGCCGAGCCCTGAAAGGCGTCTCCGAGTGGGGCGGGCATGGTGGAGGGGTTACTCTCACAGGGAACGGAGGGGCGGGGCTGGGCCAGCTCCGTACAACACCATGGCGGCGCCCGTTTATCACATCATTCCCGGGTATACGTGTCACAGGACCCGCCCGTCGGCGCTCTGCGCAAGGGGCGGAGCGTTCACACTCCGCGCCACCCTCTATCCCCAGCCCCGGCCCCTCTATCCCCAGCCCCGGCCCCACCGCCGGCCCGCTGCCGCCCCGCGCTCCGCTTTGCCGCTCCGTACGGCAACATGGCAGCTCCCTGCCCCCAGGCAGCGGCGCGTGGCGCCGCGCTGTGACGAAACCAGGGACAGCCAATCGGCGCGGGGGCCGGCGGCGAGCGGCGTTCCCATTGGCCGGGAGCGGCGCGTCGCGCCAGCAGCCGCGCAGGGCCGCGCCGGGCGTGAGAGTCGGCGGCGGCCGCAGCCTCGGCGGGGCCGCCATGGACGCAGGTGGGTCCCGGGCGGGCCCTGCCCGCGGCGCGGCGGCCGCGCTTCCCCTCGGGGCTCCCCGGCCCGGCCCAGCCCGCCCGGCGGCCGCTCGAGGCCTGCGGCTCCTCGGCGCGGCCTCCCCGGCGGGCGGCGGGGAAAGCGCCGCTTTCCGCTCTGGGCACGGCCCTGGGAGCCGCGGCCCTCCGGGACCGGCCGCTCCCCGGTGGGATGAAGGGGAAGGCGGCGGCTGCGGGGCCTCTGGGCCGCGAGGCCCCCCTGCCCTCCCCAGCCCCGCTGCTGCCGTCGTTCCTCGAAAGCTCCGAGCTCTGCCCGAGGCGGGTCGGGTCTGCCCGGGGCGAACCGGAGCGGTGGCAGGGCTGGTGTGGCTGTGCCCCGCTCCCCGTGAGGGCTCGGGGGGCGGGAAGGCAGCGTGGGGGCAAGAGAGGGACTTTGGAGKGGTGAGAAGGTGTCCTCGGGGGTARGAAGGCGGCTCAGCCTCTCATCACCCTCACAGAGGGCTCTAGCAAAGCTGCTCGTGGTAGAGATTTTGGTTTCCTGCGGGGAAAAGTAAAAATAAGTGTTCGGTGCTCGTGTTGGGACCCGCTTCCCTCCAGCCTGAGCGTAGTAGCGGCTCCCACCCCCTCGGCAGAGAGAAGTGTTGTTCCACAGCAACAAACGCTTCCCTGGGCGCCTCCTCCGCATGGCCGAGCGCGGCGTGCCGGGATCCGAGTCCCCTGGCCCTCCCCAGGGCTCTCCTGCCTGCCTTCGGCCTTTGTGCCGCTGTCGGTGTCGGTATGGTCCAGCTGAGAGCGTCCGCGGCTCCAGTGTCACACCTGAACCTGCGCCCTGCTCCGGGAGACGTGTCTGCTTCCCCTTGGTGTGAGAGCAAAGGAAAACTTTGCTGTGGTGGATGGTGGGGCTGGGTCTCCTCCCTGAGAGGAGGAGGAGGAGGAGGATTTCTGGGCTCAAGCTCCCGAGGTGSTCGGGGATCTGACAGCAAAACTTGGAACTGTTTGCTCCAGGCCTTCAAGAAAGCACCATCCCTCAGTAGCCTGAATTTCKTCACTGTCTGTATCTTAACTCTTTGTTAGTGCTTGGATAATCAGGATTTGTCTTGTCTGAAAGTGCTTGGGGGAAAGAAAAKATTTAATCTTTCTTCTGCAAGGGCMAGAAGTAAGGGTTTGAGCTGTTTGGTGTTTTCCAGCAATGCATTTTACTAAAGTGGTGAATTTACCTTCTCTTTTTGACTGTCTCTGAAATGTTCCACATCCAATTGTGTTCCTGCTGTGCCTTGGGTGAGGTGCCTGTATCAGCTAAAGGAGACATCATCCACCTCATTTCTGATCCTTAGTTGGAGGCTAAAGGATTTGGGGAGGCATGAGAGCCTTTTCAGAGAAGGGAGAAGCCCCAGGAGCAATTTGGGAAGGGAGTTATGGCAAAGCCTGGCTTTCCTTCAGTGCCACGCTCCAAAGCTCAGCTTCTGCATTTTGTGTGAGGAGTTCTTCAGCATCAGACTGACCGTGGTGGTTGGTGCTGTGAAAATCACCTGCTGTGTTCCTGTTTGAGTCACCCAAGCCTGCACTTGTTGTTACTTGTTTCCCTGAGTTGATGCTGAAGCAAATGGCTTTGGCTGTGGTCCCTCAGGGGCTGTCACAGGCCTGGCCTCCAGCACGTTTGCAACCTGACAGCAGCACCCAGGGGCTGCTCCCAGCGCCCAGCTGTGCCTCTGGGTGTGTTTGATACAAGTTGGGACAATGTTTTTATCTCCAGTGTWGCATTGTGCTGATTAAGGCTATGAGAAAGGAGGGAAAATGTCACTTTCTACCCTAATCCTGTGTGTTTAGAGATGATGGAGCTTGTCTCTTGTGAGGAAAGGCTGGGAAAGCTGGGGGTGGTCACCTGGAGAGGAGGAGGCTCTGGGGAGACCTGAGAGCCCCTTCCCCTGCCTGAAGGGGCTCCAGGAGAGCTGGAGAGGGACTGGGGACAAAGCATGGAGTGGCAGGACACAGGGAATGGCTTCCCACTGCCAGAGGGCAGGGTTAGATGGKATRTTGGGAAGGAATTGTTCCCTGGGAGGGTGGGGAGGCTCTAGCACTGTTGCCCAGAGAAGCTGTGGCTGCCCCTGGATCCCTGGAAGTGTCCAGGCTGGACRGGGCTTGGAGCACCTTGGTCTATTATAAGGTGCTCCTGCCCATGGCAGGGGGTGGAATGAGATGAGCCTTAAGSTTCCTTCCAGCCCAAACCATCCTGGGATTCTGCTGTGGCAAGTACAAAGCTCTGCCTTTCCTGCTGAGGCTTTCTGGGATGAGGTGTTCTGCAGATCCCACAGGGCAGCAATCCAGGCAGCCTCCCCTYGCTCCCAGTGTGTGCAAGGCTCCTGGAAAGCAGGGCTGCCTTTCTCAGGGTGAGCTGTGCAGSGCTGACACTCTGCTGCTTAACTCCAAAACCTTGTGAAGTTGAGCTGTTGTGTTTGATGTGCAGAGGCTGCACATCCTTCCCTGCAGAAACTGCTGCTCCACTGTCCTGGATGCTCAGAGGTCGGTAATTAAAATAGACTGAGGGCTTTCTGAAGGTGAAGTTTTGGAGCACTGCCTGAGAAATGTGCTGATCTCACCCARCTTCTGCAGCCCTGAGAGGAGCAGCTTCAAACAGGATTTCTGCTTGGTGAATTTCCAGATGGATTCTTCATCTCTGGCTGTAAGAAGGAGAGAAAGGCTCCTGTGCAGTCTGTGGTGTTCTTTGTGCCCTGCCTGAATTGTTTGGCTCCCACTGGTTGGAATTTAGCCCATCTGGGCAATAGCTGGACTTTGGAAAAGTGCTGGAACATATGAAGGTGGAGGCTTGTAAAGGAAACACTCAGTGACCTCAGGCCTTGTGAGGAGTTTATTGCTCCCATTAGAATGTCCTTGATACTAACTGGGAGCAACCTCTTGAATTTTCTTCCCTGTGAAGGRAAAACCTGAACTCCTGCATTTGGTAGTTGTGCCTTTTCAACTATCTTCTCCCCAAATGCCAGCACCAATGTCTGACCACCTCTTTGGGATGCACAGCTGGACACACAGAGCCTTGTACAGAGCCAGATGTTGGGCATCCAGCTGAAGGGCTGCAAGCCTGGGACTCTCCTCCCCAATGTGCTGTGTCATGGCACATGTGCTGCATTCCCTGAACACGTGGCTGGTCCCTCTCTATCTGCTGACCCCTTCCTCTCTGAGCTTTGGTGGGAGGGGAAAGACTCCAGCAGCTCCTTTCCAGCTGCTGATCCTTGCTGTGAAGTGTCCAGTTGCAAATCYTGTCCTTGCTAAGGACCTGGTGCCCTGTAAACTGTGCAGCTGCAGAGGCTGTGATATTTGAGCAGCTCAGGGAATGTTGCTGGGAAGGAGAAGGAGGGATTGTGGATAGCTGGATGTTCCTGTGTAGCATCCTTGTTTTCTTCAGGCTATTTGAGACTCCTGACAGAGAGTTGGATACATGACAAAGTAAACCACAGAATATTCCTTGGAGCTTCAAAAYCTTCCTGAGAACTCCAATTTTTATGTTAAGATCATGCCAGTTACCTTTCCAAATCTGGGCATTTGCAAGTTTGGGTAGTAAATGGGAAAGAAATCTTTCATTTCCCTGCTGAAGTTTGTTAAGGAGCAGACTGCAGCAGAAATTTGTTGGCACATTTCTGTGYAGGGAGAATTGTTTTGTTTAGCTTGCTGAGGAGTCACATCATGGGGTGGCAATGGGAATGTGTGGCCTGTGCAGTCCTAAAGGTGCCTAAAGTTAAAGACTAATTCACACAAGGAATGTGCTGTAAGTCTTGTGGGCTGGAATTAAGGCAGAGTCTGATTCAGAATTTGATTTAGGAGCCTGTTGTCATTTCTGCTGCTGGAGTTCCTGCTTGTTGGTCTTAGTGATGCTGTCTGTCAAGTGTTGTCTTGGACATTTGGAATTGGAATTCCAGGTCAGGGAGCCCACATTAGAAGGCTGAGCTATTTCAGGAGGCCAAAGTGTCTTATGTAGCAGCAGGTTACTCTGGAGAAGCCAAAAGTATATGTTCCATGGAGAGGGGTGGCTGTGCAGAGAACTGGGCTGACAGGAGCTTGTGGCTTTGTCCTGCTTTAAACTCATCACATTAACACAGATTTTATTGCATTTGCTGTGAGAGATGTTTTCAGTCACTACTTTAACAGTAACAGAACAGTCTGCCTTAGCTCTGCTTTAAATTTTAGAGGTGCTTTGTTACAGAATTGTCACCTGTAAAATCATGTGGGTCTTTTCCAGAATTCCCAGGCTACTTTGAAGTCTGTGTTCCAAACACAGATCTAGTGGAGCACAGCTCATCCAGCTCCTCTGGTTTTAACTCTCTATTGTTTGTACCCTGTGCACAGCAGCTGAAGCTGTCCTGATCCAAGGGCAGCCTGGGCTGCTGGGTTGTTCTGTCACTGTCCTGGGAGGGGATGGATTTTTAGGCACTGATGGATGCCATGCTGTGAAGGAGGTCAATAAAAGAGACAAAAGTTGTGCCTGTCACCTTTGCACAAGCCCATCTTCACAGCTTGTGTTCCTCACTCTGTGGGGTGACACCTGTAAAGGCTTCTGCTGGGTTTGGTGCCTCTTGAGGAGGGACTGAGCAAGATTTAGTTTCCACTTGAAGGTGATCAGTGTTTTGCATGTTCTTCCCTCAAAATTTGTGTTCTCTGCAAGAGGATTTGAACCACTTTGCTCAGTGGAAAAGAGGCCCTCAACATCAATGCTGTAGCTGATGATGTGCATGATGCTGCCTGTTCTGGGAAATGGTGTAGCTGCCAGGTGCAGCTTTAGATGTTTTCTGCCCCAGGCAGAACCTGGAGCTGGCTTAACCTGGAAATCTGGCTGCTCTTCTGCCTGTGGAGCAGCCAGGAGCGAGCCAGGGCTGGGTCTGTGCCTCCCAGAGCTGAGTGCAGAGCACTGGGACCATTCCTGCCAGCCCAGGGCCTTTGGGGGTGGCTGGGACTCCCTGGGCCACAGCAGCTCTGATTCTGCAGCTTTGTCTGGTTTTAAAAACRAAAGGAAAAGCTACCAAAGGTCTGTGATTTCTCCTTTCTCTTTCCAGCTACGCTTACCTACGACACCCTCAGGTTTGAGTATGAAGACTTCCCTGAGACCAAAGAACCTGTTTGGATCCTTGGCAGGAAATACAGTGTTTTTACAGGTATTTTCTGTGCACAGTGCAATGTCTTAAGGCTGTTTAAAATGTGTGCAATGTTTAACAGGGCTTTGTTAGCGTTGCACTTGGGTTTTAGCTGCCATGCTTCTGTCTRTCTGGCCATTTCTGTGAGCTCAGGAATATTTTTGTGCAGGAAGTTACCATGTGGGAGTTGCTGGGACATGTCATGAGGGCAGCATGGTGGAGGCAGGGGGCAGAAGGATGGTTGGCTGCTTCATAATTTGCCTCTGGCCCTGGTGTCTTTGGGTTGATGGCAGCTATTTTGGGGGGCAAAGGAAGTACCWTGTGCACAGCAGTACTGCCCTGCTCCTCAGGCAGCCTCTGCCTCTCTGGGCCTGCAGACTGTGAGGAGCAGAATCCCTTGGGAGGGAGGGTGGGTGTAGCAGTGTTGGTGCCCCCCTCATGTGTGTGCATTTCCATGCTGAACACTTTGCAGAGAAGGAAGAGATCCTGCTGGATGTGACCTCTAGGCTTTGGTTCACCTACAGAAAGAACTTCCCTGCTATTGGTATGTACTCTGGGGGAGTCYAAAGGCATCCTGGAAATTATTATAATTTGGGTATCCCTAATGAAACAGTCCCCACAAACATGGCATCRTTTCCATTCATAAGTGTGTGAAATGTGTTTCATCTAATTGATYAGACAGACTTTTTGTTTATCTGATAATGAGAATTCCTCATCCCCTTGGGTAGGAGGGATAGAAGTGGTTTCTAAAGGGACATAAGGAGAAGTTTGGGAAGTCTGCTCTTTTTTTAGGCAACATGGGAGGATTTTTATGCTTCATCACATCCTACATCAGTCTAGTGTGAAATATTGCTGAATGATGGTCTTGGGCTTGAAGTGGATTCAAATGATGAAGCTTAGAGAATGCTGCAGAAATTGCTGCCTTTGTGCATCTGCTCCAGGCTCTACGTGGGGGTTTTGTTTGTCTAGGGGGAGTTTTGTGCCTGCAGTGTCTGTCACACACAGGAGCTGTAGTGACAGGGGAGTATTTCCCAGTGAGCTCAGAGGAGAATGTCTGGGTTCCTTCAGATACTCTGCATGGCCTCTTCTGGGATTTGTGTTTATGTGCTGGGTGCAAGGTGTATCAGAGATCTAAGAGCAGAAAAATGGGATTCCATGTCCCCTTTCTGTCAYGGTCATGCCCAGCAGTCAGTGGGAAAGGAACATGGCTTAGCTTTGGAAGAGAGACTTCCTCCTAACTGGTCCTTCTGGCTTGTGCTGTTCTTTCCCTGATGGGAAGCTCTCTGCCTCACAAGCTCTGAGACATCTTTGATGCAGTTTAATCCCTTTAAATTCATGTTTGTGCACCRTAGTTAAACATATGTTTGAGAACAAAGGGTTAGCACATGTTTAACTGGCTCACAGACACAGTTTTGGTTTCCCTGTGAGTCATTAGAAGCTGTGGGGTGAAGASAGACCCCATTTTCTGAGTCATTTCCCATTTACACCATAGATATGATCTGCAAGTCATACACAGTAAACCTTTTCCAGTATTTTTTTCTCCCAGTCACCCCTGTTACTGTTCATCCCTTCCCTCTGTGCTACCCCATTTAATTAGTGTAAGGCTTAGGGAACTAATTAGTCTAAGGCTAATTTTGTAAAGCATTATCACTTTGGAATTTATACATGTTATGAATTACTGATGAAATTATAGAAGACAGCTGGTGACCATTCAGAAGCTGATTAAATAGTTCTCYAGGTGATTTTTCTCCCTGTTTAGGACCAAAAGAAGAAAGCAGCATTTCAAAGACTTGCAGAAGCTGTGCCCAGGCACAGATTACCTGCTGTGATCACACAGAACATTTGATCTCTGTTATTTGTACTAACAGCCAGAGCTGGAGTAGAGGAGCAGCAGTTTCCTTTGGAAGGTCTGTCAGGGAAATGTTTTCAGCCTTSTGTCCTTTTTCTTAGATTTTCCAGCACGAGCTGATATCCAGCTYTCTCCAACAATATGTAGGATGTGTCTTTTTTTCACTGCTTGGGTAGGTTTTTTTTGGCTGGTGCCTTTACTTCWTGGCCTGACTACATTGTTCACTTCAGAATGTTATTTGTAGCCACTTCTGATGTGGGAATTCCCTGGGACTGGTTTGTTCTGCGGGGTGAGTTGCCTTCTCAAGATGAGGATTACAAGAGTCATCTTTAACAAACACCTTCATGTAGGAATGTCAGAATTGGGCTGAGAGTCTGCAGCCAGACTCAAGGGCTGTTGTTTTCCTGAGAAATTCAGCTCTCTCTTGGGCTGTTTATATTTCCCTTGGGTTTTTTTTTCCCTTTCAGTTAGTGTTAGAGGAGTTTATTTATTTGTTTTTAAGGGATRCCACTAAGTTACTCATCAATAACCACTTTTTTGGTTCTCAGCCTTGGGTGTGTGAGCTAAGCTAGTCCTCATTCCCTGCCTCATTTCTTGGTGAGCCTGCTGCCCATTCATTCTCCTCCCTCTTGGCTCTGTCTCACCATTCACCCCCTGTTTATTTTCTGTCCTTGTTTGCAGGAGGAACAGGTCCCACCTCTGACACGGGCTGGGGCTGCATGCTGCGCTGTGGCCAGATGATCTTTGCTCAGGCCTTGGTCTGCAGGCATTTGGGAAGAGGTAAACCAGTGCACAGCCCACACTGACCTCCAGGGCCATGTGCTCCCAGGAGTGCAGCACCTGGAAGAACAGAGATAATAAGGACACAGTTGGGAATTGCTGAGGGTTCTGTAACTTTTTTCTTGACTCTTCTCAAGTTCGGGGCTGTTGAGAGAATAGTCTACTTGGAACTCTCTGGGGATATTTGTATTTTCTGATTTTATGTTTGTTTATTTGCTTTTCTGTGGGTGAGAGTATCTTACCCCGTCTGTAAGAATGTTTTCTGGTTTTTTTAAATTACCCTTTACTGTTGAGAAYGCCTCAGATGCTTAGTAATAATAAGACAACGTGAAAATTGAGTTGGTCAGTACACAGGAAGAGAATTGCAGCTTGCAGCCTTTGGTTGCTAATAAGTACCATGTTTATTTCATATATCCCTTGTCTATCCTAGACTGGAGGTGGATAAAAGGGAAGAGGCAAATGGATAATTACTWCAACGTTCTTAATGCCTTCATTGACAAAAAAGACAGCTACTACTCCATTCACCAGATAGGTAAGAAGAAAGAAATGCTCAGATGTAGCAAACAGGCTCTCAACTTGATACAAACTTCACTGAAAAATCAGAGAAGCAGCCTGTTCCAGTGTTTCCAGAGCTCAGGTCATAGGGGTGGTCTAGTGATCAAAGCTTCTTCTGATGCAACACTGCCCTTTGAACTTCTGTGCTGCTGCATTTTAGAGAARGGATTTGCTCTGCAGTCCTTCAGGATGATCTTCTCACCCCCACAAAACACTAAATACTGCTGATTCAATAAAGTTTCCAAGTGACAACTCTTCCCTATTAAATACAAACCTGCTTAGGAAGGGATGCAGTGTGGGTGAAGTTATTGACTGTGTTGCTCTGTTTTTTTGTTGTGCTGCAGCCCAGATGGGAGTCGGGGAGGGAAAATCCATAGGCCAGTGGTACGGCCCGAACACGGTGGCACAGGTGCTCAAGTAAGTGCTGCCCTTTCCTTTTCTCTGTTCAATCAGGGGCTGTTGGTGTTTGGCACCTTCTGCCTTTAATAACACCCTCCCTCCTCTCACATCAGTAGATGAGCAGGCAGCTCCCTGGAATAGGCTGGAGTTGYCTAATAGCAGCTTTCCCAGGTCAAAGCACATTTTACACCTAACTGATAACACCAGTCTCTCCTAATCCAGTTTCTGATACACCACCATCTCTGCCTTGTAGTTGTATTAATCCTTCATTACTTATATGTTTTTAATTTTCCTCTAGAAAACTTGCAACTTTTGATACRTGGAGTTCCCTGGCAGTCCACATAGCCATGGACAACACAGTGGTGATGGAAGAAATCCGTAAGTGTCACACGGAGCTAGAGTGTGCTTGGTATATCCTGGGCAGCAAGAGCCCAGAAAAAAGCTGGAGAGCACAACAAGCATGAAGTTCATGTTCTGTCTTTGAGAAATTGTTCCCTGTGAGGGTGGTGAGGCCCTGGCAAGGCTGCCCAGAGAAGCTGTGGCTCCCTCATCCCTGGAAGTGTCCRAGGCCAGGTTGGATGGGGCTTGGACCTCCCTGGGRTAGTGGARGGTGGCCCTGCCTGSRTGAGCTTTAAGGTCCCTTTCAGCAMTCATGATCTCTGAAAACTGTGTCCTGGTGTGCTAAAACAAGGTGAGAATTGCTGTTTCGGGGCAAGGAAGGGCCTTGTTTGACTTCCATTTCATCTGGTGATGCCTCTGGATCTGGAGAGAAGGTTTGTTGACCTTCAGACAGCATATGGGAGCTGCTTGGTAGGCAGTGCAGACTTGTTTATGGCCACAAGGAGCAAGCAGTAAATGGCTGTCACATAATTGGTAAGGGGAGTTCTGYTGTTGGACAGAATAAGAAAGCCAGAACAGATCTGAAGAGGAAAAGGGCCAAAATTGGCAGGGGAAGAGGATAAGAAGGGAGTCCACCACTCATTATTTTAAGGAATATTCACTGGTGGTTTCCTCTTTTTTCCTTCTTTGTTTTTTGGGGCATCCTGCCCACAGGCTGGCTCTGGAGGCTGAGCAGTTCTTGCCCATCCTGAGCCTGCCTGCTCTGGCTGCAGCACTGCAGTAACCAGAGCTACAAAGCTGAGCTCCTGCACTGGTTGCTGCAGCCCTGCATGGTCCTAGCCTTAAGCAAGCCATGGGAAGGCTGCTGAGGCCAATTCCTGAGGCAATGAGCCCACCCAGCACAAACCTGGCAGTGTTTCTGCCAGGGCAGTGCTCTCAAACAGCTGGGGTAGGGTTACAGCTGAGATGGTGGCAGGCACCATTTAGGCTGGCTTGGCTGCCACAGGCCAGGACCAATAGCCAGGCAATTTTTGCCTAGAGTGCAGGACAGTCACTTTGTAAAATCACATTTCTTGTCAGGTAGGCTCAGTTAGGCCTGACAGAGAAGTGTGTGCCTAACCTTAGCTGAAGGCATGTGCTGATGCCCTTGGCTTAAACAGAGGCCAGTTTTAATACAGAAATTGGATTATCTTTCATCTTCAGCCTGCAGATGTCACTTCTAGAGCTGAGGTATGCTGGCTACAAGGCTCAGGTCTGTGTGGCACTGGCTGTTCAGCACTGATACTGCTTCAAGTGACATGTCCATACAACTTGTCATGGGCAGGGGTGTGTGTGCTTGTTTTCCTCAASTATGGATCATAATGTACCTGTTCAGGGCCTGAAAGTCACTGTGAGAGTGGTTCTGATGTGTTACAAGTCTGTAGGTTTGTGTTTCATACCTTGTGCCCCAAACATTGTGGATAAAAGTAATATTGTTTCATACATCTGTTAATTCTGCCACTGATAGGGTTCAGCCAAAGGTTCACAGGGAATGCCTTTTGTTACAGCAGTGAAGAAACATAATTCTTTATCCATGAGAAAGGGCATCTCAGCTAGACCTGAGAGGGAGGAGAATCACAAAGGTGGTGAAAATCCAAGGCAGCTGAAGCCAGCACCTGCCAGCAGGAGAGGTGTCATGTCAGATCTGTTGGAATGTGTTTGCAGTAAATGATTTGGATCCAGCTGGGAAGCTTTAGGTAGGTTCTGCTCTGCTATGGCATCACAGAACTGTAAAGCCTGCCAGACAGCAGGGTGAATTTAGCCTGTGCCAAGCTCTCTGCTGCTTAAACTGCAGGTAAATATGTTCATCCACAGTGCAGGATTGCCTGATGAGGAAACCTGCAGTGACACCCCATTCAGCAACAGCCCTGGCTTGGCAGCTGRTTTCACATCATCTGGACAGGCAGGCTACTGCAACAAAAAACCTGATTTAGCAGGAGAAATGGCTACAAATAATGGCTTTGAGTTTCCTCAGAACCTCTGGTAACCATGTCTGTGCATGAAATGCASACATACACCTTCTCCCTTCCTGAGGAACTGCAAACATTGTGCAGGTTGTCTCTCCTCCTGAGGCTTTAGATCAAAGTCCTATTTCTTCTAAATTTGAGTGTAATATTGCCCTCATTCAGCTGGGTTTGAAGCTGTCAGTAGTGAACAAATACCCTGAAATGGCAAGTGGCTGGTGATTAAGGTGTTTGTTTACATCATATCCTACCTGCTAGAGTGTCCTGGCATTCAGTTTAAGCTGGGAATAAATTAAATGAGCCTCTGGCATTCTGTCCAACTGCCTTGGCTTCATGATTCTTTAATCATGCTGTGGGTTTCTTTGGGGTTTGGGTTGGGTTTGGTTGGTTGGTTTTTTCCACACACCCAGCAAGTAATTAAATTGGCCAGTGAGACAGGTAGGCTTGGAGTTGTTTCTGGACCAGAATTTACATAACCTGGGTGCATTACAGCCTGGCTGTRTGTCTGTCAAGCCTTTAGGATGAGGATGCACAGTGCTTATGTCATGTGTATGCCCTGAGGAGTTCTGCTGCCCCATATCTTAGAGGCAGAGCTCACGTTGAAAATGCAGAGTTTAATGACCATACTGCTTTAGGTCTGTAAAGTAGCTTGTGAATGATCTCCAAGAAAATTTATGAAGTTTTTTGTGACCTTTAGGAAAGTTATAACTACTCTAGACAGATACCGTGTTTGTGTCTTGCTACAGCACTTGRTTACAGGGGAATATTTCCTGTGTTAACTCAATGCTGTCCTCACTCAGTTCATTCATGAGCTCCTCTGGAGTAGAACACTCCAGAACTTTCCTCTTTCTGCCTACTAGCTTTGTGAATTCAGGACAGTTGTCTGACCTGCTAATCAACCCCTCCAGCTTTGTTGGCGCAGGTGGTTGCTCAGAAGAATTTGCATTCTGGAAGAATTTGCATTTTCGCTGCCCAGCACTTGGTAGCTATGAGTACAAGCTGCTGAGGCTTGGTGTGAGCTCAGCACACATCACACAGCCCCAGCACTCTACCTCTTCAAGCTCCTCTTGGGTTTAAATACYGTAGGTTTCTGGTAAAGAGCAGTTCTTGACCAGAGGAGTGACTGAAGGTCTGGGAACAGAGTCCTGATGCTTTGTGCTGCTGTTCCCTTCCCRTAGGGAGGCTGTGCCAGTCCCATGTGCCATGTGCTGGAGCTGCAGCATGCCCTGCCCTGGAGTCAGATGTGCTCTACAATGGGTGCCCAGAGGACCTGGGGCTCAGAGGGAGGCTCCCCCTGTGGAAACCACTGGTGCTGCTGATACCTCTTCGCCTCGGGCTCACTGAGATCAATGAAGCCTACATTGAAACACTAAAGGTAGGGAATCTGGAGCTGAATTCCTGCAGGGGGGATGCTGAAGGATCCTGCTGTGAATTAAGGAATTGCTCAGAAGTTATTGCAAAAGAAAAATGTGTTCARAGACAGTGCTTGTCAGAGGTCAGGATATAGGTTCTTGAAGGCTGTAGTCAGGAAAATGGAGGGGGGGCTTGAGGGGTTGGGCCTTTTCTGGTTGGGTTGGGTTTTTTTTCTTTTGAGGATCTTACTTCACAGTTTAGATCTCAGCCTCTCTTTGTGTGCAGATGGTATCAACCTGCTGAAGCCTTTGTTCAGCACAGCTATACCCGCTTGGTGGTAGCCTGAGTGCTAATTAATACAATGTTGCACACTCCCCTTGGCTCAGATGCTGAAGTTTGTGCTGCAGACTGAGGTCAAGAGCTGTCAGGTGGTTGCAGGTTGGAAGCTGCAGAATTTAGGGTGTACACAAGACAAGGAGCACAATGCTAGCAAGCTCTGAGCTTGGGTGAGAGACCTCCAGATTCAGATTTGTGGGAGGTTGCTTCCCTTAACTCAGTAGATCATGCTTGGCTGCTCYAGGTGGATAAGGAACTTAAACTGTTTCCTGAATTCCCTCCTGAGAGCACTGTTGCAACCTGATGACAGCTCCAGGGATCTTGCCATTGATTGCAGCAGGGTCAAGTCCTAGAGCAGTGCAGCTTCTTTCATTTGGTGCACCTGTCTACTCCTGTCAGCAGTTAAAAGTGGTTTTGAGCTGCTTCCACATTCCTATAAAGCCCTGTGTCGCAGCCTGATGGAGATTTTCTCCAGAAATGGCTGGKTTTGCTGCTAGAGTTGCTGATTTTCCATGTCCCTGTCCATCTTTCCCGCTGCATTTTTGGATGTTTGCCTTTGTTGCCACCTGCTGTTTCACTGTCTGTCAGCTGTGTGTTTTCTGTGTTGCTTTTCCAGCACTGCTTCATGATGCCCCAGTCCCTGGGAGTGATCGGAGGGAAGCCAAACAGTGCTCACTACTTCATTGGCTATGTAGGTGAGTGCCCAGAGGACAGCAAAGACTGTCCAAAGAATCTCCCCCTGGCTAAAAAATGCTTGTGGGGTGACACAGCTCTCCTGCTTAGCCTGTGGTGCATGCTGCAGGTTCTCCTTTCCTGCTGGAAGCATGGAAGGCTGCCATGGGCTGAGTGATGTAGATTTGAACAGTGGCCATAAACTTCTACTGTGTAACATGAAATCTGGTCTGTGGAGTGCTTACAGGCTGCTTCCTGCATTCAGAGCTGACCTCCCTCTGCAGCTTGGCTGGATTTAGCTGTTCTTTAGGTGTTCCTCAAACCCTACAAATTCCTGTTGCTCTCCTCCTTCCCTCTGGTTTCCTGTCTGCCAGAGACCTCAGGTTATTTGTGTTTTAGATTTCTGGGGTCTATTTGAGCTCACCCAGGAAGGGATGAGCAGGAACAATACCCCAAATAGTGCCAGTGTCTCAGTGGAGTGGCCACTGTGGTTGTTCTTGCAGCTGTGCCTGGCTGAGAAGCATTTGGGGAAGTGGCTGGAAGGTATCCCTGGAATGTGGATTCCTCTGTGTGGTTATGAGAGCTGGCTCTGCCATTGCTCTTCCTCCTCCTTGTATCTCAGCTCTCCTCAGCCTGTGGCATGCTGTTGATGTGTCCTTGCCTYGTGGGCAGGTGAGGAGCTCATTTACCTGGACCCCCACACCACGCAGCCGGCGGTGGAGCCCGGTGACAGCGGCTGCCTCCCCGACGAGAGCTTCCACTGCCAGCACCCGCCGTGCAGGATGAGCATCGCCGAGCTCGACCCCTCCATCGCCGTGGTGGGTCCTGCTCCTCCTGCTCCCCAGGGCTGGGCGTGGGCTGGGCACTCTGTGCTGCTGTGCTCTGGGTTGTGGTGACACCGTAGAGCAGCTCCTCACACAGAGTGGCTTGTGTCAGGCACGTCCCCCTGTGGTCACCAGTTGTTGTGGTGTTGGTGTGAGGGTCCCTAGGACGAGGTGAGAGATGAGAATTCAAGTTCTTAGAAGGCTGGTTTATTATTTAAGATATTATTTAAGATATTATTTAAGATATTATTTAAGATATTATTTAAGATATTATTTAAGATATTATTTAAGATATTCTATTATATTAAAAGAAAATTATATACTAAAACTATACTAAAGAAAGAGAAAGGAGACATCAGAAGGCTGGAAAAGAATGAATAATAAAAACCCGTGACTGACCAGAGTCCTGACACAGCTGGAYTGGGATTGGCCATTAAGTTAAAAGAATTCACATGGAACCAATCAAAGAGGCACCTGTTGGTGAGCAACCTCCAAACCACATCCCAAGCAATCAGATAATTATTGATTACATTTATTTCTGAGGATTCTCAGCTTCTCAGTTGAAAAATCCTGGTGAAGGGATTTTTCATAAAATTTGACAGTGACATCCCCATTGCATGGCAGTTAAATACCATTCCTCATGGAGCAGTGTCATTCTCTGGGATTTACTCTGGGCTTTGATTCCAGCCTTTTGATGGGCAGATCTGATTCCATTCCTAAATCCATAGGATGAGGCACCATGGCTTGTTTTCTGTTGAACCTGAGATGCCTGCCCTTTGTTTCCTTTGCTCCTCCTGGTTTTCCTTCTGCAGTAAAGAAAATATTGATGATTCCAGCACTTGGATAGCCTGGTCACATCAAGCTTTTGTGGAGTGTTCTGTATAACAGGGCAGTGTGAGGCACATTTTTAAAGCAAGGCAGTCAGGAGTAGTAACTGCTCCCAGTCCTGATCATGGTACTCAGTGTTGACACAGGGCCTTAAGTCTGAGATGATCAATCTAAAATAGAGAAAGATAAAGTATTTTACTTCTTTTTTTTTTCTTTCAGGGCTTTTTCTGCAACACAGAGGCAGACTTTAATGACTGGTGCCAGCAAATCAAAAAGGTTTGTGTTAATAGATCTGGTCAGGCATTGGAACAGGCTGCCCAGGGAAGTGGTGGAGTCCCCATCCCAGGAAGTGTTCAAAAGGCATGTGGATGTGGCACTTGGGGACATGGTTTAATGATGATACTGGCAGTGCTGGGGGAATGGTTGGACTCAAAGATCTTGGAGTTATTTTCCAATTTCCCTCTCTCTCCCTCTCTCTGACTCTCTGTCCCTGGGAAAGGAATATCAGGTATTGTTTTGTTTCCAACCATTGCATAGAGACCATGTTCTCTGCAGCATGACCCCATTTTAAGCGTATTAAATTCGTTTATTAAACTACCAAAAGGAGCATAGCTCTGAAATCCTGTTAATGATGTGATTCAAAAGCTTTAAAAACATTTTCCCAGCTTCAGAGAAGTGCCAAGAGATGATTATTACCCCAGCAGTGCAGAGCTGTGGTTCTCATGGCTGTGCTGTGTCTCCACAGCTGTCCCTGGTCAGAGGAGCGCTGCCCATGTTCGAGCTGGTGGAACGCCAGCCCTCCCACTTCTCCAACCCCGACGTCCTGAATCTCACACCAGGTGAGGCCACCAGGGAGGGACAGCTGAGGGTGAGCCCCTCCCTCTGGCTTTCTGCAAATCATGTGGAATTACATGATGATTTCTGGTATGTTCCTGTTCCACCTGGAATTTAACCTGGAGTTCTTGGGTCAGTTGGTGTCGTTCTTCAGCTTTCAGCTAGAGGTTTGCAGATCCCACAGTGTCTCAGGATGGTTTTTAGAATAATCTGTGAATTATTATAAAAATAATTCACTGAGCAGAGGAAAAAACAAGCTCACAGGCTGTCATGGCAGTGTGACTGTGGTTTCTGAGGAGATGTTTGGAGGAATCAAAAGTGTCCAGTGAAAAGGCTGAAAACTGSGTTTGTAGGTAATGAAAATGCTCCAAGACAGGCTTGGTCACACTTAGTTCCAGCATRAGGCACTCCCTCCTTCTTGGCATCTACCATTACCAGTGGGAAAAAGGACAAGTGCTGGGCCCTAACCTTGCCTGTCAGGCTGTGCTTATCACATTAATGACATGAGCAAACATTGCAGGAGATAAAGCCATTGGCTGCTTCTGCCAAGAGCAGTGAGTGTGTGGGCAAGCCTATCCTATCACCAGGCATGGGGAGGCCTCCTGGCAACCTGCACCCTGCACTTCTGCTCTCTCTCCCTTTCTCTCCCTTTCTCTGCCCTCCTTCCTTAAAAGCTTTCATTATCACACTGTCCTTTGTTGTTAAGCATGCTCAATTCCCTTAAACTGTCAATTGATCCTTGCCTGTCTTAAATTGTCCCTAATGTCCTTCCTACTCTTAAAAATGTTTTTGTAATGGACTACTTGTCCTTCTCCCTTTTCCCTGGCTTGCAGAGCCTCTCCCATCTGCCAAGGCCATTCATTTTTGTTAGTCCTGTCTCTCACTAGAAGGAGTAATTGAACTTTGAGCCCSTTTCAGGGCCTAAAGGGGTTCCAAGAAAGCTGGAGAGGGCACACAGTGACAGGACAAGWGGGAATGGCTTCCCACTGCCAGAGGGCAGGGATAGATGGGATATTGGGAAGGAATTGTTCCCTGGGAGGGTGCTGAGGCCCTGGCACAGGTTGTCCAAGAAGCTGTAGCTGCCCCATCCCTAGAAGTGTCAAAGGCCAGGTTGGACAGGGCTTGGAGTAACCTGGAATAGTGGAAGGTGTCCCTGCCCATGGCAGGGGGGCAGGACTGRATRGGCTTTAAGGTCCYCTCCAACCCAAACCATCCTGGGATTCTGTAGCTTTCCAGCCTGAACTAATAAAGGTTTCTCCTTCCCCCTGTGCTAAAGTTGCTGTAAGTGTGAGCTCTTTCTGCATCATRTAGTTGAAAGGGTGGAGAGGTGGGATCAACTTACATTACTTTTCCTCACAAAGTGAACTGTGCTAATTGCTTTTGGGAGAGTGCATGTAACAGTTGCACCAAAACCAACTATAGCAGAAACGATTCTCTAACACATAGGGGTAAATGTATCCCTTAATTGGGACAGAAATCTTCATGGGTGTTGGTCCAGACCTGGGCAAGCTCTCTGTTTTGAGCTTCTTGAGGCAGAACAGTCTCCTGCCAATGCAGAGCTGGGCACAGGAAGGTTGTACAAAACAGTGGCAGCAGAAATGCGTTTGGATCTGTGAAAGATGACGTGCTTCTGTGCTCCATGTAATTCTCTCCAGGGCATTTTCCATACCACTGACATGTTCTTATCCTCCTCAGAGCCCTCACTAGGGTTTGTCATTGAGTTTTAGAACTTGTAGGCACTTGGCACTCAAACTGTGATGCCCTGTGCTGCTGGTCTCACTGACAGTCACAGCATCCCACTGAGGCAGCACTTTCTGCTTCTTCTCTTCCAGACTCCTCTGATGCCGACAGATTGGAAAGGTTCTTTGACTCGGAAGATGAAGACTTTGAAATCCTGTCCCTTTGAAAACAAATAGGAAACTGACTCTGCAAATTTGTGTATGTGTGGGGAGAAGGGGGGAGGGAAGCTCCTTCGAGAGCCTGGGGCTACCGGTTTTCATAGGCGCTTGCTGCCATCCCTGCCTCCCGTCCATCCCGGCATTCCGTGCAGCCTCGGAGCGGTGTCTGCAGTGGGATGAAGAACCCAGAGGGTGTTCCAGCCTTACTGGCTGCAGTTGCAATTGCTCAGCAGCAAACAGCTGCTGGAAGTGGATGCAGTGGTGCTTAGGAGCTCAAAGCCTATCTGTTACATCAGCAGGTCAGCTGGGCCTTCCGGGGGAGGCACGGAAATCGTTAGAGCGCTGAATCCTTCCATGGGGACTCCCCTCTGAAGCTTAAGTAGAGCCCACCCGTCATTTAGCAGGAGAAAGGTCCAGTTAATGCCTTTAGCAGCTTCCCTTCTCTCTGGCCAACCTGGACTGCAGCTCACAATGCCAGGGAACAGCAGCCATGTCCCACAGACAGCTGTGAAGCCTCCGGAGTGCAGGTCCCTACGGTACAGCTCCTCTTCATGCTCTGCAGGACACTCAGCACTACCTCTCCTGTCCACAACCTATAGAAAGGGAATTGAGGGAACTTCTAAGTGACTGGGAATTCAATAAGTGAAGTGTGGAGCAGTGCTGGGTTGTTGGGGAGCACCTCAATCCCAGTTTAAATAACAGAAGGAATGGAAGAGTAGAAAATGCGTGTGTTGCTCAGTGAGTCAGTCCATGTGCTTCTACAATGGAATAGTCTACTGCAAGTACCTTCAGGAAAGCTGCTTTGGACAGAAAACTGAATTCCAGAGCTGGGAGACGTGAAACAAGGCAGCAGAGATGTTCCTGGCWTCTGCCTGTCCACCAGTGTGCTGGCATGGTGACTAGGGAGTGATGTCCTGCCAAAAACCCAAGCTGTAAAACCTCTTGAGGTGCCCTGGGTGGGTTGGTCAGCACTTCCTGCAGCTCCTCCTGTCAGACATTCCCTTTCCAAAGCAGAAGAGATGCCTGAAGGTCGAGTAGGTTTCTGAGCTGTGTTGCTGCCTTGCCTCTGCCAGYTCCCCTCCCTGTGGAGTGTGCCCAGAGGTGCTGTAGGAGCTAACCTGGAGAAACCCCTGTCAGGTGACCATCCCAGGAAGGGCAGAGTGCCTTGAAAAGGTCCAAATATACTGGAAATTTTAGCCACTTTGAGCTGGTAGCTCTGCCTGGGGCCCTTCCCCACAGAGAAAAGGGTAAASCGTGGAGGAGAGCTGTCTCCATGCACACTGCTAGGGAAGTGCTGCCATGGTTTCCTCGGTGTGTGCTGCACACTTCAACCCTGTTTACAAGGCTTTGGTTTGTGCATTCAGGTTTGGAACCTGTCAGATGATGGTGGTGTGCCCAAGGGTGGTGCCACCAGGCTAGAAATGACCTGTTTCCCCTGTGACTGACCTACTGATGCTCTAACTGTCCCTGTGATACCCGAAAGCAGAGGTTTGAACTGGGAACCACAATGCTTCTGTCACTAAATTATTATTTGCTGCTTTCTGCCTGCTTCTCCTCTTCTCTCTTGTAGTCAGGGGAAGAGGCAGCAGAGGAAGTGGGGCTGTGCTCCATTCATCTGCTTTCAATTTCTATCTGAATAAACAGATGTAAAATCTTTGCCTGTCCTGATGTCCTTGCACACGTTGAAGGCAGTGGTGGGTAGTATGGAGTACACCAGGAGAGTCCCRTGTGTACAGGGCTCCAAGGGAGCTGGAGAAGGACTTTGGACAAGGGGGAATGGCTTCCCACTGCCAGAGGGCAGGCTTAGATGGGATATTGGGAAGACATTTTTCACTCAGAGGGTGGGGAGGCCTTGGCACAGGGTGCCCAGAGCAGCTGTGGCTGCCCCATCCCTGAAGTGTCCAAGGCCAGCTTGGACAGAGCTTGAAGCAACCTGGTGTAGTGGAAGGTGTCCCTGACCATGGAAAAAGCTGATCCTTAAGATCCCTTTCYAGCCCAAATCAGTCTGTGATTCTACTGTTAATTTCACATTCATGRTTTCATGTTTAAGGACAGCTCTGCCAGACAAGATTTTACGAGTGTTAACGTAACCCCAACAGCAGAGCTCAGCTCAGCTCTCTTAGATCTTTAGCAGGCATTTCTGGCTGTTCAGTGTGTTACTGTCAGGGCCTGATGCAGCATTGCAGGGGCTCACCTCCTTCACCAGGAGTGTCTGGCTGCCAAGTGCTGGGCAGCTGTGGAGGGAAGCTGTTGCCATTGTAGCTGATACATGTATTAGCAATGTTTGAAATATTTAGCTTCCTCTCCCTGCTCCTGAATCARTCTGCCTCTCTCTGAGTTAGAGAGGGTTTAGTCTGTGGAGATCAGAGCAGTCCACCCTGCTGGAAGGTGAGCCAAACATCCAGCAGATAAACCTGAACTCCCCTGGCCATGCCCATCTCTGAGTGTCCCTTGGAAATGATTAACATTCCAGTTTGTTCTGGTGATTCAGGTGATTCACTGCTGGTCTGCTTTCAAACTGCACTGAGGTGTGTGCAGGAGCCACCAGTGACTGTTCCTCTCATCTTGGCCAGTCTAAAGTAATTTATGTGCCACTTGTTCTCCAGACTGGCCTTGCTATGAGCTCATCCATCTATTTCAGGTTCTTACCTGCTCACAGCTGGGGAGAAGGCTTGAATTCACCTCTCTTTTTTCCACAGCTGTAGCAAACAGTTTTCCTTGGGTTTAGTGCCTCAAGTGCAGCACTTTCACCTCCCATATACCCTTCTAGAAGATAAATGATTATACTGAAAAAAATGCCCTGTGCCAAATGCTTAAAAGAGTAATTTATTAGCAAATCCTCTACAAACCAGTTTGAGCATGGAGAGGGATGCATTTTCTAGAGAGGATGAATGATCAGACACGTGGCAGTTCCCTAAAAATGGGAACTGTCTGTGTCCAGGGATGGCCTGGGCTCCACTCCCACATCTGCACTGCAGGACTGGAGCTGGAACAGGAGCTTGGGAGAGGGAGAATTTGATACACACTCATGGCATGCTCATTTAAAAATGCAGAAGGGACTCTGCAGGCTGGAAGGGAGGAGCAGAAAATAACAAGGACATCAGCAGCATGTTGGACCCAAAAGAATACACAGGATCTAAGCTGCTGGCATGTCACAGTCATCCAAGTGCAGAAGATACAAAAAGTGACCTTTCCTTTATTCTTTTAGACCWGTATGAAGTTTCATTTCCAGAGTTCTCCCAAAGGTTTATTCTGAACCTCCTGCATAGTTTCCTTTGCAATGGACTTGATTTCTCTGTGCAAGTCTTCAATGCTCTTTGAAGCATCCACCGTCTGTTTCCAAGACAACAAAAATAGAGGACAGATAACAGAGAATACAGAAATGAGAAAAACCTGGCTGTTAACATCTGCTTASCCCCCATTACTCAATATGTTATTCTTCCTAAGTAGTGAAATGAGCTAATTACACCTCCTCCCTGTAATTTCTGGAGTGCATTTGGGAGAAATCAAATTATGGAGGAATAGACATTTAAGAAGTGAGAGTGGGTGAAGGTAAACAGAAGGAACTGCAGCTGCATGGTTTTTGGTGGCAGTGTCTGGGGTGTGTGACAGGTGCAGGTAAGCTGGGGATTCATCCCAGGTGCACCAAGAGCTGACCAGGGTCTCCTGGAACAGGGAAGTGCCCTCTCTGCCACATCTCACAGTGCCCTTGGCTGGTCCCCAACGTGTCCCGCTGAGCAAAGTGGGAAGGGCAGCACAGGGATGTGACAGGCAGAATTTGGGAGCTCCCACTAGAGACCCTCAGTCCATGACAAACCCATTAGAGTTAATTCTCACCTTCCAGTTGAGGGTCTTGTCCTCCATGAGGCAATAGAAGCACTGAAGAACTTTCTCTTGGAAGGAGCTGGTCTCATAACGTTCCTGTCCAAAGTYGCCTCGTTCTGCTGCTGCTTCTGGGTTTAACTGGAGGAACAGGATCAGGTCTGGCTTTGGGAGTCCAACATCAGGCTGTTTGCACCAGTCCAGGCCAAAGTTCTGCCCCAAGCAAGGACAAGAGAGAGTGAGGTGAGACACAGAGACAGGACAGCAGCAGGTTGGCTGGAGAGTGAGATGGGGAAGGAACAGCYAAGGATGGCAGGAATTGCAACCCAGAACACTCAGCACAGGCCATGAACTGCACAGGTGATAGCACAGCTGGCCATGTGGGAATTCAGCCCTGCTCATTTGGGGCTGAGCAGGTTTTGTCAGGTGTTCAGCACYTCCTGTGCTTATTTCAGTTGGAGAGAGTGAAAGCTTTTCATGCCTCTGCTGCAGATCCCATCTGAGCTCTACCAAGGCACCTTCTGAGCCTCCACACAGCCAGTACCACTCCAAAAAACTTGCTGAGTCCAGAAGAAAGCTGCTCCCAAACAAAGACCACACAGCTGCAATGCAGATCTCTGAGCCCATGGAGGCTCCTTCCCAATACTCACCTCCCCAGRAATTTCAGCCCAGACACAACAGATGCAGTTTTCCTGCTTTGGGATTGTGCTGACAGGTCTGARGAGTTTCACCAGGGCATCCATGAATGAATCCATGATGCTGTTGAGACTACAGAGTCCACTTACTGCTCATCCACATCTTAAATCCCTCTAAGAGGAGCTGGCACATCTGCCCTCCAGTTTCTCCCCAGATGTTCTGTATCCTGGTAATCTGGGTATTTTTGGGATGTATTTTTGCAGTGGGTTTTTCAATCCCATGAGGGGGTAAGAGGAGCTGAAAGTGCCACAACATTTTGGGTGTGAGCTCTGGCAGCCAGCAGACTTTTGTGTTAGGTATGGGCTTCAACATCTCCCCTTCTCCTGGGAATGCTTCTGGAGTGAAAAACATGCCAAACTCCATTCTTTTAAGGAGCAGAGGAGACCCATTCCAGCAGCAAAGGATGCCATCCCTGCTTCCCAAGGGTGGCATCCACATGGCTGAGCCCTGCAGGTCACCAGCTACATTCAAAGAAATGCAGACACTTTAAGACAYCCTTTTTGCCCCACCAGAAAGCAGCAGGGCATTCCTTGCTGTGCCCATGTGGATATGGGATCATTATTTTGGGGTGATCAGCTTGTGTTACACATCCTGGCTCTTAATTTAGGCCTTTTGYAGACACCTAATTAGCACCTAAATGCTTCAATGCATCTGTCTCAAGCTACACAATGTCCAGGAAAGCAGGAGGGTGGGAGAGGATGCAGGTGAGGGTGCAGGGCTTGAGGGCCCAGGATCTCCTCAGTCCCTCCAGGAAGCAGGAAAGGCTTGGGCAGGAATGAATGCAGGTCACAGCTGGTGCTGCAGGCATGGCTGGAGCTTCTGTGACCACTCCTGGAGGATTGGTGCTGCTCAGCAGGAACAGGACACTTCTGATGGAGTGGGACAAGTGTCTGTGCAAATGGCTCCAAGGGAGGCCGACAGAGCTGACTTGTTCTGAAAGCCAAAAGGCACAAATGGGAATTCCCAAGATATTGAGAAGAAATTCTTCCCTGTGAGGGTGCTGAACTGGTTCTGTCTCAGCTGCCCAATGTTTTAATCCAGTACAGCACAGGAGTTGGAAATATGGCACCAATGATCCCAGAAAAAAAACCCAAACTGTGGGATCTGATCTGATTACAAGGCCAGGGTTAGATGGGATATTGAGAAGAAATTCTTCCCTGTGAGGGTGGACAGGCCCTGGCACAGGTTGCCCAGAGAAGCTGTGGCTGCCCCTGGATCCCTGGAAGTGTCCAAGGCCAGGTTGGATGGGGCTTGGAGCAACCTGGGATAGTGGARGGTGTCCCTGCCCAAGGCAAGGACAAGTAGGAAATTCAGGCTAAATGAAGAAAACCACTTTTACTCAGAAGGTGAGCAGAGAAGAACCCAGAAAGGAATGGCTCTACATCCCTGAAGATACTCAGACCTTGGCTGGATGTAGGCCCAAGCAGCCTGCTTATGTCAGCCCTGCTGGAGGCTGAATTCCACAGGTCCCTTCTAATGTACAGGGTTCTGTTCCACAAATTGATGGGCCAGCAGCTGAGCAAGTACAGAAAGTCTTTAATAAACTCCCAGAATCATTCTCCAGAGTCACACAGGTCAGCTTCCAGTCCAGCAGTCTGTCCAGACTTACAAAAAAGTCACCAAATAAGTTTTTCTGCTTGTTCTGGGGAAGGGTGGGCCCATGTTAAAATCCAAGCTGAACCTTCCACCCCTCACCTCCCAAAGAATGGCCCCTGGGCCATCCAGCCTGATTCCCAGGCAGAGAGAGGGGCAGGGGCTGCTGCAGGTCTCACTCACCCCTTTGGCACTTGTGAAGGCCACTCCAGAGAAGGCATATCTGTCAACCACCACCGTGATCCCCTGCTGCAGCTTCTCCTTCATCATCGGTCTGGAGCCACGGGGGAGATAAAATAACAGAGCTGCACTCCCTAATGGTGACAGGAATGGAAGGAGTTCATCTAAAACTCCAAATATTTCATCATTAAGGGAGGCCAGCTGTGATGCAGGTGGAGAGCTGTTTGTATTCCCCACCAGGCACTGACCAAACACCCCCTCATGACACCCAGACTCAGGGTGCCAGCACTGGGCACTGCTCTAGGCAGCTCCAGGGATTCCAGGCAAGATCACAAATGAACCATATTGACATGGACAGCTCAGYCCTCTACCCTTTCTAGGTGGTACAGCAAATTCTGTGATCTGCTCTGCCACCTTTATTCATGACACTTCTTCTTAGAGCTCACTTCTGTGCCTTCTGCTTCACTGGCACTGCCACTASAGCAGAGCCAGCAAAGCTTTTCTGTAAAATGAGAACATCTTGGAATYTGTATTTCCAGGTAAAAACAACAGCCAGCAGTGATTTCCCCACGTCCACAGACAGACTCTGTGACTAAAGCAAGGCCAGCCAGTTATGGCTGAACACAGCCTTTGGACACAGGGGAAATTTGGGCACAATTCCTTAAGCACTGTCACTCACAGGGGCTGCCTGGCAAAGCAGGGTATCTTCAGGAAAGAGAATAAATTCACAGTCTGAACTGGTTCAGTCTCAGCTGCCCAATGTTTTAATCCAGTACAGCACAGGAGTTGGAAATATGGCACCAATGATTCCAAAAAACCCAAACTGTGGATCTGATCTAAGATTACAAGGRCAGGGTTAGATGGGATTTTGGGAAGAAAATTTTCACTGTGAGGGTGCCCAGAGMAGCTGTGGCTGCCCCTGGATCCCTGGCAGTGCCCAAGGCCAGGCTGGACAGGGCTTGGAGCAGCCTGGGRCAGTGCAAAGTGTCCCTGCCCATGGCAGGGGTGGGACTGGCTGAGCTTTAAGGTCCCTCTCAACCCCAACCATTMTGTGATTAAATCTGAGTCCTTAAGACTCCATTTCCAGGCTGTTCCCCTGTCTGAACAGGATCACATTCTTGTATTTCCRTGCCCACTGCAAGCTCAAACCCCGTGGGATCCCACCCCAGCCATTTTCCTTTCCCAGCTGAGCAAACATCACGTTACACGTGCTCCCAGCGGTTGGCAGAGAAGAGCAGGTGGATGGTGTGGTCCTCCAGGTTCTTCTCCCTGCCCAGGTAGGAGCTGATCAGCTGCCCAATCTCTGTCGTTCTGTCTGCAGGAAACACAGAACATGCAAAGGCTGCCCCCAGCTGCTCTTCCCACAGGGGTGTCCGTCTGTCCTGGGGTCTGTCTGTCAGGGGTGGGAGGCTGGTCTGAGCAGGGCAGGGTCTGTCTGTCATGGATGGGCTGAGATCAGTCTGTCTGTCCATCAGAGGGGGCAGGAGGTGYGTCYAGGGTGAAGGGGATGTTCATTTGCYGCAGGTGGGAGAAGGTCAGTCCATAGCRGGCTGGATCCTGCCTGTGACAGGCTGGGGGGGAAGAGCTCGGTCCATCCAGGATGACAGTCTGTCCGTCTGTCTGTCCGGGACGGGAGGAGTCTATCCGCCCGGGAGGGGGTCTGTCTGTCCGGGACGAGTCTGTCCACCCGTCGCTCTGTCTGGGCGTGTGGGGGTCCGTCTGTCCGGTGGGAGGCGGTCGGTCCGTCCATGGTGGGAGGGCTCTATCGCTCAGGGCTGGGGCGGTCCCTCCGTTCAAACGCGGGCCCGCGCAGAGCTCGGGCGCGCCGGGAGATCCTCCGGCCGGCCCCCCGCGCCTTCCCTCCCCAGCAGCGTACCCGGGAAGCGGAGGAGGTCGGCGGGGTGCCCGGCCTCCCTGAGGGCCGCCACGAGCCGCCGGCACTGGGTGCTCTTCCCGGCCCGATCCACGCCCTCCAGCGCGATCAGCGCCCCGCGCCGCGCCGCCATCGCCGCCCGCCGGCCCCGCC
>JACDOX010000125.1:1942332-1967378 GCA_014549065.1 Cardinalis cardinalis | reverse complement strand
CGGCACGGTGATTGCGTCATCAGCCGGCGCCGGGCTACGGCAGCAGTGCGCGCTGAGGAGTCGGAGTGAAGCCATGGCGGCTGTGGGGATCAGCGGGCGGGAGTTTCGCTCCTGTTTCTTCCCTCTGCTCTGGATCCCGCTGCCGTCCTCTCCCTCCGCTCCTGGTCCCGCTCCTGTCCCCTCTCTCTGCTCACGGCCCCGCTGCCGCCTCGGCTGGGCCGTGGGTCTGGGTGGTTCCAACTCCCAGGCAGGTGCTCAAGGCCTGCTGAGGTGAGCGGGCGGCTCACGGTGCGTGACTCGCAGGCTGGGTTTGCTTTGGTTTGGTTTAGAACTCATCTCGTTCCAGCCCCTGCCATGGGCAGGGACACCTTCCGCTGATAAGGTTGCTCAGAGAATTGAGTAGCGGTTTTGTTGTAGGTATTGAGAATCTGCCGTGCGAGCTGCAGAGGAACTTCCAGCTGATGCGGGAGCTGGATCAGAGGACGGAAGGTACGTGCAGGTGTTCCGGCAGGCAGAGCCGGGAGAGCCCGGCCTGGAGGGCGGGGAGAGCCCCCTGGAGGCCGGGCTTTAGAGGCCGYGGCTGTTCCTTCTCTCCGGCTGGGTGCTCTGCAGGGTTTGCCCCTTTCCTATGAGGATACAGCTCACGTGGCARGGCTTGATCTTGTTTGCAGTTCACATTCATAGCTCTGTGATCACTCCACTCAGTGGCCTTCCTTCCACCTGTTCCCGTATCTAACAAGTTCTAAATTCCTGTGTGCCTTGCAGGATGATTTTTCTTGCTTTTTGAAGTTTTTGTTGCTATCTGGCTGCACATTAATTATTTTAATTTGGAACCATCAGAGCAGCGACTGCAACAAGTAAAATGTTCTGTATGTGGGAAGGGAGGCTGAAACTTGTGAAYCAATGGGTTCAGTTTCTGACCTTAACTGTGAATTAACTGTAAATTAACTTCTGAATTAGCTGCAGAACACTTGAGAAAGCAGAATCACACCACAAGTGCCAAACAGTGAACACCTTTAACTTAACTGGTTTTGTTTTTAAAAAGGAAAATGCATTAAGGAATTGAGGGGAGCATAGCAGYTGTCAGGAAGGGTGTCCTAAATGGAAATAGAAAAACAGAAATACCTGATTTTTTTTCTTTTTTCCAGACAAGAAAGCAGAGATTGACAGCCTGGCAGCAGCATACATTGAGTCTGTGAAGAACATGGTGCCTGAGGAGAGGGTGGAGCACCTGAGGAAGATCCAGAGTGCCTACAGCAAGTGCAAGGAGTACAGTGATGACAAAGTGCAGCTGGCCATGCAGACCTATGAGATGGTGAGCCRTGGAAAAATGGGCATCCTTTGGAATGCTGCATGTGGAGATGCTTCACAGTGTCAGCTTCCCCTCACTTTTTCTTTTGTTTTTGACCTACATTTACTACCAAAACAAATTATTAGTCCTCAAGCTTATGTTTTTCTCTGTTGCCATCCCCAAAAAGCTCCCTCCTTTGGCATCAGGTTTCTCTTTTGCTGCAGAATTAGTGAGTTTACCYCCCTTGGAGGTGGCTTTATCAGCAGTACTTGTCTGCTGTGTGATAAYGCCAGGAAATTTACCCCACTCCCTCCTCCCCAGCAGCTCTCTGTCACTGATAATTTATTTGGGGCTCACTTAGTTGAAAACAAATTGGTTTTTTTTTAAGCCAGCTGCTGTGTTGTGTTGTGGAGGAACAGCAGGAATTCTGCTCTGTTGCCTTGGTTTATTGGACATCAAAATTTCCTCTRTGGACCTTGGGAGAAAATCCCATTTCTTAAGATTGATCTTTCCACTTTTTTTTCCCTTCTGTCCCTTGAATAATTCTTGTCTCCACTTGTTTTACCCCCTGGATGAAAGTTGAGTGAGGGCAATCCTTTTGACTGTACTAAATGTTTGTTATCCAGCTTGCAGAGATGCTTGGGGTTTTGCTAYAGCTGCAGCAGGTGTTTGGCTGCCATCAAACACTGCAAAAAAGGGAATGATGTCCCAGGAATATCAATGCCCTGATAATTAGTGCACTCATTTAATAACAAACTATTGCAGCAGCACAGTCAGGGGGAGTGCCTTGAAATCCCTGTTCTGAAAATCACTTTACTGGAGCCAGGGTAGTACCAGGTACTTAATTAGTGTGTGTTGAGTTGCTATTGAGGATAACCAGCCTCTGTCTATATTTATTATTAAACTCCTTGGGTTCACAAGGCAGTGGAGTAGCAGGGAAAACTCTGTATGCTCTGCTCAACACATTTCAAGGACTACCTTTGAATTTTGAAAATTGCAGGAACAAACCCATTATTTTTAGTATCCCTCATCTTGTTTTGTTCTGAAAATCATTAGTTTGAGTTGCTTTGACTCTCTCTTGCTTCCCTTCTCCTCCCTTTCTGCTTTCTTKTGTGGGGGTTGGATCCTTGTGCTTTTCCTCCTCATTCCCTCTGCGTGTGCCATTTCCCTTTCCCCACCCCATACCCCTTTCCTGCCTCGCTCTGCAYCACCACACTGCTCCTGCTGATAACAGCCGACTTTGAGCCCTTCCTGTTTTTGTCTGGGGCTCTTTTTTTCTTTTCTGGGTGTTTCTTTGCAGTTCAGTTTGTGGTTTCCTCTCGGGGCAGGTGGATAAGCACATCCGCCGGCTGGATGCGGACCTGGCGCGCTTTGAAGCTGATCTCAAAGATAAACTGGAAGGCAGCGACTTTGAAACCCCTGCATCCAGGAGCCTGAAAAGTGAGTGAATTTTACACAGTTGGCAGCCTTT
Organism: Cardinalis cardinalis; assembly: GCA_014549065.1. Taxonomy (NCBI): domain Eukaryota; kingdom Metazoa; phylum Chordata; class Aves; order Passeriformes; family Cardinalidae; genus Cardinalis; species Cardinalis cardinalis. The sequence continues at coordinate 1,964,616 of JACDOX010000125.1, read as the reverse complement.
TCCAGTACTTAGAGTATCAAAGAAGGAGGGCTGAGATGTAAAATAGGCTGTTATTTCTGGAGGAAGGAAAGAAATGTGTCGTTCTGTTTGTTTTTAAGGCTCTTACAGTGGGCAAGAGRTGAAGAGAAATGTGGTGCTGGGATCAAACTTACTGTCACTGTTTCATCCTGAGGTTCTTTCTGGTTCTAAGGAGGGTGCTGTGCCAAGACTGCACTGGTGTAACAGCCTTAGTTTTGGGAGAAATTARGAATTAAAAGAAGATTTAAAATTAAAAGCAGCAGCGCAGCACAGCTTTATGCCTTTGAACAATGAAATAAGGGATAGGAGCAAGGAGGTGGAGATAAAACGTGTGTTAGTTATTGAGTAATCTATTAACTGTGTTTAAAAATACACTGAGATGAAAAAAAATTACTGCATGTCTAATCAAGTGTGGTGCTGTTTATGACATGCCGCAGTGCTTTGTTGCCAAAACTACAAACACAAGAGCTTGGTGCTCAGTTGTTGTTAATTTGGTGTATTTGTGGTTTTCAAATGCATTTCAGTCAGCATATTCAATTACATATATAATAAGGATTACTCAATTGCATATGCAATAGGGATTTCAAGCCAGTAACTGCATCAAAAGAACAGCTGGGGATGTTTCTGCCACTCAGATAAAGTGATGGGGTTGTTTTTCCTTTCTAGAGGGACGAAGTCAGAAAGACAAAAGAAGCTCTCGTGGTCGAGGCAGGAGAACATCTGAAGAAGATACACCAAAGAAAAAGAAGCTCAAAGGAGGGTAAGGCAGAGCCAGGCACAACTCCAGGGCCTTGGGCTTGATGAATTTTCCACARGCTCATATTACCCTATTTATGACTCATGTCCAGATGGTGAGCAGTGTTAGGAGTGTTCTGGTCTTACTCCATTTCATTAATGTCCTGCTTAGGACAGGCCAGCATTGTTAATTAACTCCTTGGTTGGCATGTGGAAGCTCAGCATGCTTGGAACGCTCTGACTGGAAGGACAAGATCAGTCTCCTGTTGCTGTTTGCAAGCTGGGAGAAAATAGCTTTGATTTTTGTCACAGGGCTATTTTTAACAGTTGCTTGTGGTCTTGATGGTAAAAGAAATTCACTTGGCCATTCAGGATAGAAACTGATGTTGTGCTGCTGTTCTAGAAATCTTGGAGAATTTTGGGGGGTTGTTTTCACAGGATTGTGTCCTAGGTAGCCTTGAATAATCTGATTTGATTTTGAGAGGTAAGGAGGAAAGCTTATCCCCTCTCTGAGATGGGTTTTATATTAAAGGGGCTTGGTTTATTATGATATTTTCAGGTGGCAGGAAACTAAAAGTAGTTTCTGTGGACTGCTGCTGACATGTCAGCACATCCCTGTCAGGGTAAGAGGGTTCACTCATGCCTGACAATGAGAAAAAAATCTGTATTGAAACAGGTWGGGGAAAAACCCCAAACAGGTTATTTTACCCACAGCCAGGAGTGATCTGTAGGATAATTTTGTTACTTTACTCATGACAGCTACAAATCCCTCTCTTAATTCTTTCCAGTCATATTGTGTTGGATCCAACCTACCTTATGATTTTAATTACTGGATTGTGGTAATGTAATACAAACTCTAAAACAGCCCAGTGTGGTTTAGGGAAGATACTGTAAAACACTGATTTTCCCAAGTAGGATTTGGATCTTGTAAACACCAAATCCCAGAATGGTTTGGGTTTGGAGGGGCCTTAAAGACCATGCCATTGCAGCCCCTGCAGTGGGCAGGGACACCTTCCACTAGCCTGGGTTGTTCCAAGTCTGGCCTTGGCATTTCAGGAATGGGGAGGCACAGCTTTTCCAGGCAACCTGTGCCAGGGCTTCCCTACCCTCCCAGGGAAGAATTTCTGCCCAGTATCCCATCTAACCCTTCCCTCTGGCAGTGRGGAGCCATGCCCTTGTAACACAGTGCTGTCTGCAGTTGAGAAGTGTTTTGTCCTGACTGTGTCCTTGCCCACAGGTCTGAGTTTGCTGATACCATCCTGTCAGTGCATCCCTCAGATGTCCTGGACATGCCAGTGGATCCCAAYGAGCCCACCTACTGCCTGTGTCACCAGGTGTCCTATGGAGAGATGATTGGCTGTGACAACCCAGATGTAAGCACTTGAGAAATTATTGATTTTCAGGTGTTTGTTGCCTCCCAACCCTGTGCAGTCCAAGGAGGGGGTCCTTGCTCAGTTAGCTCAGTCCTTGCTCACTTAGCTCATACCGAATGATGGGAATGTTTGTGAGCCACTAACAATCTCCTCTGTGGGTTTTTCCTTTCTCTTTTGCAGTGCCCAATTGAGTGGTTCCACTTTGCATGTGTGGACCTGACCACCAAACCAAAAGGGAAATGGTGAGTGTGACAGCATTCAGCTTTGGGGTTTTTATCAGGCTGCAGTTTGCCTCAACAAGAATTCAAACCCTGCTGTGACCCTGACAGTTTGCATTGTCTGTGATTGGGGATTAATTTGAGGGTAGAAGATAGAAGACAAACCTTCTTGTTAAAATCCATTTCCACAGAAGTTTTAGGTACTGGTGGGAGCAAAACTGCCTGATAAACAGAGCAGGTTTTGACCTGAGGCTTGTGTAAACATGGACATGTTACACCTGAGGTTTGCTGTATTGTCACTAGTTATGGCTGTGCTTAAAACAGACCCAGGCACCTCTTTGTTTCACTTCTGGAGGCAAAGTTTGGAGACTTGTCAGGGTTTTACTATGTRCTTGTCTTGGAAAGGATTGTGGGCCTGTTACTTTTATCAAATGGACTGTTTTAATCAAATTAACAAATTGCCTGTCAGAAACAGGCTTAATTGTGCACARATGTTAAAAACAGTTCTCAGGCTCTGTGCTGTTCATTTCAGGAGCTAATTACTGCCTCTTTTTTTTTTTTTCCCCTACAGGTTTTGTCCTCGTTGTGTTCARGAAAGAAAGAAAAAGAAGTAATGAGTAGAGGGGGATACACCGCTGAGGCAAGAAGAATTTAATATATTCCTTCATTCATGTTGCAATATTACCTTTGATTATTTTTTGTTAGTCTATCCTCCATCTTTTTCTGGTATGATATTTAATTATCCAGTGGCCAGTTGAAATTCCTGTTCTTTCCTAAGACAATGACTTTGGGAGGGAGTCCCAAATCCCTTTGCCACGGAGATTTTATTTATGTTAGTCTTGCACAATGATACTGAGGGAGGGTGTTGCCTTTTCTGGCTGTTTCCATTTCCCTGAAGATTCTTTGAGTACATCACTGTGAAGATGAAACCTGCAGTATTCTTGGAGAGAGAGAGAAGGTTGGATTTATTCACCAAATAAGATGAAGGGCTGAATTGTTAGCTGTGATTGCCTGTGTGGCACATGGGTAAATCAGGAAATCAGGTTTTAGGGMAAGGCTTCATGAGGATATTTGTTTRTTCCCATGATGRTGTGGCTCTGCTGTWGAAGAATGCCATCAGGAATGTTGTAACAAAACTTCTTGTCTTTTTTTAATTGGCCACATTTGCATGTTCTTGACTTCTCTAGCTGCCTTTCAGATGATGAATGTGAATCCTTGCAGTGTGTCAGTAGCTGCAGCAGAAGAGAGAGAGGAAATCAGGAGCTGGAAAGCAAAAATCTGTCTTTTCCTTCCTCTGAGATACAGAAGTTGAGGGAAGAGCAAAGTCTTGCTTTTATATATGTCTCCTGCATCATGAGGCTTCCCCTGCCTTCAGTGAAAGATGTAGTGGGGAAAGGTGTTCCAGGTTTCTTTCCTGCTGGTGAAAGGAGGAGAAAAGAAGCCCCAAACTCCTGAACTTTGCTGGCTCTGGTCCCCAGTGGGTGTTGGTGGCAGCACTGTGCAGGGTTGTGTGCTGCTTTCCATACCAGTGTGCAGGAGCTCTTGGTACAGACTGCTGGAAAGGCACCAAGAAACTCCCAGATAAACTTTTCCTCTGCTGAAAAAACAGTACAGAAGGTTAAAAACACTTCTGCTCAGATTCTGGTACCTGTTTTCAAAAGAAAGGTGGCTTTTCCTGTAACACTGAGCCTCTTACTCATGTTTTGCAATGAAGGAAAGTGGAACACARCTCCTGCCACCTCTCCGTCCCCCTGTGGGGCTTTGTGCCTGCTGCTGGTATAGAAGAAACCTCTCAATTGTGAGGCAGCTTTTCTGTGAACATTGATTTATGGCAGGGAAAAAGGATGGATTTTAGGAAAAAATCCCTGTCTTCAGGGTGCTGTCATTTCCAGTGTGATGTTGYAGGGTGTCTTTACTGCATTGCATCACAGAGAGATGAAGTTCCCACAGTTGTGTGCATGAAAATGCACATTTGTCATTTCTGCCTCAGAGTAGCACATGGAAAGCAGGCAGAGTGCTGGATGGAATGAGGAGGAACAGCAGTCMCACCAACCTGGGGTTCAGTGAGCCCTCTTCTTCTTCCTGCCTCTTCATGAGAGCAAATTTGTGGTACCTCATGAGCCGGCCTGTAATCCAGTCCCTGATGCTGTCCCAGGGTTTGTTTTCCCCTCCCACCCAATGGTATTGTAGGCAGCTTTTCTTCCTGATTTTCCTAAGCTTTGTTATTACTGGCATTGCTGTGGATTAAGCATTTGATTGGAAACAATCTCAAAATTCCACTCTGGAGATCTTGCTGGAAATGTGCCATGAGGGGAGAGCAGCTCTGGGTGAGCCARTGTGGAGCTGACTTCCCTCAGCTCTAAAATTCTGGTCGGGTGGGATAACAAAACACATTTTTAATAGTACTTTTGGGGCTTTGAAGAGCATTTTCTACTTGAACCAGCAAAACAAAAAGGAAAAGCTCTGTGAGGTAAAGCCCTCAAAAGGAAGGMTAATTTGCTAGGAATGAATAGTGTGAGGTACAACATTCTGTTCTTTACAACAGCTGTGATGTGTAAAGCATCTGAGATCTGATACCAGCAATAAACTCTCCCACTGGGAACATGCCAGTTCAGGGCTTGGATGGGCTCAGGAGCATCTCCTGCCCTCTTACACCTGGTAGTAGAGAATTTTTACGACTCCTTGTAAACAGAAATACCAGCAGCCTTCATTTTTGCTTACTAAAAGATTTAAATCTTCTGACTTTTGAATGTACAGTGTTAAAATATTTCCTGCAAGAGGAATACCCCACTAAACATTACCCCAAAAAAAAAAACCCCACAAAGGTGGGGGGGGCCCAGCTTTACTGCAGCTCATCCAAACTGGAGGTCCGTACCGACTTTCACCCAATTCCTGAAAAAAAACAAAATATTAAGGAATGTAAAGTTAAATAAAAAAAAAATTGTATATCTGTATTTTTGAATCTTGGAGATGTTGGATTATATAATAAATAAAGTATTTTTGGGAATAAATGTGTGGTTTTGGCGGGAATAAATATGAGGGGGTGCTGTTGCAACCTCCGGCCGCCARGGGGCGCTGCCGCCCGCGCGCGCTGAGCGCGTTCGCGCTCATCGCGGCGGGCGGCAGCGCCCCCTGGCGGCTCGGAGTGAGGCGAGCGGCGCGTCCCCGCCTCTTCCAGGCCACGGAGCCGCCTTGGAATCTTCCGTTTTACCGGGATAATCCTGAATTTTCCCTGCCGGTCCGCGCTAAACCACRCTGAGGAGGCTGCGTGTCGCGGTGGGAGCAGCGGGAGAGCCTCCCTGAGGCGGTRCGCTTGCCCTCGGTGCCGCGCTCCCCTCACGGAGCGAGGCCGTGGTTTTCCCCATGGCTGCCGCAGTCGTGTGGCGCCGCGGGGCCGCCTGGCTGAGGAGCTGCCGAGGGAACCGGCAGCTCCCCGGTGTGCCCCGGGCCAGGGGCTGTGCTGGCTCCCGGGAGGTGGTGCCGACGTGCGAGCGGTACGCGGTGCGGAGGCTGCCCTTCGCTCGGCTGGCGGATGGCGATGTGGCCTTCTTCGAGCGCCTCATGCCCGGCAGGGTCATCACCGGAGAGGAGGAGGTGAAGCCATTTAATGTGGACTGGCTGAAGTCGGTGCGAGGTAAGCGAGCTGCAGTGTGAAACCTCCTCCCTGCTTCTGTTAATTACCGGAACAAGGGGTTTGCCAAAGCAAAGCTTATCTTTATGGCGGGTCGCATCTGTACAGACCGTAGAGTTGGAAGGGATCCATGAGGATTATGGAGTCCAAATGCTGGCCCTGCACAGACACCCCAACAATCCCACCCTGTGCATCCCTAAGAGTGTTATCCAAAGGCTCCTGCAGCTCTGGCAGCCCTGGGGCCGTGCCCATTCCCTGGGGAGCCTTCTCTGGAGGAAGAACCTCTCCCTGATATCCCCCGTAACCCTTTCCTGACACAGCTCCAGCTGTTCCCTCGGTCCTGTCACTGGTCACCAGAGAGCAGATGAGTGCCTGCCCRTCCAAAACGAGTTTTTCTCATAAAATGATTCCCTTAAGGATTACCTGATCGCTGGAAAACTTAGAGGCTTTCTCAAAAATAAATCTAAGCTCTCTAACTTAATAATTTTTTTTTTCCTGAGACAAGTTGATTCAGCTAACACTTTTGATTGAACCTCACAAAAGAATTTGAAAGCTTTTGGGAGACTTGATTGGAGCCTTCCAGTACCTTAATGGGGCTTATAAAAAGGAGGGAGAGAGACTTCTTATGTGTGCCTGGAGTGGCAGGACAAGGGGGAATGGCTTCCCACTGCCAGAGGGCAGGGATAGRTGGGATATTGGGAAGGAATTCTTCCCTGTGAGGGTGCTGAGGCCMTGGCACAGGGTGCCCAGAGAAGCTGTGGCTGCCCCTGGATCACTGGAAGTGTCCAAGGCCAGGCTGGACAGGGCCTGGGAGAGTGGGAGGTGTCCCTGCCCATGGAATGAGATAAACTTTTAGGTCCCTCCCCGCCCTAATCATCCTGTGATTCTAAATCAAGCATTGTGGATTCTCTGTTGCTTCTCTCAAAGATTTCCTGAGAATTTAAACTGTTTCCCATTGCCTCCAGTGGCACCCAAGTCTACCTATAGATGCAAAGTTTTTTGCAGAGCTTAAAGGGAAAGCCTTCTGTTGAAATGTTTGTTGTCAAAGTGGTTGAAATGCCTAACAGTGGAGGGAGCATTSTCATTTCCCACCTCATCTTTTCCCCCCTGTTTCTTTCTGACCTCTGCAGAGCCACAGCTTGCCTTGAGAGTCCCTTGCTTTCATTGCAGGCTGCAGCCAGCTGGTGTTGAAGCCCCAGACAACGGCAGAGGTGTCTCAGATTCTCAGGTAACACACACCTTTTCTGCTGGGCTCGGTGCTGAGGAGAATTGGGTTGAGTCAGGGATGATCCAGCACCTGAAGGGAGCTTGTAGGCGTTCAGACATGAATTCCTTAAGCACTGGACTTGCTGAGGAAATTTCCTTCATGACTTTCCTGTTCTGATAGATTAGGTATTGTACAGGTGCTCAGAAAAGAGCAGTTCTGTGAAAGATTCAGGAGGGTCTGTTTGAAAAGGTGGAGAAGGTTAGGGCAGAACCAGGCAGTTTGAGGATCTGYTTTATCCACACTGGTGTGAGCACAGCTCTGGTTGGGCAGTGCTGTGCCAGATCACTGTTTGGCTGAGGAGCTGACAGCTGCAGGAACGTGCTCCTGGCTCTGTTAGAACAGGGATGCAGGGCACAGGAAAGGCAGGCAGGGCTGCTGAAGGAGCTCTGTGCCATCCCTTGTGCAGGAGCTGCTGTGAGCTCAGAGGGATGTGGTGGGTGCTGCTTGGCAGGGGTGTGGCAGGTGCAGCAGCAGAGGCACAGGTGCACATTCTGTTGCCCACAGGGCATTCATTTCTCAGAAGGAGGAGGGCAGTATGTCTGAAAGCACTGCCAGAGGATGGCTGTCAGAGCCCACTGGGGAGCCCAAGCTGCTAAAACAAACTGCTACAGAAGCATAAGCAGTGCTTTCCAGGCAGATGTGTGCCAGATGTGTAGATACACAGGGGCCTAACCTCAGGTGTTGGTTCTTTGCTCAGCCCTGGGCTGAGTTCAGACAGGACTTCTGTTTCTCACTTTGCCATTGAAACTCCTTCCATCAGTTTAATCTTTCAGTGTAATGCTGCTTAATTTTAAGGGGCACTGTCACAACAGTCGACATTCATGTAGAGGTGAAACTTCTCTGACAGACTGATTATGGCTTTTAAATGCATAAAAATTCAGAAACCTTTTTTTTCCAGGTACTGCCATGAGAGGAACCTGGCAGTGAACCCTCAGGGAGGAAACACAGGCCTTGTTGGGGGCAGTGTTCCTGTCTTTGACGAGATCATTCTCTCCACTGCTCTCATGAACCAGATCATCAGCTTTGACAAGGTGTCTGGTAAATATTCCAGGGATGTGAAGCACAGAAATGAGCCCCAGGCCACAAAACAGGCATTTTCCTGGGAACAGATAGCAGCAGGATCAGCAGGGTTCAGCCCAGCAGCATCATAAGGAGGTTTGTTTGGATTTGAGTGGGGTTAGGGGTCAGGCTGGTGTGAGTATCTCTGTTCAGAGAGGGAGAACAGGCAGAGACACACTTAATGTGCCTGTGTTTTACCAGTCCAGAGTTGTGGGTGATGAGATATTGAGAAAATAGCAAAGCTCCCTGAGGGTTGAGGAGTGGCAGTTCCCTGGAACATGCACAGATTCGTGCATTTAAACTGAATCCCAAGAAGTTTTGAAGAAAGTGATGGCTGTCTCTGCTCAAACTGCTCCTGYTTCTTGAGGAGGCACTTTCTTCTTGGCCATCAGCTTGTAGCATGGTGTTTGTGTTCCAGGAATCCTTGTGTGCCAGGCAGGCTGTGTGTTGGAGAGGCTCAGTGAGTACTTGGAGGAGCAGGGCTTCRTCATGCCACTGGACCTGGGAGCCAAGGGCAGCTGCCACATCGGGGGGAACGTGGCCACCAACGCCGGCGGCTTGCGGCTCCTGAGGTACGGCTCTCTGCGAGGGACCGTGCTGGGCCTGGAAGTGGTAAGGCGAGTACCTGGCAGTTCCCTTCTTGTATAATCCTCTGCTGCTTACTGCTTCATGCTCTCCTAACTGTCCAGCACACTGCCAGGTTCCTCTCCAGGCTTCCACTCTTAGCTTTTCCTTGTTGGGCTCTTTTGAGAAGGGTCAGCATGTGTCTTCATGCGTGTAGCATGTTATTGCTGCTGCGGTTTCCAGCTTTCTGACTTCCAGTGCTTGCTGACAGAGGCGGTGTTAGGTGGTTTTCTGATCCAGACAAGTGAAAAGAAGGTAGGGAGAGGTTGGGGCATCCCAGGTTATCTGCATGGAGTTGGTTCCTCTGAGCAGTGGGTCTCTGGAGCACTCTGCTAAATCCATCCTGCATCACTCTCTTCTAGTAGCTGCTCACTCAGATTTTAATAGGATCACAGGATCACAAACTGATTTGTGTTGGATGGGACTTTGAAGATTATCTTAGGGTTTAAAGCCCACCCCATAACAGAGCTGTCTGCTTTGGGTTCACTTGGCTGCAGGCTGTGGCCTAGAGTCTCTGCTATTCCTCAGGTGCTCCTGTCCTGCAGGCAAGTGCCTTGGGATGTAAAGGCTGGATTAGGAGTTCTAAAAGTTTTCATGGCCGGGGACAAAATTTGGGCAGGGAACAAAAGCATGGCTTTGTTTTACTGTGTAGGCTTAGAAAGGAGAGTATTTGTCTGAGGTCAGTTTGGCTTTAATGTCAAAATAGCCTTTAATATCCTATCTTGGAGATACTCAGCCTTAAATTAAGGCTCAAGTGGCAGAGGGTTTGCTTCATTCTGCTTAACTTTTCACTGTTTCAAGTAGCTTTCCTTGTTTCTGCTGAATAGTGGGAGCTAGGGCTGCAGAGAATGGCTGGTCTTCTCCACCATTAGTAAGAAAAGCAGAGCAAAGTGRATCTTCTGTTATTACTTGTGATGAGGGAAGGAGAGAAGTAGGAGGGAAATACCTACTCTGTCCTACTCAGGTAGGATATAGAGAGGGGGAAGAGCTGGGAATGGAGGAGCAGTATGGGAATGGGCTGCAGCTGTGTCACGTGCTCAAGGGGAGTGACACTGTGACACTTCCCATCAGCTTGGTGATAGGCAAGTTCATTTCCAAAGGCAGCAGATTGCTAGGCAGGTGCTCTGACTGGGCCCCTGTTCCCACAGGTGCTGGCTGATGGCTCAGCTCTGGACTGTCTGACCTCTCTGCGCAAAGATAACACGGGCTATGACCTCAAGCAGCTCTTCATCGGATCCGAGGGGACCTTGGGAGTTATCACTGCTGTCTCCATACTCTGTCCTCAGAAGCCTAAGGCTGTGAATGTGGCATTCCTAGGTAGAAGCTGGTATTAGTGATTTCACACCTGAATTCAAAGGCTGGGAATAGGGATAGAGAGGAGAAAGCAKTGTTCAGCCTGCTGAGCTGGACTGCCAGCATCAACTGGTTTCTTGGAAACRGTGTAGGGCTCTGTGCTAAAATACCTGTGCAGATATTTAATATCTGATGAAATATCTGCAAGGGAAGGTTGTTCTGTAGGGAAAGTGAAGCCAGGAGCTGAGCASGGTGAGGAGGCAGGCAGGACAGTCCCTTGACTGGTGAGAGAGGGCCTGGTCTGACAGGCTCAGGAGATGAGCAGGGCAACACTGTGACAGCAGGCAGAGGCAGCCATCATCCAGGAGTCAGGTGAGTGACCAGGTGATGAGGCAAGGCTGAGAAATCACATCTGCAGGTCAGGCTCTCAATCAGCAGAGTATGTGGCCAGGCTGCTTAAAGCTGCTTCTGGGTGTCCCTGAGCAGGTCCTGAGTTGTTTGTGGGGAACCTTCACTGAGATTGTTTTACTTCTCAGAAACCTCCAGAGGGTTTGGGGTGGTGTCTGTTTTTGGTCCTGATTCCTGTCTGTTCTGTCTGAAGGGTGTCAGAGTTTTGCCAAGGTTCTGGAAACATTCACAACCTGCAGAGCCATGCTGGGTGAGATCCTGTCTGCCTTCGAGTTCATGGATGAGAAGTGCATGGAATTGGTTGAGACACATCTCAAGCTGTCCAGCCCAGTGGCAGGTACCAGTGATATTCACACTGTAGAAAGGGGCAGGGAATCCCCTTCTTGGGGATTTTTAGACTACTTTTAAACACTTCTAAAAAGTGACTCATTTTAAAAAGTCGACTCGCTGACTTTTAAAAGGTTGGTGATTGTGTGGGCATCCTTCATACTTTTCATATCTAGTATATCCATTCCAAACACCTTTTATCTTTTAAGATGAGACCTTTTTTACTTTTATTTGTCCTCACAAAACTGCTAGCTTTCTGGGAAGTGGTTGCTTAATAAAAGATCTAGCATGTCAGTGAAGTGTTCTCTCTGGCACCAGGGAGTCTGGGCACATAACATGTGGGGAAAGCTCCAAAACCTGCCCTGAATTCCTCTGTTTTGCCCCAGGGTATCCACTTACTTTGTTCTTCCTCGTTCTCAGACAGCCCTTTTTATATTTTAATTGAAACTTCGGGTTCCAACTCAACTCACGATGAAGAAAAATTGAACAACTTCCTAGAACGGGCCATGGCTTCTGGTTTGGTCACTGATGGAACCGTGGCAACGGACGAGAAGAAAATAAAGGCAAGTCAGGGTTTCCTCTCCCACAAATCTCTTTGATGCGGATTTGTGTTTTATATAGGCAAGTGTTCAGACTCAGGTTTGGTGTATGCATGGAACCCAAGAGCTGCTTGGGTGATGTGGATTTCTGTGGTGTTCATTGCTCAGGTGCTGTGGAGCCTGCGGGAGAGGATCACCGAGGCGCTCACTCACGAGGGTTATGTGTACAAGTACGACATCTCCCTGCCTGTGGGAAAGCTCTATGACCTTGTCACTGACATGAGGGCTCGCCTGGGCCAGAGTGCCAAGAATGTGGTGGGCTATGGCCACTTGGGTAAGTGGGGGTCTGTTGGATTTGCAGGGAATGCCCCAACAAAGGCAGGAAGGACCAATTGATTCCATGTTCTCAGAAGGCTCATTTATCACTTTGTGATACTATATTATATTAAAGAATACTATACTATACTAAACTATACTAAAGAATACAGAAACGATACTTACACAATGCTAAAAAGATAATAGAACTCATGACTCTTTCCAGAGTCTCGACACAGCTTAGCCCCAATTGGCCAATGAGTCAAACCAACTCACAGCAGAATCCAATGCAACAATCACCTGTGGGTAAACAATCTCCAAACACATTCCACATGAGCAAAACAGAGGAGAAGCAAATAAGAATTGTTTTCCTTTTCTCTGAGGCTTCTCAGCTTCCCAGGAGAAAAATCCTGGGCGATGGGATTTTTTCAGAGAATGTGAATGCCACATGTGTGGGTGCTGGGAAAGGAGGTGATGGCCCTTCTGTGCTGTGGGCGAGAGGCTTAAATTGAGGGCTGTGGAAGAGGAGAGTGCATCAGGATCTTTGTGTTTGAATTTCACTGCTTTCAGATTGTTTTCCAYATACTGATGGCAGGTTGCTGGCCAGTGAGCCATGGAGTTGGTCATCCGTATCTTCTTGCTGTGTACTTTGTATTTAAATATGTARTTTGTTCAATTGGACCATCAATATGATTGATGAACTTAGACACATTTGGCAGATAACCACTTTCTTGTCCAAAGTGTTTAATCCTGCTGGAAATCAGTTTTTTTGTGAGCCATTAACCCTCCAACAGAGAATGATAATGATAAATGCACAGAAAGGCTGTTAGATTTGTCAGCTTGCTGGGAAACTAATCTGATTTTACAAGCAGGTAAACTGGTYGTTTAAGAGAGCTGTTCTCGTACAAAAAAACCTGGAACAACGCTGAGCACACTTGATTAGGGATCATTTGAAAGACATGTTGCATAACAAAGGCTTCCTGTTGGTAGCTCTTTGAGGACTAAGCTGTGTGCAGTGAGGGTTTGCTAGGATGCAGGAGGAGGATGAGCAAGTTGTATTTTTCTTTGTGTGTTTTGTCTTTTGGAGTACCCAGCAACTCTGTGCTTAATCAAATACTGTCACACACAGTGGCAAAAGGAGAGATTGTTCTGCTTTCTTTGTTTTTATTGACACAGTGCCAAAGCATATTTAGAGCATTGCACAAACATAATAGGGAGAGAAAAAGTGATGAAGGACCATATTAAAATCTAATAATCATTATGAAATGCCATTGGGCAAGTCTTTGTCGTTGCATCCCGGTGGTGGCACAAACATTAATGCAGCACAGTGGGAATTTGAAAATCACAATAGTCGGAGTTTGAAAGTACTCAGAACCTTTCCTCAAATATTGCACTTGGAGCATGGAAAAGCAAAGATCCCATTTGAATTATTTGTGCATGGAGAGGCTGACATTTGTAGGACAGTGAGCTTGTCCTTTTTGCACAGTTTGCAGACTAACAAAGGCCCTGTTGTTTGAGAGCAGGAATGAGTATCCATTGCAGGRCCACCAGGTTTTTCTCCCAGACCCAGCTGTGCAATGTTTTCTTCCAGGAGATGGGAACTTGCACTTGAACGTCACTGCAGAGTCCTACAGCCATTCCCTGCTGGATGCCATCGAGCCCTTCGTGTACGAGTGGACTGCGAGGTGCAGTGGGAGCATCAGCGCAGAGCACGGGCTGGGCTTCAAGAAGAGGCACTTCATTCAGTACAGCAAACCACRCCAGGCAGTGCTGCTCATGCAGCAGTTCAAAGCCATGCTGGACCCCAAAGGGATCCTCAACCCCTACAAGACTCTGCCCTCAGCTCCTGAGAGGAGCACTTGCTGAGGAGGCAGCAGGGCAGCTCCAGCTCTGTACCTGCACTTGAGCCATAAGCACTCTGGATCAGCGAGAACATGGAGTGCTCTGTGTTTGATTTTGTTAGTGGGATGGAACAAGTAAAGGAATGGGGTTGCTCTTTTTGGGGTGCCTGCTCTTGCTGAAAAACACACTGCTGGGTTTCCTACTTAGTCTGAACATTGAAACCAAGCATAGAGATACTGTGTGTGTATGAGTAGTCCAATTCTCTGTCCCCTTGGGTTTGCTCTGATTTATCAGTGACAGCAGCCAAAAGAGGCATTTTCTCACTTGGGCTATGCAAGTGAAGCATCAGAGACACAGGAGAACCTGTGGATGTAAGGCCTCCAAGTGAAGGTGTTGTTCTTCCTGTCTTGGTTTGAAAAGACAGGTGTGCGCTAAGGAAGGCAGGAGCCTCCTGTGAAATGGAAAATGTAAACCCTCTCCCTCTGAATTATTATGATTTTGAAACTAAGAGGCTCTCAGGCAAAGTTATGGGAATAGGAACAACAATTCTTTACTAGGAAAATTAAAATAAAAATTAAATAGTACAAACAAACAAAACMATTGACAGAGTCAGAATATATGCCCTGACATGCTGTAGGTCAGGGGGGTGTCCCAGCCCCATCCCATGGRGGCTCAGCCCTCCTGCAGTGCCAGCTGTGGCTCTGCTGCAGCAGGGATCCTGCACAAGGGGGGAGTTTTCCTCTGCAGCTCCAGGGCTGCTGGAGATGGGCCTGGGCTCCCTCTGCCAATGCAGGGCAGCAGAAAGCTGCTCCTCTGGCAATGCAGGGGGCAAAGGCTGCTGGGCTGTGCCAGGCTCAGATTGGATCCAGGCAGGAATGCTTGGCTCCTCCCCTGGGCGGAGCATCTCCCCATGGGATGCTGGAATTGGATCAGCCCTGCAGGGACACTCAGWGGCCATGGACAGCAGAGATCTCCTGGAGGGAGGGTTGGGTGTGGAGAAGATAAAACAAACTGCCCCATGAACAGAGGATAACTGCCCTGCCTTTAACAGATGGTAATTTAATACACACCCAGCTGAACCTGAGACACTTCCTCACTTGTTTTATCTAATACACTTATCCCAAAGCCCACAACAGCATCTGGCCATGGCCTCTTTAGTGGTGCYACCTCCAGGCTGTCCCAAATAAGCATCAGTGTTGTCCCATGTACAGGTTTGCAGTGCTGGAAGGACTGGCCAGAGAAGAGTGCTGGAGACCCAGCTTCTGGATTTTATTAACTGGAGGAGAAACAGCAGCAGCCAGGATGAGGAAGGGAGGATCCCAGCCCTCCTGCTTGGCTGGGGGCAGGCTCTAGGCATGCCAGCATTTCCTGCTTCCTTGACTTCCAGTCTGTTCTTCGCAGCAAATCATGATTTGYTCTCACATAGAGGTGTAAAATTATCCCTCCCAACCTGGCTGGATAATACCTGGGATAACCTGGAGTGATAATCCTAAAGGATGGAGCTTGGAGCAACCTGGTCTAGTGGAAGGTGTCCCTGCCCATAGCAGAGAAGTAGAATGAGATGGGCTTTCAGGTCCCTTCCAACCCAAGCCACTCTGTGACTGTGCTGGGAGTGCTGTGGACTCTCTGCAGGGAGGAGAGGCCTTGCAGGGGGATCTGCACAGATGCACCACGGGGCAGTGCCAGTGGCACAGAATTGCTGAGTCCAAGTGTGGGTTCTGCACCCAGGGGGAGCAAGGCTGAGCACGAGGCTGAGCTGGGAGAGGAGAGGCTGGGGAGCAGCCCCTGGAAGRGTCYGGGGGTGCTGGGGGCAGCAGCTCAGCAGGAACCATGGCCAGGAGGGCAGGTGGCATCCTGGGGACACCCACACAGGAGAGGGCATGGCCTGGCTGTGCTCAGCTCTGGGCAGCCTCACCCAGAGAGCTGCAGGGTCAGAGATGGGGGGAAGGGGCTTGAGTGTGCCCAGAAGAGGAGAACCAGGCTGGGGCTGGGAGGTGTGACCTGGGAGGAGGCTGAGGGCTCTGSGTTTGTCTGCTTTGGAGAGCAGGAGGCTGAGGGACAGCCTCATCCCCTCTGCAGCTTCCTGAGGAGGGGGCATGGAGAGGGGAGTGCTGATCTCATGGGAATGCTGCTCTCAAAGCAGGGCCAGGGGAGTTCAGGCTGGACATTAGGAAGTGTTTCTTTATAGAGCACATAATCAAACAGTGCACCAGGCTCCCTGCAGAAATGGTTGATGCCCCAGACTGTCAGTGTTCAAGAGGCATTTGAGCAGGGGTGTAACTTTAGGGCAGCCCTGAACTGGTCAAGCAGTTGGACCAGATGATTGTCCTAAGTTCCTTCCAGCTGAACTGTTCTATTCTCACATGAAGGGTTTTGTGGTTTGGTTTTATTTGCTACAGTGTCTGTTTTGTAATTTATGGTTTGTTGTACAAAACCACAGTCACCTTTCTGCTACAGAGGGCAGTGAGTCATTCATCTTCTGGCTTATATCCTTATTTACTGATATGTGTCACTCATAACCTAAGCTCTCGTATCCAAGTCAAGCAGGTAGTGATGAGAAAGAGCCAGAGCATTTTCCAAAGGTAAATAGTCTCACTAAGCTGATAACCTTTTACAACAAAAGGATGTTTTCTGTCAACATGAGCAGAGCAGTGGATGTCAGCAAAGCCTGTTATGCTCTTTCCCACAAYCTTCTCCAGGCTGGACAGGGATTTGAGTGGCCTGGCCTTTGGAAGGTGTCCCCTGCCAGTGGCAGGGAGGTTGGAACAAAATGAGCTTCCAACCTAAACCATGCTGTGATTCTGTGAGCTGTGGGACAGGTAACAAGYTGGCTCTGGCTGTGCTCAGAGGGAGCCCACTGATGGATTTTACTCAGGTGTACTGGTTTGGAAAGCCTTACTGGATGCCATGAGAGTAGGGAAGGGAAGGTGGTGTCTCATGCAGTAGCCATCTTCTCCACTACCTGCTTTTTGGTGATGTTGGCTCTTCCACAGAGCAGTAAAATTAATGTTCCATCCAGAGCCTTGTTCTTCAAAGGAAAACCATCCTAAGGAGYGTTTTCTTCTGTTTTAAGGCAGAACACAATCTCTACAAGGCTGCACACTGTCAGACTGCACTAAGGATGCAGACCACATCTGAGAGGCCATGGCCAGATGCTGTTGTGGGCTTTGGGGTAAGTGTATTAGATAAAACAACTGAGGAAGTGTTCTAAGACCGCATCTCTCTCAGCTTGGCCTTGTGGATGCTTTTGACAGAAATACCTCCATATATTCCATGGCCTGCCAGCACCTAGTCCTGCTCTCCACTCTTGTCCATTCAGCCCTYTCTCTGCATTATGGCACACTCCCCACCTCTCCCTCCATCCTTCAGAACCAGTCAGAGAGGAGCTGATTGTCCTCTTCTGGGCTGAAGCAAAGTAAACAATGCCATCATTTGCAAAGAGGAAGAATTTAGTCATGGAAATGCTGCCCAGGCATTGGCAGGGGCTGCCCAGGGGGGTGCTGGAGTCCCCATCCCTGGAGGTGTCCAAGGRAGGCCTGGRCGTGGCACTCRGTGCTCTGGGCTGGTTAMAAGGTGGGGATTGGTCACAGACTGTACTCAATGGTCTTGSAGGTCTCTCCCAACCCAAATGGTTCTGGAATTCTGTGGCTCCGTGAAAAGAGAAGACAGCCTGTGCAACAGRGTCAGCCTGTGCTGCTTGGGCGTGGGGTGATGAAAAGCCATGGGAAGTCCATGATGTCCTTGGAAAAGAAATCTGCAGGATTTGCCTTCTGCCAGGGTAGGCTGATGCAGCTGGTTCTTTCTGAATCAAGCTGTTTATATTTTCTGCTCTTTTCCTACACCATTATTTTTTTTTTCCCTAAACTACTGACCATCACTGTGTAAAATACAGACTTTCCACATGAAAGGCTCTTTTTGGGAAGTGGAACTTTCCATAGTTCTCTTTTTCAGCTGTGTACAGAGAGGGTGCTCGGGAGGGAGGCACACAACCCTGTGCTGTGGCCAGGGAAGTTCTGGCACAGCTCCATTTAACATCTTCCTTACACTTGAAGATCCTAAAGCTCCATGTAAGTGTTACTGTTTCACTRAACAATAGAGCAGTTCCTGGGGGAATACAAGGGACAAGTTAGTGTAGGGTTATTTTATCTTTTCTAGACCTTACTTCTGTGTTCTCAGTGATGTTTTCACATAATGGTGCACTGTTGTTTATAGCAGGGAGAGACAGGGTGGGTACATGTATGTGTATTTTTAGAAAGAATCATTGTGACAGGAATTTCTTGTCCAAAATTCCAATTTTTCYGAGACAGACTTAAACACTAGAATGCTGTGAATGCTCCACACTTAGAACCAGTGTTCTTCTGGCACAGTAAGGACTTGGCTCTCTGTGGTTTTGCCTTTCTCTGTACAGGATTATGGCTGGGATAGAGTTAAGTTTCTTGACAGTGGCTGGGCCGGATCTGTGTTTGGATCAGCGATGGAAGCACAGGAATGTTGTAGCTGTTGCTGAGTGGTGCTTACAACATCAAGGTCTGTTGTGCTCCTCACCAGCGCGGGGCTGGGAGGGGACGCAGCTGAGCTGGCGGAGCACCGCGCTCTCCCACACCGGCGGGGGCGGTGCTCGCAATAAAACCTGGGAGGAAGGAGGAAGGAGGGCGGGGATGTTCCCAAGTCACCGTTCCGCGCGATGGAGCCCAGCTCTCCTGGCGTGCCCGGGCACCCACCTGCGGCAGGAAGCAGGGAATGAATTCCTTTTGATTCACTTGCTTGGGCAGGTTTTGCTTTACYTGTTAAACTGCCCTTGTCACAACCCACGAGTTTTTGCATGTGAAAAACGCCAAGCACTCGTTTTTAACATTTTAAACGTTTAATAGTAATAAAATGGTTATAAAAATAGTAATATAATTAGAGTAATAATAATTTGGACAATTTGGATTAGGACAATATGAGACAATAGAAACAAAGAGTTACGGATGTCCAGGTACCTTTTTCTGGGCAAAATAAGCCCAAAAAAGGGCACACATTAACAGAGGATTAACCCTCAAAAGCAACAGCCTGTTGCATATTCATACATCTCATACATGATGCATAAATTCCATTCAAACACAGGATTCTGTCTGGTCATCGTCAACTTCTTCCTCTGAATCCTAACAGYGCCTTYGAGGCAGGAAGAAGTTCSTTTCTTCTGTTAAGAGGGCAATAAATTCTTTTTCTCTGAAAGATTCAGGTGTCCTGTGGCTGCTATCTGGTGCGAGCCCTTTCTTTTAAAAAAGTATCCTACATAGCACAGTTTCTATTTTAACACTTTTTATAACCTAAAACTATATTTAACACACTACTTAAGAGAATTAATACAGCATTACATTCTAACACAACACATACAATATCCATTTTAATATTTGTGAAAAGCCAATCATARAATACATGCATTTTTCACATTGCATTTCCACCTTCTGATTCTCCCCATCCTCCTGCAAGGGGCCGACTCCCCCAGGGCCAGACCCCCAACAKGAAGCAGAGACAGGATGGAGTGATGAATCCCACCCCAACTCACTGATCCTGTGTCACCTGGCTGCCCTTCCCTGCCCCAGCCCACCTCCACATCAGAACAAGTATTCATGCCTGGCATAATTTTTTTTTTTTTGGTGTAACCAAAGCTGACAATTCGTGTACAACACCCCAGGAGAGAGCAATGAATCAATTGTAAAAGTGTAAAAAAATGGGCTTTTGTGATCTGTGGGCTCTACCAGCTCCTGAGCGAGAAATGGCACAGCTGACGTGTGCAGTGTAACAGGAGAAAGAGGTCGCTGAAACTTGTCCCCCCTGCCAGCAGCAGCTGGTGCTGTGCCAAGAGTAACCCTAGAAATTCTCCATAAAAGAGCACATTGACACAGGCTCTACCAAGAAACTCAAGGAAAGCAACTCTACACCTTGCTAATCTCTGCATCTTGGTAAGTGCTGGAGTTGGGGCTGGTCTGGGGAAGCTGWGATTTAAAAAGAAATGCTGTGTATTTCAGGGCTCTGGAAATGCAGCAATGTAGGTGAAGGATCCTGGAGCGCTGAGGATCTGGCTGTTGGTGGGGGACCAAGAGCATACAAGGGCTAGAAGTGTGGCACTGTGTGAGGGGAGGGRAAGGGGACCACCAGGAGTGCATGGAACTCAGCATGGCTGTAAAAGACCAAAGTAACAGCTCAGTGCCCCCTAATCCAGGCTGGGAGATGTGGGTACACTTTTAGTTGTCCAAATGAGGAGCATTGGCTTCATCCCAGTATGGGGAGTGGGGAGATGGCCCCACCTCCAGACCTGCAGGACAGATTCTGCTCTCCCAGGGCAAACTGCAACCATCAAGCCCAGYTTGTGAAGTCCTGGTGTGCAGCAGCCTCAGTGGAATCTAAAATTCCTGCAGAATACCAATTGTAACAGTTGTTAATGACAACAGAGATTAAGCATAAAATAATGCCCCTTTAGGGGCAAGATTTCTCCCTCCCAAGGCCTGGATACAGCCAAGTCTGTTAAACTCTTAACCTCCAGCTACAATAATTGCATTTTTACCAAAAAGTTTGCTGTCTAAGTGCTTTAAGTGGAATTTTCCATAGGTGAACACAATTCCTGTTTGCTGTTATCCCAAATGTGTCTGGCAGGGAATTCCTGTCCTTACCCTCCGAGCAAGAAGGAGACAAAAGGGACAGCAGGCACTGACCATGGCCCCTGGTGATGTGATTTGATGTTGTGCAGGGTGACAAAGGTGCAGTGCCCTCCAGGAGCCCCTGTGAGCCTCCCTCCTGCAGCCAGGAGAGAAAAGGATCCCTTCTAAGGAATCCCAGTTCAGCCTTTCCTTCCCAGCAAAGCTGCTGCAAACGCCGTGTCCCGAGGCAGCTCTTTATGCCTGGGCTGATGTCCTGGATACCAGCACTTTTCATGGCTTATTAATTAACTCCCACCCCCTTCTGGGAGCACCTAGCCACTCCCTTCATCCTCACCTATCCCAGCCATTTATAGCAGTGAACAGATGCTAGAAATAGAGACTTGGCCACTGAGAGCCAGAGGAGACAAACAGGCACTGGAGTCAGTTTGCAAAGGAGAGATTTCCCAGCCTGCAGCAGCATGAAAAGCCCTGGGTGCACTCCAAGGTAAGGGCAGAGGGTGCTCAGTGCTGGGGGCGCCCAACTAAAACTTGCTTTGCAGGAAGGTCTGCTTCAAGTCATCCCTGGAAGTTGTTAATAACCTACAGAGTTAGTTACAATTTGCTCCAGGGAAGGGATTCATTTTGCCATTAGKATTTCTTGCCTGTGTTCCAGGTCTTTGAATTTAAAAGAACCTTTTTAGTTTGATGCAGATGACTGTTATTTTCAGCTTGAGCCAAAAGAACAGGAAGGGGGTCCCAAGCCCTAAATCATCTATAGCTGCACCTCTAAGAGAGGTAGATTTTGTCTAAGAGAGGTAGATTTCAGTGTTTTCTTCCCAGAAGAGAAAAAAAGCACAGCAGAGGCTGGAAAGGCAGGTGGAACCTCTGGCACCAAGTGCTCCATGGGTTCTTTGGCTTCTTAGAATTTTGTGTCTTAGCAGTCAGCTCCCATGTGCTGCTCAAAGGTCTTGCAGGCTCGTTCGGGTAACTTCAGCACAGCATTCAAATCTGGCCTTTCTCTCCTGAACTTTGCTGCTCCAGATCTTGGAGGAATTTCACAACCTAAACAATTCCATGGTGCTGTGCAGGTCAGAGACTTGCAGTGTTGTGACAAAGGGGGTGTGTGACACTAAGGGAAACAGCTTAAGGCTCTCACAGAGATGTGCAGGGTGGAGGGGGCCAAGCTGGGGTGAAAGCCCAGTGCAGGTTTGCAGACAGAGAATCAGAATATTCTGAGCTGGGATYACTGAGTGCAACTCCTGGTCCTGCAAAGGACAATCCCAAATACCACACTAAGTGCATGAGAGCATTTTCCAAATGCTTCTTGATATTCTCATAATTTCCATTGCATGCATTTGAAGCATAGAGATCCTGAGATGTAATCGTTCTCTGCAGAATTTCAAACAGTTGTCATGTCTTATTCTGGAATGAACACTGGAAGCAGGTTTGGTAGCAAATCCCCCACTGGCCCTGTGTTTTCTGGGAGAGCAGTCACACTGTGTATGCTCCAGGTGAAGATCCTACCCCCTTTCTGTCAGTCAAAACCCTGAAACATTTCAGGAGCTMATTTGTTTCCAAGCACAAGATGTGCAGAAATGATGGAGGCTTGTTGCAAGATGAGGGGAAAGTGCYATCAGTTTGCTGTGTGAGAGATTTGTTTATTCAGCCACCTTATTCCCCCAGTGTGTGTGGGGATGTCACCCTGGAGCCAGTGACAGCCCTGACAGTGCAACTGTGGGTGGCCAAGCCCAGGGGGKGATGGGGACAGGACTCCATGAGTGCACCCTGTGTACCTGCAGCTCTCCTCTCATCCCCAGGGTCTCCATTTCCCCACACTCCTCCCTGGGGATCTCCTGGATCCCTGCCCTTGGCTCTTCCTCTGGACACCTTCCTCACTCGCCTTTGCTGGGCTGAGGTGCAGCAGAGTTCCCTCCATGTCACCACTCCCTGCTTGTTCCCCGGGCTGGAAGGTGGTGTGGTGTTGTGAGGGTCCCCAGGACAAAGTGAGAGAT
>JACDOX010000125.1:1893785-1927817 GCA_014549065.1 Cardinalis cardinalis | reverse complement strand
ACCCCATCCCAGGCACCGTGGTGCTCCCTCTTTACCCCATCCCAGGGCACCGTGGTGCTCCCTCTTTACCCCATCCCACCTTCACCCCGTGCCCCCTCCTCTCCCCAGACTGGGCGACGTTCGCGCTGGGCCCCGGGCACGGGATCCAGCTGCGCTCGGGCCGGCTGCTGGTGCCCGCCTACAGCTACCACATCGACTGCAAGGAGTGCTTCGGGCAGCTCTGCAAGACCACCCCGCACTCCTTCGCCTTCTACAGCGACGACCACGGCCGCGCCTGGCGCTTCGGGGAGTTCATCCCCAACCTGCAGTCGGGCGAGTGCCAGCTGGTGTCCGTGGATGAGGAGGACGGGTCCAACGTCCTCTACTGCAACGCGCGCAGCCCGCTGGGCTTCAGGGTGCAGGCGCTGAGCACGGACGACGGGGCCGCGTTCCACGGGGGGCAGCTGGTGCAGCGGCTGGTGGAGCCGCCCCACGGCTGTCACGGCAGCGTCATCGGCTTCCCCGCGCCGCTCGTGTACGTCCCCGCCGCCTCCCGGGACACCGGGGTGCCCTCCCGCGGCTCGGGGTGCCGGCTGCGCCCCGCGGCGCTCCGGGGGTTCGGGCACCCGCACGCCCGACGGGCAGGAGATGCTGAGCTCCCCGCTGGCAGCCACCGTGAGCCCCATGAGGACCGTCCCACCCCAGGGCGTCACGGTGATGCCCACAGCGTCACCTTGGAGCAGGGGGACTCTGCAGCCACCCGCAGCCCCGCTCCCTTCTTCCAAGCGCCAACGTGGATCCTGTACTCGCACCCCACCAGCCCCATGTCGCGGGTGAACATGGGGGTTCACCTGAGCACCTTCCCCAGGGATGCCGAGAGCTGGACAGAGCCCTGGGTCATCTACGAGGGCCCGAGCGCCTACTCGGACCTGGCGTACCTGGAGCTGCCGCAGCGGGAGGCGCCGGTGGCCGGCGGCACCGCCATCGCCTTCGCCTGCCTCTACGAGAACGGCACGAGGTCCCCCTACGAGCAGATCTCCTTCAGCCTGTTCACGCTGCACGACGTGCTCCAGAACATCCCCCTGGCAGCCGCCGCTCCCCCGCGGCCCCGCGGCGGCAAGAGGAGGAGGAGGAGGAGGAGGAGGAGCTGCTTCATCTCCTAGAGCCCGCCCCGGTCAGCTCCCCGCACCACCAGCCCTGTGCTGGGTCCGGGAGCATCAACCCTCGGCTGGGTCCTGCCACCGCCCAGCACGGCCACGGCACACGGAGGTGTGTCACTGTCCCCACACTGGGCTCTGTCGCATTTTTATTGCTGTTTTTTAAATTCTGTTTTGGGCAGGGAGGCTTTTGCCCCCAGCTCTGGTGGTGTTCACAGGGGTCCCAGGAYGASRGAAGAGATGAAAATCTTGACTCCATGTTTCAGAAGGCTGATTTATTATTTTATGATATATATTAGATTAAAAGAAAATTATATACTAAAACTATACTAAAAGGATAGAAGAAAGGATTTCTTCAGAAGTCTAGCAAGRGATAGAAAGAAAAGGAATGATAATAAAATCTTGTGACTGACCAGAGAGTCCAAGACAGCTGGACTRTGATTGRCCATTAATTTAGAACAACCACATGGACCAAWCAMAGMTGCMCCTGTTGCATTCCACAGCAGCAGATAACCATTGTTTACATTTYGTTTCTGAGGCCTCTCAGCTTCTCAGGAGGAAAAACCCTARCAAAAGGATTTTTCATAAAATGTGTCTGTGACACCCAGCCCAGCCTCAGGCTCCTGTCCAAGCAAGATCCACCTCTGGAAACAAATACTGGGGGACAACAGCAGCAGTGCAGGGTACCCTGTGCCACCCCTGTGTGCTGGCTCAGGGGGGGTGGGACAGCTGGTGCCACCACCCTGCTCCAGGGGCTTTCCTCCCCGTGTTATAAATAGTTGTGCTATATAATTGTAGTATATAATGTTAAAYTGTTTCTTTTTCATGAAAAGGCTTTTTCTCAATGGCCTCTCTGAAGTCACTCTGAGGGTTTGGGCTGGGGTAGAGTTCTGTTCCTTCACTGTAGCTGGGATGGGGCTGGGTTTTATATTTRGGCTGATGATAAAGAAAATTTTGTATTGCATTTCTGTCTGGGCTTTTAGTGATTTTTCTTTGTTATTTTCCTTTTCATTACAATTTATTATCATTATTATTTCAATTATCAAAGTGTTTTTACGGCAACCCAGGAGATGTCTCACGTTTACCCCTCTGATTCTCTCCCCCTCCCACAGCATGGGGGTGAGTGGCTGGGTGGTTCAGCCACCCCAATGGCCCAGTTGCTGTTTCATCTGCTCTGGGATTTGGGTTTTTAATGTGCCGGGGCCATCCCTGCTCCCTGACCCTTGTCAGTCTGGGGACAAAGCCCCTCAGGCCAGGCCCACGCTGGGTCCTGTGAGGCCATGGGGAGGGGGCTGAGCGCAGGAGCAGGGTCCTGCTCTGGGGAATGAGCAGCAGCTGCTCCTGACACTTGTGTGTGGGTGAGCTTTGGGGGTTGCACCTCAATTCCTGCTCTGCCTCCCCCAGCACCAGCTCGGCTCCTCAGGCTCCTTCACCTGTCCTGCCCTGCGCAGGTGACAAACACCAGCTCAGCTGCCCTAAACACGAACTGATTAACAAAACTGATTAACAAAACTGATTAACAAGAGTGTCCAGCTCTGCAGTCTGTGACACCACCAGGTCTCATTTTCCACCGGGGTGGGTGGAGGCTGACAAGTGACAGACAACGTGCAGAATAGAAATTTTCAGTTCCCTCGAAGTTGCAAAGTARAACTTAAAGACTAACTAGCAAGTGAGATAAAAGGGTGTAAAAGTTGGCACAGAGGATGCTAAACATCTGGAACCACTGGAGAAACAGGTAATGAGGAACGTGGTGACTTTGGTGGCAAAGTTATGTAACAAGAAACAGCAGCTCGTGCCCTGAGAGAGGTTCAAGGCAAGGTCACAGCACTGGGGCACTGAGTACAGCCAGCAGACTCCCCTGCAGACAAACCTCAGGGATCAAAACTCCCTTCCAGGAAGGGATGGAGCCATGGGTTCTAGGCAAAGTGTTGTTTCTGTGTTCTCTGGGAAGCCCCTTGTAAAGAACCTGTCTGATCATGGTGGAACAAACCCTGCTGWGAACTCCACAGCACACATTTGTTAGAGGAGATATCCTGTGTGTGTCCAGCTCTGTGCCTGCTTTCTAATGCTCCAAATCATGTCAGGAAAATGGTATCCTCCTTTCAGTATCTCAAGGCTATCTGCCTTCAGTTCTTCTCCTTTCAGTACACGAGGGGTGGCTGAGGCAGCTGCTGGCAGCCAGGTTCTCCCCTCCATCCCTTACCAGGCCAGTCCCAACCCCAAAGGGCCACCAGCCCCAAGGGAGGGGACACGGCCCAGGCCAGGGGATCTGCACAGGAGCAGCCCTTGGCTCCTCATCCCCACGAGCTGCTCCAGCCCCTGGGCGTGCATCCCCTCGGGGGCTCTGGCACCGGGCTGGTGTCACAGCTCCTGCTGCGCCCTGTGTGCCAGCAGCCCAGCGACACCCGGGGCGGCACCTCCTCCCGGCAGGCCAGCGGGCCCTACTTGCCGTCACAGGGGCCGCAGAGGCAGCCGAGGAGGCCGTTGAGGATCTGGAGCAGCGCCAGCAGCATCTCGGCGGCGCTGATGAGCAGCAGGAGCGAGAAGAGCGCCACGTGCCAGGGGACGATGCCCTCGGGCTCCAGGCAGGCGCTCCAGGTGCTCCGGTTGTACAGGTAGTTCTCAGCCCTGCGTGACAAGAAGGGGACATGAATCCCATCGCTTCCTGCCACGAAACATCCCCCAGACACCCCACCCTTCAGCCAGAGGATGAGCAGGGTAAAAGCTTAGAAGCAAAAAGAAAGAGAATGGTTAGAAGAATCACATGTACCCGTGTGTGAATCTAAAAAGAGAACAGAATCGTTTTCTAGCACRTACAGTGACAGGAGGGAAAGAAACCTATACAATAATTCTGCCATTTCCCTGAGAATTGACCTGACCACTGGAAGCAAACACATGGAAGCTGATGTCAAGATGTTGCAGTGCAAAATCATTGGAATAAAACATTAACCATGGGTTCAGGTRTGATGAAGTGTTGGTAAGAGTCTGGAGTAAAGAAATGGGAGCAGTGGGGCTCCAACAATGAATGCAAAGGGATGATCCCACTTCGTAACAAACTAGCCAACAGTGCTGCAACTTTTTATTTGAGTTCTATTCTGTCACTTGATATTGCAATWACTTCAGCTGGGAGGTGGGAGGGTGATGAASATGGAAAGCRCCCCGCAGAAACCCACGGGAGGTGAGGATTCCTCGAGCTGCCAAGGTCTTGTATCACCCACCCCCTCCATTAATCCACTCAATTAGCAACGAACTAACGAGGCAGCGGCGGTCCAGCCCTCACCTGGCCCCGGCGCCCAGGTCGATGGGRTCCAGGAAGGGGTATCCCCAGAGGGCGGCGTGCCCGGCGCCCAGCGCGGTGCTGTTGTGCAGGCAGAGCGGGCCCGTGCTCAGCCCCACGCCGCAGAGCACGAAGCAGGCGGCGGCGCCCAGCAGCGCCAGCTTGGAGAGCAGCACGGACAGGAGCGCCTGGGGGGCACAACGCGGTCAGGGGGGTACAAACACAGCCCGGCTTGGGAGGGGGGAACTGCCCTGCCCAGCTGCGCCTGAGGATGGAGGCACCGCTGGGATGGCAGATGCGAGCAGGGAGGGGCAGCGACCCGCAGAGCCCACCCCAGCACGCCCCGGAGCCCTGTGCCCCGGGGAGGGGACACCCTGGGGAGGGGAGGGGACACCCTGCCATAGGGCCCTTGGAGAGCAGCTCCCTGCCTCAGGATGTGCTGCGGGACAGGGGCGCTCCGCATCCCACCGTGRCACCTGAGAAAGGGACCCGGGATCAGCGCAGGGGAGAGGGACCCGACACAACCCACCGGGGGCCGGGGCAGAGGAGGATCCCTGCCCATGGCACAGGACGATCCCTGCCCTGTCCCACCCTGGGGCCGGGCAGAGGAGGATCCCTGCCCATGGCACAGGACGATCCCTGCCCTGTCCCACCCTGGGGCCGTGGCACAGGAGGATCTCTGGCCCAGGTGGGGCCATGGAAGGGGAGGATCCCTGCCCTGTCCCAGGTGGGGCTGCGGGAGAGAAGGATCCCTGCCCTGTCCCACCGCAGCTCCACGGCAGAGGAGGGTCCCTGCCCTGTCCGTGGCACAGGAGGGTCCGTGCCCTGTCCCACCGTGGAGGAGCTGCCTGCCGGCCCCATCCCCGCTGTCCCGGCCCCATCCCCGCGGTTCCCGGCCCCATCCCCGCTGCCCCGGCCCCATCCCCGCTGTCCCGGCCCCATCCCCGCTGTTCCATGCCGGTTCCCTTGGCTTACGCTGTGGCGGCCGGAGCAGCCGGGGCGCTGCCAGCCCAGCGCTGTGACCTGGGTCGCTGCCAGCAGCACCTGCGGGGACAGAACCAGAGCTGGGGCACCAGGGGCAGCCGCCTGCCCCGCTCCGCGGCCCCGGCCCCGCTCCAGGGCCTGTCCCGGCGGGAAGGGCGCTGTGGCCCGCGGTACTCACGGCGATGCCGCCGCCCCAGAGCCCCGGCAGAGCGCGGGCGTGGCGGCCCAGGTGTCCCTGCAGCAGGTACCGGGATGCTCCGCCCGGGAACAGCAGGAGGATGCTGGCCAGCACGGACAGCGTGCCCAGCACCAGCAGGCACGGCCCCACGATCCGGCTGCACTTCCCCACGCACATGGCCGTCCTGCGTGGGCACGGGGAGGAAGAGGAGGAGGGGAGGAAGGGGCCGCATTCGGGCCCGCAGCGCCCCGAGGGTTCCCCACCCCGAGCCCAGCTCACAGCTGCGGGTGGGGGGAGCTGCTGGGTTGTGCTTTTGGGTGTCAGCCCACCCTGCCGGCACTGCCCCTGCCTGAGGGCAATTCCCAATGGAAATTCTGTTACTTGTTTGCTAAATGGGCACTGGTGCTCCCACACCAAACCCCAAGACCTGTGGGGCTCTTCCAGAATGTGTCCCAGCTCCTGGCAGGGGGAGATGTTGTTTTCTCTTTCTTTGAGGTCCCTTCCAACAAAACCCAGTCTGAGATTGTATGGAAATGTTGCTGCAGGGAGCCAAGCACCCAGCACAGCTCAGCTTGGCTTTCAGGGTTTACAGTGAGCAGGAGGGAGCCAGGAAAGAGGCAAAAATCCTTGTACAAGGGCTTGTGAAAGCACATCAGTCTCCAATTGAATCCAACTGCAATTCCATCCCTGTCTCTGCCATAGGTCTGAGTATGGAACCAATTAAATTTAATTAAGAAAATATTATTACCTGTCCTCCACTGGCATCTTATTAAGTTATGAGTTTATCTAGAAAGCACCTGCTCATCTCCAGGTGCTACCTTGTCAAAAATTGCCTCTCTTCTGCACCTCCAAGCCCCTTTCTGTSCAGGACGTCCTTTGGTCACTCTGGCACATGCTAAAAACAGCATGGTTTGCTGCTGTCCAGGCTCCCAGCTGTTTTCTACCCTGAGTTCTCTCGGCTTGAAGTTGGSCTCGTGCATTTTCCCCTTTCCTGCTCGATTGCAGCCCATTTTGCACAGGTTTCCAGCTCAGGCTGTTCCTTGCTCTGCCTTTGCAAAGCAGCAGTGCCTGTGGGACCATGGTTGGCTCTGTGAAGGGCTCTCAGCCCCTCGTGCAGGGCCCCAGGGCCAGGGAGGAGCCCAGGGCAGCACATCCAGCCCTGGCACGGCCCCAGGSGCTGGGGGACACCAGTCCAGGGGATCCGCTCGGGACCAGCCACAGCAGGGCCCTGGGGAGGGCTCCGAGACACCTGAGCGGGRCCATCAGCTCCACACGTCCTAAAATCCCACCTCTCTTCATTTCCATCCTCCCTGCCTTGGTTCCAGGGAATTTAGGGCTCTTTCCCCCTTCAGTCCCTGCCTGCAGTCCAGGGGTTGTGTGTGGTTGTTTCCTGCCACAGCCATGAGTGCCCTGTGCCGAGTCCCACCTCCCCTCCTCCTTCTGGATCAGCTCCAGCCCYTCTGAGCTCACAGCCTGGGCTCTCACCTTTGTGCCCATCTCCCCTCCACCTCTCCGAGCACTCCCCTTCCCCTCCACCACTGCCCTCTCCCTGGGGATGGCAGGGGTCTCTTTCCCCCAGGAATCCCCCAGGGAATGCTGTCCCTTCCAGACACCCCCTGKGCAGGCAGCTCCTCGGCCAGCACAGACAAACCCTGTGCAGGGGAGGCAGAGCCCAAGTGCAGGTGCTGCTGGGTCCCTCTGGACAGCAGGCTGGTCCTGTGTCCTTCTGCCAGCACAGCCCCATGACCAAAAGCACAGAGAGACTCCAGCACAGCCCAGAGAGCTTCTCCCCCTTCCCAGCTTACCTGGAGGGATGCCWGGCAGAGCAGCAGTGTCCAGCCCTGCTGAGCCCTGAGGATCACCCATGGGTGACTATTTATGACACCTCAGCCCCCCAGGGGCCGCCCACAGAGCATGACCCTCTGGCCATGTCCCCATCCCAGGGAAGGATGAGTGGATGCATGAGCCAGCTTCTGCCTCGCTCTTCCTCATTTCAGAATTCACACTGCAGGGCTCACCCAAACAGGCACATCCTCAGATTTTAAGGCTTCTACCAGGTCTGCACTAAATGCCTCAACCACTGCCTGAGTATTGAACATTGTGGCTCCTGGAACAGCCTGTTGGGATGATGCTTTCCTCTCTAATACTTCAATAAAAGCTTCAGAATAAACATTCCCTCATGCCATACCCACCCTTTGCTCCTCACAGGTGTCTCAGCTTTTCCTCAGGTGCTGAGTGCCTCCCCACCACGTGTGTCTCATGCCTTGGTGATGAGATTGAGAGAGGAAGGTTATTTCTGGGTATCTTTATTACAAATCATCAGATACCAGCATTTCCTATCTGCCATGGCTGGCATTAACCTGCAACAGGGAAACTCCAATTCCCACAGAGGTCAGGAACAGGATCAGGGGAACATCAATGATCTCTGTGTCTGAGAAAAGGAGTCAGGGAAACAACAGCACCAAAAAATGGCAAAAATGGAGCAGTTTTGTTGGCAGGAGGAGGAGTTGCAGTTTTGTTGGCAGAGGAGTTGCAGGTGGCACAAGCAAGGAGAAGAATGGCTCGTGGGCTGTGCAGGCAGAACCTCCTCAAAGAGTTTTGGGAGCCCTTCAAGAGCTACATGGGAAAAGATGAATGGCTGAGGCCGAGTTACAGCAGGCAATTCCATTCCTCTTGCAAAAATAAACTGAGGAGCAGGTTATCAGACAGTCCCTCTGACAGGAAAATCAGAGTTGGCACCAGGAGAGGAATTCCCATTTTAGTCACAGAATCTCAGAATAGTCTGAAGGGGAAGGGACGCAGCAGGATCACGGAGCCCAACACTGAACTGAGCGCCCATGCAGGGTTGAACCTGAGGTCTTGGCCACCTTAGCACTGGGCTCAAGCACCTGAGTTWATCTCAGGGTATTTCATCCTTAAATAAGACAAATCAGTCTCCAAAATGAAGACAGACAACGCATGCAGGATAAGCAGATTCTGAGTTCTTCCTCTCTCTTTCACTTYGAAAGAGGGAAACCCATTTTTCACTCTGCTGGAAGAAAATGTTTTGCAACCTCATCCTGTGCCTTTCCCACGTCACAGCAGAGTGAGGTTCCCAGCACACATGATCTGCTCCATCACCCACAGAAAACCCCACGCCAGGAAGTGTGAAGCATTCAGCTGACACTCCTCCCTGCACTGCTGATCTTTTCCTTATAAGAATAACCCTCATCGAAGGGTAATTTTAGCCCTGCACGTGAGGAGCTGAGTGCTTGCCTTTCTCACACCAGAGTTCAACTGGGAAAGTGTCAGCACAGCAAGGAGCTTGCTGCCAAGTCACCCAGGCCTGGTGCAGCCAAATGTGGTCTCACCTAAGGCAATTCCAGCTTGGCCAGGGGCTCCTGCTGGTTCCTCAGAGCTGAAGAGGAGCCTTCACCTCCCTGCTCCCTGTCCTTTGTCTCCCCAGGCTCCTCTGGGGCTGGGGAACCTGCACAGCAGGCTGGGTGTCAAGAGTGGTTTGGCTTCAAGGAGAACCAGAGACTGAGGTGAGTCTGAACTGGTAAGAAGGAAACGTTCTGTGCCAAAGCAGCTCCTGGRTGGAAGATGTTCAGCACCCCTCTGGCTCTCCCACTCCTCTCCTTAGCATCTGCAAACCTGTTTGTGCCACTACTCAGCCAAGACTTCTCCAAAATCCCCTCAGACAAAGCCCTGCAGGGTGTTTGTGGCTAGGACTGACTGAGGAAACACCAACACAACGCTGGACAATATTCCCTTTAGGGCTTAGAAATGTCACCTGAATTTACAGTTCAGATAAACCAACCCCATGAAAAGTTGGAAGTTTACAGAAAGGAAAAACAAGTAAATGAAACCCAAGAGGTATTTTGAGTTTGAGGTATCCCTGCAGTTCCTTGACCTGCAGACTGATGTAAAAAGATTCCTGACTCAGTTAGAACTGGAAATATTTTCCTAGGTTGTGTGAAGAGTTCAGGGTTTTCCAGGTACAAGACCGTGGCAGGGGCTGAGCTCAACAGTGGAGACCTACCTACAGTCAGGAACATGAGCATGACCCAAAACTGACTTTTTAATTTCTGTTTCTCCACTGCACCTGCCAAATCCTGGTCCAGAAGGGCCCCTGCTCAGAATTTCACACCAGGCCACAACAGGAATGTCCCAAGGAGCCCAAACTCTTTAAGTCAGAGGCTCTGCCTTGCCACCATCTCTACCAGGAGGACACTGACACTCAGAATAGAAAGCCCTATTCCATTTCCTCTGCTCTTTCWTTGGGAAGGATGGAAAATCCTAGCCCTGCCTCTTTTTATTAGTTTTCATACAGGTATTTTTCCTGCCAAGGTCCTGTAAATTTGTCTCACTTCAAGATTTTCTATCCTTTACAACAGCTTGAAGCTTTCTTGGGCACTGCTGTCATCAACAGCTCCTTATCCTTCTAGGCCAGTATCCTTAAGGAAAAACCCAGGAACTCCATAAATAACACAGGGACAGACYTCCATTAGAACTAAACCAACAAAAAAAGCCCAACCCCAAAAAACCAAGAGCTGAAGAAAGCTATTGAAAACAGTTTGTTTTATTTCCAGGATCAAATATTACAATAGGACATTTACATATATTTATAAAAAATGCAGCAGTTGTGTATATAGATCAGAGGTTTCCTTGAGTTTGGTCCCTCCCAGCACAGTGAGCTGAAAACTTCCAAATTAATCCTCTCCCTCCTCCCATGTGAAGTTGCCATTATTGAATAAACTGACCATTGTGAAAAGCTGTCCCATAGAAACTGGATGTTCCCCAGTTCCAGGAAACAGCCTCATTTTTAAAAAACCATCTGTCCTAGAGTCTGGTGTCTCTGAGCTGAGTWTTACCCAGATGTAAAATAGCACCTCATCCCCCGCTCCACACAGTTTCAGTTCCACACCTTCAATGTGGGCACCATTCCACAAGAGTTACAAAGTGGCTTTTCTCTGCACTGCAGACACTCCCAGTGATCTGTCAGYGACCAAAACCCCCAATTTCTGTCCCCCCTCCCAGGGTGCCCATGGAACACAGGGGATAACCCGAGGCAGGTCGAGGCACTGCTGTCAGGTGCAGCAGTCTCTGACTGAAGCCCTGTGGGTGTAAATAAATATGGCTCTGTTTGTTGGGACTGCACAGACACCAAGCATCCCAAGGACAAGAGGAGACAGGAAAAAAAGTCAGCACAGAAAGGGCATCCATTAACCTGACCAGCTCCAAACCCACACAGGCCTGGGGGTGCTTCCAACAACGCAGCCAGCACAGGGCTCAGCATCAGTTTGTGCTGTCTTTGAAACAGGAGCTGTTCCACTTATAGRAAATCACTTGTGAAAATAAATAAATAAAAAGGGTGAGGGAGAGCAGGGGCTGGATTTGAGCCTGTGGGAACAGCCAGACAAGGCACAGTCAGTCCTTAAGGACAGAGACTTTGCCCTTCACCCACCTGAAGCACAYCTCTGCCACCCCTTCTCCTCTTGGAACACCAGACTGCCTGTTTTATCAACTTCACTAAACAGGGATTAAACCAGAAGAAAATAGTGACATCTAGTACAAACTAAAAAGGAATAAAAATGAAGTGATGAGGCCCTGAAATGATACAGATCTTCCCACTCACATGGACATTTCTACACAGGTCCCTATGTCCATATTTCATTTTTATGTGGTTTACCAGAAAACCACCAGGTTTCAAGCATCTCTGCAATGTTTGCTACCTGACAAACAGCCCAAAATGCTGCCCTGCCCCTAAAAGAAAACTGTTTTTCATTTAGCCCTTGTTGCTTGAGTCCCAGTGAAGCAGCCCAGTGCTCTGAYAGGAACAGGAATTTGAGACCCTTCAGCAGAGAGGCTGAGTTACTAAAACCTGCACCAAACCCAGTTATTCTGCAAAGGTACAAACCACAGCAGCAGTGCCAGGGCAGGCTGAGTGTACAAATCAGCTCTGAAGGACGTGGACCCTGTGAAACACAAGCTGGACAAAGGAGAGGTGTCACTTCCCCTAACAGTGAGGAGAAGGTCAGGGAGCTCTGGGAAGAGCTGATGGAAAATTCCTGTTTAGATCTATTTAGGAATAATGGTACATCTGCATGCCTTTTACAGACAAGTGCATTTTACAAAACCACCTGCAGATCCTGGACATTCCTCTAAGATCAGTGGTGTTAACTGAAGTGATTTACCAGGAAAAGCAATGCACTGCAGTCCATGAATGTCAGAAATCATAAAAGTCACAGACTTTTGTTCAAATCCTAAAGAAAATAACAAAAGTACGGCCAGAAGTGTTTGGCACAGCCTCTACCTGCCCTTTTCAGGTCAGTGGGGAATGCTGTGAGGTTGAGGCTGGTCAATCAGCTTGACTTAAGAGCACATAGCATCAGAAAAATCCAAAATCCTCCTGTGGGCCTCTGAAGTGGAAAGCAAACGTGCCAGCTACACCTGGCAGGGAAAGCCAGAGCTTGTTTCCCCTTCTGTTCCAGGATCCTGGTTGTGACCAAATGGGATTTGTTTTACATCCCAAAAGAAAGCTGTCAGATGAAGAACACAGGCAAAGAACAWCTCCACCAGCAGCAAGGAGCTCCAGCTTCAAACCAAACAGCCCTGACAGCTCTCCCYCCACTCAGGAAAACCTGCACTGCCCACATGCACTGCTGCTGCTCTGCTGCCACCAGCCCCTGCAGCCAATCCTGACCCAGTGACACCCACAGGAAGCCACAAAACACAGCTTTTCAAGGATTGGCTTCCGCTGTCCTTCACAGCTCAACATCGTATTTCTCAACCAAATTTAACACATTTTTTCCAGCAAAGGCAATCTGAGCTTCAGATTTCTCATCTAGAAGTGACTCTTTAAACATTGCCCAACCTATCACCTTCACTGCCATGAGCTGTCCTGTCCCAGGCAGGACTTGATTCGTGTTTTCAATCACATTCCTCCAAAGGGATGAAGAGATGAAGAGGCTGTGTCCTGGTTGGGGCAGTTTCTCACCAGCTTTCAGCCCCCACAGCACAGCTGATGTGTGGCACTGGGTTTGTTTGGGTTGGGAAGGAGAGAGAGAGGAATGAACAAAGAGAAGAGCCACATGCAGGGMTATGTATTCCTTAAAATTTTTTTTCTCTTTCTTGCTCTCAAAGCAAAGCAAAAGAAAGGTGATAGAAAAAAAACACACTGTGAAACAGATAGAAAAACTCCAACCCAGTTTCCTGGAACAGAACAAACTCCAAGAAACCACGAGAAAATGCCATTTTCAGTGTAAATGTTCAACTTCCCAATCTTCTTCTCCCTGTTTGAGCAATTCCTGGTCTCATCACAGAGTTCAGCCCAGCCCCACACACAGSAGCAGGCCCAGGAGGGGCAGGGGAGGGAAGGTGCCAATAAACCACACCTGGTTCTTGTTATTCCAACCAGACAGCTGGAGCTGCTTTGGAAGCTTTAGGACTATGTGGAAATGTGAGTTAGGGGTCTGGATATGCAGGAACTAAAGGATCTTTCAGTCCAGAGGTACCACTGCTGCTTCACAGGCCAAACACAAGACTCCCCCCTCACTTCCCCCTGCTGGGAGCAGCCTCCACACCTGGGGGGTCTTTACAAACCAAAGACSACATCTGGTGTCACATCAACCACTGATCAGGAAACTGAGATGAAAATCTGCTTTCCTGACACTACATCCTGCAGCAGAAAGGGAAATCAACTTCTACAATTGCATGATTACATGTCAAAGCTCAATTAAGAGCAGGAGACAGCTGTGAATTGAAGTTTTCATGGGGAATGCCAGACATTTTCTGCGATTTCTTGCATTTAAAGGTTCCAAAGTACAGATGCTAGTATGAAATCAAAGGCAAAATATCTCAAAAAACTGGAATATGTAAATTTCTGACTACTAAAGTCTTTAACAAAGACAATCATCTGAGAGAGGCAGAAAAAGTCAGCAGTTATGCCAGGTCCCATGTGCCTTCTCCTCAGTGACTGAAGACCTTGTTAAACTGAGTTTTTAGCTGTAAATACATAAATCCACCACACTGTGCTGGGGGCTGTGCCAGTTAACTCCTGTCCCACTGGAACATCTGCTGAAACACCAACTGGCCAAGAGCTCTATGTCCAGAGGAGACACTGGATGAAAACCAGGGCACTGACTTGTGTGCTGAAAGRAAAGCCTGCACCAAGGAGCAGCTTTCCATGCAGCCCTCCAAATTTAGAGGTTAGTGACAGTAGATGAACACAGAAATAGAACAAAAATCATCCCAGGGAATTCAAGCCACCAGGCTGGGAAGTGTTTTATGAAGCATTAATTGATGCTGTAAAACCCCTGTGAAGCCACTCACTCCTAGAAAAAAAGGAAAAAAACCAACTGACTGTCAGGTCTCTGTGGCAGGTGTTTTCAGAGAATCCAACTTTACAGTACCCTTGTTATTTGCAAAATCCTGAGAGCAAGTAAGGAGACACTTTGAGGATGCAGGGAAGGGAACATGGATAACCCACCCACCCCCACCAAAGAGCTGGTTCTGCTCCAGCACTGGACTCTCAGCTCTCCCTCTGGGCCAAGCAGTCAAGCCCATACAGAGCACAGTTGGATTTCTGGGGGATTGGTTGGTTTTTCTACTATGTCCACTGGCAATTTAAAGCAGGAGRAAAAAATGCAGGCAATCTAGAAGCCTTTGAACTAGGTGGAGCAGAGCATTYTAGCATGGCTCAACCCAACTCCTTTCCAAAACCAGAGTGCTGGATAAGAGAAGGCTGGAAGGTTAATGGAGACCTTTTGTGTAGGGAATCCAAACAAAGGAAAGACTGTCCTGAAGGTTATGCCCTCTCCTTACAGAGAGATGTCTCTAGGCCTCATCACACACTCTTTTAAAAAATAAATTAACAAAACAGATATAAGAATAGCAGCGAGAAGGGTTTGAGTATTATGGCCACTCCAAGCTCCAGCATGCTGGATACACAGATCACTGTTTTACTTTATTCCAGGAAAGCAGAGGAAAGATGTTCTTCCCAATGCTCTCTGCAGCTGAGGAAGAAAATAAAACTCTGAGCACTCTCATTTGGTCACTAGAGAGGGAGAAGGGAGGGAGAGAGAGGAGGARGGAGAAGGAAGGGCCAGTCAGCTGCCTGATTCCAGCACTGCAATCCCACGACCCTTAACTGCATATTTAACCACTCTTGTCCCAGGCAAAGAGGAGAGGGAGGAAGGCTGGGAGAACTCAGGCCACAGTGCTAATTCCTTTCCTGCACAAAGACAGTCTCTTGAGGACACAGGCCTGCCTCCTGTAACGTGATCTCATAGTCCAGGTGGGAGAGTTTCCTCCTGGGGAAGTTGGTGAGCAGTTCAAAGCGCTCGTTGGGGTATCCTTTGGACTGGACGTGTTTCACAAGAGCCTGGGGAGAAAGGAAGGCAAACCAGTGTCACAGAAGTCAGAATGGGGAAAAAATCCTGTTTTCCTTTAAAAAGTAACACCTTTTTTTTTGTTGGCTTGAGGGGAAGAAAGGGCATCATGGTAATACTGGAAACATAAGCACCTTCTGGAAATAATGTGTGTAAGGAACCCAGTATTTTGTCAATAACAACACAATGATTAAAAATAAAACTTTTTTATGTTTAATATCATCAGTTAAAACTGATCAGTATCATCAGTTAAAACTCCTGAAGTGCAACTGTCTGCTTAAGCAATTTCTTTTGCTAGTTCTGRCCAGCTTTAAAATGGAAGTAACTAAAGGCTAAAAAAAATCAGTATGGAAATGATGTTCACAAAKAAACACCTGAGACTCAATCTGGATCTGACTGAAAGGCTCCACAAGATCACATCAGATGAGCACAAATGCTGCTTGTTCAGCTCTGCAACCAAAAGATGTCTTTACCCACAAACCTTGACTCAGCTGAATTCCTCTGCTGACTCTAGAGCAGAAGGGAAATCATATGCTGAGATAAATTTCCTTTAACTTCCACAGTCAATAAAAGGAGCCAAACCAAAAGTCAGGGTTTATTTCAATTTAACACTTTTGTACTGCCTAAATGAATTGCTCAAGTATTCACAAGTGCTACATGTCTAATAATATATGCAAATTTACTTAACAAGCTGCATTCAAAARGCAGTCAAGTTTTTTTTTTTCCTTTTATTTTCAAGCAGGAGAGTCAAGGATGAGAACATGGGCAGAGAACTCTGCACATTCCTAGAGCTGCTGRCTAGGCAATAGTCCCATTTTCTGTCAGAGACAGGACACTTTTCTCCCAAATCTACACAAAATCCTTCTGATGAGGTGTTCTTTTGCCTTCCCTATGACTCCAGCTGTTAAGACTGACTACATTTAAACTTAAATGAGCTTAACTGGCYACTGTCTCCTGAAAACTCATGGCAAACAGGAGCACAGCAATGTCTTTACACTCTGCTYCCTGGAATATTTTGATGGAAATGCCATTCACATGGACTTCTCCAAGGTAAGGAGCCCAAAGCACWGTTGAGACACACCTGAGGCACAGTAATTGACCAAAATTCTACCTCCCATGCAAAACCACCACATCCTGTAATAAATTTGTTTTGGGAGAACTTCTTCCCAAGTCTGCTCTGACATCCATGTCCAGAAGGGAGGGTGGAAGTATGATGGGAGAGATGGAGAATGAGGAGTTTTGCCTTTGATTTTACCATGGGAACCAACTACTTTTAGAAACAAAGCTCCAGAAATGAGAAAGCTSAGAGCATTTTATGGTAATTAACAAYTAATGCAAAAGYCATTTAGAGTCATTTTACAATGAAATGAGCAGTGTGGGGACTGAGGAAGACACTGGAGTGTACACAAAACCCRAGCTGCAGTGGAGACACACAGAGCCAGCAGTTACCAGAGAGGAATGACATGGAACACAGTGCAGGCACTCCCTGGATACACCTCTCCTACTTAATCAAATTCCAACAGCATCTCCCCAAGCACAGAAATTCTCCAGTTTCATCTTCCCTCTACTCAGACAAGGATTCCCATTAAGGCCACTCACCAGAAGTTTAGCTTGCTCAGGCAGTGAAACTTGTTCCCTCTTTCCATCTGGATACCTCAGCATCAGCTGTGCCTTTGGTCCTACACAAATGAAATTGTCACAAGTTAACACCAGGGCAGCTGAGCTGAGCTCCTGGGTAGATTTCAGGTGGGACAGCCCAGCAGGGTGAGGGATTGGAGACAAACACAAGGTTCCAGCCTGTGGAGGTAAATTTCTACCACAATAATCAAAGCACACACATCAGGCTCAGGACTCCTCAAAGTGACTGACCCCAGGCAGAGTGCCCAGAGCACCTTTGTCACACCAGAGTGGATTTTACTCCTGGGCAGGACCTGAGTCAGGGAACCCAGAGGGCTCTGCAGGCTGGGGCACTGCTGTGCCCAAGTGGTGCTGCTCTTGAACCACTCACACGTCTGCTGGCAAAGAGGGAGGAAATCAGAAGGGATTTTTAAAAGAAGGGATGAAACCAGGCTTGGCAGCCTATGAACAGTTTCAGGCAAAAAAGCCCCAACAAAAGCAATAAAAAAGGGGCACTTACCATTCACGTCCAGGCCCCGGAAGGTACTTTCAGGCTTGTCAGGTGACTCCTCCAGAGCCCCTGCATCRATGCAGGGCAGGACTCTGTGGTTTGATGTTGTCCCAGGCTCAGTCCTTGCAGAGGGCTCAGGCTGAGGCCTCCGGCTCTCCTCTTTTTTATACCCCAAGTCCTTGTGTGGAGACTTCCTCAGCTTGGCTGGAATCTCTGTCTCCTCCTCCTCCTCAGATCCACAAACAGAAATAAACTCTTCGCTTCCAGAAAAAAGCTCTGACTCCGACTCCTCGTCCGACCTGCTCTCCTGCTTGGCCTGGGAGGAATCAAAATGGGTCTCCTGCAGGGAGGCTCTGATRGCAGCTTCCAGCTGGCTGTCCTCACTGGCATCGATGAGACTCTCCTGTGGGATGCACACAACATGTCACTGGCATATTTTCTGAAAAATCCTCTTTGCCCAGGATTCCTCTCCTGGGAAGCTGAGAAGCCTCAGCGAGAAATGAAAACGATAATTATCTGATTGCTTCTCCTGTGTTTTGCTGCTTTGGAATGTRGTCTGGAGATTGTTTACYAACAGGYGCATGTTTGATTGGTTTCATGTGAATTGTTTTAACTTAATGAYCAATCATGAGCTGTGTTGGACTCTGGAGAGGAGTCACGAGTTTTTCATTATCATTCCTGTTAAGCCTTGTGTCTTATCCTTTCTCTATTCTTTAGTATAGTATAATGTAATGTAATATAATATAATAATATAATATAATATAATAATGATATTATCTAATATAGTGTAATATGGAATATTATAGTATAGTATAATAATAATAGAATAGAATAGAGTATAATAATATATCATATATTAGCCTTCTAAGAACATGGGAGTCAGATTCTCAATTCCTCCTTAGTCCTGKGGACCCTGCAAATTCAACAACAACACACACATCACAGCTGCCTGCAAACATGTACTGAAAACCAAAAGGACATCAGTCTCCCAGAAGGGAAGGCACTAAGCCTGTCAGGAATGCACAGCAGGGAAAGCTAGGCATGCTGTAATTACTTAGTGGCTTCTCCTTGGAGTTCTGCACGGAGCAATCAATATTCCTTTCACACTCTGACTGCCAAATCCAAACCAAGTGCCAGAAGCACAAGCAGTGACCCCGGAGAAGGCATTCCCTGGCACGGTGAGTTTCTGCATGCCCCTGCACTGACTCCTTGAGTGTGTCTGGGAAATCAGGGGAGCTGGASAAGCACGGGTCAGAGTGTTGCTCCAGGCTGTCTCCAGGGAGCCTCACACTTACTGAGCGGGAGCATTTCTGGGGAGGGCTGCTGGAGTGGCCGTCCAGCTGGCCGTGCTCGCTCAGGAACCCGGTCACTTGGTCCAGGAACGAAGTCACATCCAACTGGTGCCACTCCACGAGCTTCTGGCCTAGGGAACAAAAGGTGCCATCAAACAAAATTTCAGCAAAACACTGCAGTTTAGTGGTCAAATGTGAAAAATGTGTATTTTATGATTGGCTTTTCGCAAATATTAAAATGAATATTAKATGTGTTATGTYAGAAAGTTACGCTGTGTTAATTTTCTCAAGTAGTGTGTTAAATATAGTTTTAGGTTATAACATAATGTTAAAATAGAAACTATGCTACGTAAGATATTTCTTTTTTAAAGAGAGGAATGAGGTACTCCCACTGAGATAGCAGCCACAGGACACCTGAATCTTTCAGAGAAGAATAATTTATTGCTCCATTATCAGGAGAAACTAACTTCTTCCTGCCTTGSTCAGCCCTGAAGATGCCTTTAGAATTCAGAGGAAGAAGATGACACTGACCAGACAGAATCCTGTGTTTGAATGGAATTTATGCATCATGTATGAGGTGTATGAATATGCAAAGGTTATTGTTYTTAAGGGTTAATCCTCTGTTAACGTGGGTCCTTTTGGGGTTATGCTGCCCAGAAAGAGGTACCCAGACTGTSTSTAACTCTTTGTTTCTATTGTCTCATATTGTCCTAATCCAAATTGTCCAAATTATTATTACTCTAATTWTATTACTAWTTTTATAACCATTTTATTACTATTAAACTTTWAAAATTTTAAAAACAAGTGATTGGCGTTTTTCACATCAAACACACCAAATCACTGCTGCAAGAGTCCTTATTTGAGGAACTGCAGCTTCCCACATGCTACCACCTGATAATTATGGAACTTCCTCCTTCCACTCCCCTGAAAAGGGACAGACATGGATACAGACACAGTTTATTTCCATTATTTTCTTTTAACCTATGGGAACATGAGCACAGAATRGTGAATTTGGCCTCAAAACCAAACCACTGAGTTTATGAAGAAGCATTTCTCCATTTTTGCCAAACTGATTCAAACCCTTGGCAAACAGSATTTGTTCCCAGAAGGAAAGTGCTAAGAAGAGAATTCTAACTTCAGCTGCAATATTAAAAAATGTATGTATTTTTAGGTGTTTAAGTCAGCTACACAGAGGTCTCATCTCTATCATTTCAGTCCTCAGAAACAGGAGATCAGAGCAACATTATATAACCAGGCAGCTGCATTATATGATGATAAAAGAAGCTGCTGGATACAAAAGAAAAAGCAACAACTTTGAAAGAGCTGGAGGGAGAGGGAGAAGTTTGATTGTTCAGGTAAAAAACAAGCAAAGCAAAACAAAACAAAAACTCAAAGCCAAGATGGTATTTCAAAATTAAGAAGCAATTTAAAGTCATTGCTGAGCCTCACAAAGCTCTGTGGGAGGAGCAGAAAGCAGATTCATGCAGCAATTACAAATATTGTAGTTACTCATCACGTGACTTCAAGAAGCTTTTGAAAGACTTCAAAAAAAGAATTCAGAGTTTTTCCACCAGATGGAACTATTTTCACTTTCTAAGCAAAATACTCGCCAAGCTTCAAATACACAAAATTTCTGCAAGTTTTGGGTGTTTAATTCCCTTAGTTCCTCTGGGAACATGCTGAGTCAGTCCTTAAGATTCTTCAGCCAAGTGTAACACAAACTGCAGTGGAAGATATTCCAGCCTACAACTGTCAGTGGATAACTCCATATCCAGTGAATAACTCATGGGATGACTCCAGACAAAGCAGCTGCCACCTGTCTTACCTGTCCTGGGATCCAGGATGGAGACATAAGGGAAGTCTGCTAATTTATAAAACTGTATGTACCGCTGTCCTTCCTCGCTGTCGTGGTACACCTACAAAATTGGGCASATTAGTGGCTGGAGAGGGAACAAAACAAACTGTACCTTGAAAATACAGAGTTTTTCTCTCTTCTACAGTATAAACTGCAAATGGTACACACAGTTGTAACTCTAAAACCTGGAATTAAGCCTCTAGAAACTACATGGTAATATCTTGTTTGCACAAATGAAAGGCAGTTTATGCTTTCAGATGCATACCCATGACTTCCACCTCCATCCATAAACTACATACACTCCATGAAACACACTTTTTCTGCAGGTTCACCAAGAGAATTCCATCTTTTCCAAAGATTTCAATTTTTTTCCCACTGTCCCATCTACCAAGGCACCAAGTTAAGCCACAGATCCATCCCCAGGCAATTTCTCACCTGCCAAAAAATGAAGTGGTCCCTGATGATGTTCTTCACAGCCTCGTTGCTCCACACGTCACGGTTGAGGCACTGGCAGGCAAAATCTTGCACGTTCTGAATGTTTATCATGAGCCACTTGTTCTGCATCTGACCACACTCCTT
The DNA here is from genome assembly GCA_014549065.1 of Cardinalis cardinalis. Taxonomy (NCBI): domain Eukaryota; kingdom Metazoa; phylum Chordata; class Aves; order Passeriformes; family Cardinalidae; genus Cardinalis; species Cardinalis cardinalis. Next base: position 1,907,017 of record JACDOX010000125.1, on the reverse strand, counting down.
GGCCTGGAAGCAGAAGGAAAAGCTTGGTTAGATCAGGCTGAAGGACCCGACAGCACCGATGCCAGCAATGATCAGAGATGGCTTCTACCACTGCCAGACCTTCCACCAAACCCCTTCACAGTGAGGAGGATGGACAGAGCTAGTGAAAAGGCACCCACAAAACAGAAGGCAGGGCTGAAGGATCTGCTTTAAATGAGCCTGGTTGAATTACAGAATCACATCGATGAACAGAGCTGCTGCATTTCAACAAGCCAAGCACAGGGAGGGAAAAGCAACTCAGAGKGGGGACACACATGGCACTGCTGAATAAAGTATTTATTCAGGGAAAAGTGTAGTCAGTCCCACTGATCTGACAACAAAGACCTGCTCAGTCTAAAGATAAACCCATGGACCATCTAGTTAAGTAGGCTGCATAATTGACAGAGGACTTGCATTGATTCAACAGCACCCCTTCTCTGYGTGTTTTCTTTTTCTCTCCAAGTTTTGAGTTACTCTGTGACTGTCCAACTGCCCAATTAGGCATCCTTTTTTGATGCTGCTTATCCAGACTGCAAGTGGGGAGGGAGACAGGAAGGCGCAGGAAGAAATCTTACTGGTTTGAGTCACAAAGCTGGCACTGTCTGATTGCTTGGTTGCAAGTTAATGGTAGGAGTTTGATCAAGAATGTAATTCTGATCGCTGAACTGTCATACCTGTTGAAAAAAAGAGGGCTAGATCAACAGCAGGAATGCTCTTACCACCTGGAAAGACTGGAGCTGGCATAGGAACTCTCTTTGCATTAAAAAAAAAAAAAAAAAAGTTATGCTCACCATCCTGCTGGTATTCTACTGTTGAGGATAAAAAAATTTAGGGGATTCAGAATGTTATGCAAGATTTTGCTGTTTGGGCACTACTTTGTTCCCCAAATCAAAGTTTTTACTTTTGAAATGAATTTTAGCCAATGCAGTTTGGAACAGTCTGCCTGTCCACTGTGCCACAGACAGACATGCGAACCCCACACACTCAGCTTCACCAAGGCAAGAATCTCAGCCTACAAAGTCAGTCTGTGTGGCCAAGTGCCCTGCAGAGGCAGCTTTTGTATTACTCAAAGGAAAAAAAAATGAAGGTAGAAGCGTGGAATAGTCCTATTCCCACAAGGGGCCTCACACTAACTACTTACCACTAAATTTACACTGCCAGCATCCAGGTCACCAGGTGAGAAAAGTGGGGAAGGTGACACCTAAGTAACTGACAAGGGTCTTAAATATAATTTTCATGCTTTTATTTAAAGGACTTGTTTTGAGCTAACTGCATTTTGAGAATTAGTTCTAAGAAAACAGTATGAGATGAGGCACTGCCCAAGGTGAAAGGGAACACAAACCCTTATGTTAAGTCAAGTGGATTGCCTCAGTCCTGAGTTCTCAGGTAGTCTGTTAAAAGAACACTCCCAAAAATACACAATTAGAAAGTTGGAAAGTGCAYCTCACTCTTCTACCCTCACTCTGTATCTTTTAATATTCATGCAAACCTCTGGCTCTACCTCTCCTCTGTCCAGCTGAGGGCCTTGGAAGGATGCAAGCAGGAAATTCCAAAAAGAAAATCTACAAAACTGAGTTTTCACCTGCAGAACAGTCAGAGCTTTTGAAACTACTTTAAACTTCCTTTTAAAAACAAGCTTTAGATTTAACATTCAAAGGACAAAGTTAAGCTGCTGCTGTCTCACACACACAGCTCCTACACAGCTCAAGGGGCTCTTCTGAGGGGGTGGAAGGACAACAGTGTGAGAAGAAACATTGTGGATTTGGCAACTGTATTTTGGTAAGTGACAAGGCAACACGGGAAGGCTCAAGAGCTGGCTTGTGTAYCCCAAAAGCTGGGATCTGATGGATTTAGATCCTCTGTTTCCAATACCAACTTCCCCTCCTCCTTTGAGGTATAAAGGTCAGTGGCAGGCACTCACAGAGCCCACAGACAGGGCAATACAGGACAGCCACTCTTTGAGAGCAGAGCCAGTGGAGCCCAGATGCAAAAACCAACCCAAACCAGTCCACCCTGTCCTAAGTGTGCCTTTACCCTTTCTGCCCAGTCACATAATTCACCATTACATCAGCAACCCAGTGAGACAATCTGTGAGACAAGTCTTGCTWTATGGTCAGTGCTGGATCTCCCTGTGTAACTCTGGCTCTTGCACTACTAAAAATAAGTTTTCCTCTCATTTGACTTCTCTGAACATGTATGGTTTAGAAATGTTGGGGTGGTTCCTGCTGGCTCAGTTTTGTTGAAATGCAATCCTTTCAAGGCAGCAAAGAGAAGGAGGAAGTGGAGCCAGCACCTTGTGATTCTCTGGACATTTGTGTGACTCAGTGGGGAAGATAACAGCTGACAGAGAGTCAGAGCAGGACATTATCAAACAAGAAATCTCCTATTTGGGCCACACTTCTCCTTGCTACCTGGGGCAGGGTTCAGATCCTTTCAGCACCCAGGCACTCCTGAGCCACAGCTGTACCTGCAGCTGTGCTGCCCCAAACCAGGCCAGAAGCACCTTATGCACAGGTAATTGCTCCATTTGGATACAGTGACCAGGTCAGCTTCCAAATGATTGCTGCCTTTTAAGCAGAAAAAAAACCCCTCAGTCTCAGCTGTAAAGCAGGGAGCAGCTAAAAAAGGTTACTGTTAAATGGGAAAAAGAAATTATACAGACAGACATGAAACTCTGCAATTGAGTGACCTTCAGTCACTTCACTGAAACCCTGCTGAGTGTTAAGCACAGAACTGCACACACCAGAACCATCCTTGCCCACAAGAAGTGCAAGCTAAGTCAATTTGGTGTGTTCCCCTCAAATTCCATCATCTCTCACATCACAGGTATGTAGARAGAACACCTGCAATTCTTGAGAGCAGCCTGAGATGAGAACAAAACCACACTCTTCTTTAACAGACAGGTTTAGTGTGCAATTTATTTACTTTACTTGAGTGATTTATTCCTAACAGAGTCCACATTAATGGAAGAACTGTAGTTTAGTCAGTCACACACTGAACTTTACAAGTACAGTGATCATAAGCTGTTGTGCATGTGGAGTACAATGCTTTTCCATATATAGCAGGAAAAAACCCCCAAAAAATGTCATTCAACACTCGAAAATTTTTCTGTCATGGAGTTACCATGACAGAAACCTACTCCTAAAGCTGGTATTACTAAGTTAAAATGAAACAGTAACTTTTTGGGCCTAACTGGTAACAAAGTTTCCTTATAACTCAAGAAAAGTGAGGTTTCTTGGGGAAAACTAAAGGTAATTACATGTACTTAGTATCAAAAACCAACCTTAAAGTACCCAAGGAACAGCAACAGCTGATGAGTGACAAAGATACATAAGACCAGATGTCACCACTCCTGTCAACAAAGCTCTAAATCCTAAATGGTTTTCTGATAAATGTGCATGGCTGAACCCTGGCAGAGTGTTCCTGCACACACTTCCAGRGGCTGGAACACACCACACACGAACCTTGGAAAGAAAACCCCACTTAGATCAAAGCTTAACTACAAGAGCATCACAATGACAGGATTTAGTCTTTGATATTCTGGAATGTGATGAGCATCTCTGGTTTATCATATGGTTTATATCCATTTATCTCAGCATACAGAGAAGGGAGAAGCCAAGAGCAGCTTGCTAGAGATGAATTTTGGGAGACTGTGGTCACTGAGGCCTTACACTGTCCCAGKCTGAAGCAGTAGAGCAGTTTGCAGTCAGAAAAGGTAAAATGTAAAGGGAAATGGTCAACACAGTGAGGTGTGAAGAGTTACATTGCAATGAAGTTGAGGAGCATCAGTGTGAAATGAAGGGTATGCCATAGGACAAGGAACTGTACAGGAACACAGCAGGGTGAGTGCCAACACCAGAAAGTGTGCAGGTCTTCAGAGTGCAGGTACTGCACAGAACAGGGCAATGTGAGTATACACAAACTCCTTCCCCAGCCCCAGCCCACCCCCTTTTTAAAATTACCTTTCAAGACTGAATAAGAATGCAGAGACTTTAGGACAAACAAATCCATCAATCATTTACTTCACTCTCTGACACTACTTCTGACTGTGACAGATGCCACAATCAACACTGCTGAAGTCTTCATATGTTTCCAGCAAGACCCAAGGAGAGACAAGCAGCCATCTCAAACTCCACAGCAGAGCTCAGAGGGTACTTGCTGACTGCTCCTGCAGCAGCACTGGTTGTTGCCATGTGAATTCCCCTTACTGGTGCCTTTAACCACCACACATTTGCTGGTGTCACCTGTCACTGTYAAATTTTCTGAAAAATCTCTTTGGCCAAGGAAACTGAGAAGCCTCAGAGAAAAATGAAAACAACACTATCTCATTTGCTTCTCCTGTGTTTTGGTGCTTTGGAATGTGGTTTGGACATTGTTTACCAACAGGWGCTTGTTTCAAGTGGTTTCAAGTGAATTGTTTTTACTTACTGGCCAATCAGGGGCCRAGCTGTGTCAGACTCTGAAGAAAGAGTCATGAGTTTTTGAGTAGTATCTTTTAGTCTTCTGTCTGTATCCWTTCTCTATTCTTTAGTATAGTTTAGAATAGCATYCTTTAATAKAACAAAATAYCATAAAATAATAAATTAGCCTTCTAAGAACATGGAGTCAGATTCATGATTTCCTCCCTTYGACRGGGGTCTCTGAAAATACCACAGTCCCCAACAGCTCTGGACCCCAGGCCCAGCAAGCACACCAGCTGGAAGACCTGAAACACRTCTTCTAAGGCTGCTCCTCTGCTCCCACTGCACCAAATTCCTCCCCAAGGTGGACACTGCTGCTCTCTGCCAGCATCCTCTCACAGCTGGAATTCTGTTAAGGAGATTGTGGAGGGCACCCTCAGAACACAGGAATTAGYGACAAGGCAGCTGATCCCCGGTGATATGGGAAGCATAAAAAGAGAGATGAGGGTAATGRGATGAGAGCTGGAGACTCCATAAAGGCACACAGTGTTTCACCAAAAGCTCTCCAGCAGTGCTCTAGTACTTGTGCACAGCAGTCAAGGCACATGTGAAAACAAGGTAAATAATATTTTTGTTCAGTCAGTTGTGCAGTTGGTTCTCCAACATCTGTATTGCACCATTTAATCATTACTTTGCATTCTCATGCAGTAAAAATAATGATCATCACCATCATCAATCTCATCTGGTCAAAGATGACAAGGAGACAGTTCAGTAGTAACTGCAATTTCTGAAAAATATCTGGAAATTATGGACTCAAAAATTAAAAATATATACCAATCTGCATGTTCTCTAACCATTAGCTAAGTCATTGATCCACATCATAACAATTTAGGGATAGATCCACACAYGCCTACGCAGTCAGGGAAGGTGACACCTGAGATTGTTTAAAGCTGACAGTGTCCTGTATCTCTGGGATACTTCCCCYAGCACCACCAGAAGTAACAGACAATCACTGTGATTTTATAGAAGAACAACAGCTCCACTGAGGATGAAGTTGTGGCTTGATGGCAAAGACACATTCAAATACTTCTACTCACTCAGGTATCAGAAGCCACTCAGCCATGTTAACTCCACCTGAGCTTCTCAGCAGGGCTGTGCTGCAAACCACAATGCCCTTTGCAGAGTCCTCCCTCACCTGTGCAAAGCAATCCTACTCCAGCTTTTTCTGTGTCCTCTATGGAGACAGTTCATGGGATGCAATTTTCCCATTCTGACCAGCCTCCCTTGCTCTCTGAAGCCTTTCACCACATCTGATTTGCCACACTGATATTGAAACATAAACCAACATAGTCTGCATGGTCAGGAATTGGACTTGATGATCCTGATGGGTCCATTCCAGGTGACACCATCACCAGYGAAGTCCTTCAACACATCACCAACATTCCCATGGGCAGTCCATCAAACACTTATCACTGCCCAGTCTTTTGCAACCTCTGACTGTCCAGCCATGGATCCATGCTGACACCCTCCCYTCTGCCCCCAAGGGTGATCCCTCACCGTTTCAAAGCTGCCTTTGTGCATCAGGTCAATGGGAGGCCTGAAGAGATCTGCCAGCGTTGTCAGCTTCTTGTCCACGGCCCCTCCGTTGCGGAGCTCCTGCTCCTGCCGGACTGCACGGCCCCAGGAGGAAAGGGACAGGAGTTAGATACACACACTCACCAGGTTACTTGTCCCCAGTGATGCTTTTAAATGGGAATCTGAGCTATATTGTAGCAATATAACTTTCAAAAGGAATATTTCTATTGTAGTGTTTCCATTAGTTGGCTGTGGGACAGTCCCACAGCAAAGAAACAAAGAAACAGATTTAGTTTATGTAGAGAAATCTCTTTGGATGYTTCTTTTTTAAAGAGTATCAATTCCATCTGAAATAACACAGAACACATTTCCTACACAGACACGACCATGGACAATAAAGGTAAATCACAGCAGACACATGATGTATTTTATAGAACCAGGTCAGCTGAAATGGGCAATAACTATCCCATGGCCACAACTTTTCCAGTGGGGAAGGATCTRTCAATGGGCCAAAGCATAAAAAGCATGTTTGAGCAGACACACAGGGAATAAAGCATCCCTGTGGAGCTGCCCTAGGAGCCAGGAGATAATCTGGAATTTCACGGCCAGGGCTGCTTTTCCAGAGACAGCCAGACAGTGATGTCCACCTCTCAAGTTCTGCCCAAAAGCATGATAAGGTTTCACCATAAACCCTCACAGTGTATCTCTCACATGTTGGGCATCTCTAAATGTCTGAAGAGTGGAATCACAGGGTGGTTTGGTTTGGAAGACCCTAAAGACCAGCCAGTTGCACCCCCTCCTGCCATGGGCTGGAACACCCYCTGCTAGTCCAGGCTGGAAGACGGTGAGAAAAAATTTAAGGGTATTGATTCTGTACATGGAGCATTTTCACTTCTAAAGCTGTCAGTGATTTCAACACTTGTTGTCTTCATCATTACTGGAAAAAGGGAAAGAAAGTAACTATAAMCACCTATTTTCAGTTTGGCAGCCAACCCCTAACTGTGTGGGAACATGGTCCATGGACCCCAGTAACCAGTGACAGGATGAACAAACAGCTTCAGGTCACACCAGGGGAGGCTGAGATTGGACATTAGTGACAATTTCTTCATGGAAAGGGTTGGCCAGCCCTGGCAGGGATTTAACAGACATGTGGATGTGGCACCTGGGGACATGGGGCAGTGGTGGCCTTGGCAGTACTGGGAGAACAGCTGGACTCAGTCTCAGAAGACTTTCCCAACTTTCCTGATTTTGTGATGACACCTCAGGAACACTCCAGTAACATCAGCATGACAGCCATAACTCAGATGTGAAACACCTGGTGTACTGCTGTCMCAGAATCACCTTCTGTGACACTTCCTGGATGAAGTAACAGCCATGCTTAGGCATCTGGAGATTCTGTGCATGAACAGCCAAGGGCAAAGAGCAATTAAAGCCACAAGAACCTCCTGCTCAAGGAGGAAGCCTCAGGGCTACTCCAATGTAATTCAAGTRCCAGAATGTCCACTGCCTAGCTAAGAAATATCCAGGGGATTAATTTAATTTCTACTTGGGTGTTAGGATTCTTCCCCCTTTTCAGTTCCCTCTAGAGCAGAAAAAGGGTTTTTTTGAGAGTTAGCAACACCAAAGCAGACAGAATATATTGTGATAATCATAATTCTACGATTCTATACTTCTAATGATGTGCCCWACTACACAATTGGCAATTTAAAAATGTTTCAACAACAGAAAGCTGTACTAGCCTACAACAGGAATGATTTCTCCATCTTATTTGCATTAAAAGAAATAAAATAAAGTAAAATAAAATAATAAAATAAAAAATAAAATAAAATAAAATAAAATAAAATAAAATAAAATAAAATAAAATAAAATATCAGGCTTACTGATCTGTAGACACTTACTGGTTTCTGTCTGAAAATCCCGAAAGCCGTCGAATATTGAGCGAGCAGGTCTGCGTCTTTTAGGAGCTTTAAAAAAAGGAAAGAATTATTTGAAAAGGATATTATCATAATAAATACATATTAGTACATTCCATCACATGTGTAGGAGAACAGAATAGGAATCCCAAGCAGGGACCATGTGGGAGTAGAGGTCATTGGGAAGGGTTGGAGATGKATGGAAGTAGGCAGAAGGTAATTTGTAAATTCCATTTCCTAACACATCCTCCCTCCAGCAAACCTTAGCCCAGAAACAAAACATGTATCAACAATATAGAGAGGCTTTAAGCTCCTTCTGATGAGCTTGCCAAGACCCTTCAGCATGGAGCAGCAGTGCTGTCACACCATCACCTTGTCAGAATTCCAGCCAAGATTTTACCCAAGGCCTTCAAGGGGATGAAAAACATCAAAAGATTAAACTCCATGAGAATTGGTTTTTTTTAATGAAGAAGCACATTGTTTTTTCTACAATGCATTTCTACTCTTTTCTAAACTCTTACCCTGATCCTGTCCTAGCTTCTTGSCTGGACTGACCAGCCACACTCTTCCAGTAGATGCAGCATTGCTGTTTKCAAGGAAACCTTCAGAACTGATTATCTGCAGAGAGCCCAGGAAGGGATCAGAAATAGCACCCTCAAGTCCCACTAAAATCCTAAGGTACAGCACAAGCACTGCACTTGGAAGGAAAACAGAACTGCCTGTCAAGACTATTCCAGCCACATATCTCCTTTCCCATCAACTGAAAGACAGAACTTTCAAAGCCCAATTGCTACAAGACATAATAAGTAACAAATTAAGGTAAATACAACCTATACCCAGTGGAAATGTGATGACACAGCCAAATCATGTAAAAAGAAAGCAAGCCTGAACAAGGGATGTGCTGGGGAATAACACCTCTCAACTCCAGGGAGTAAGGTCTCCTTCACCCTGAGTGCCTAGGCACAAGCCAACCTCAGAACAACTTAAACTCAGTTGGAACAGCAACTGAAGGACCACTTGAGCAAAAGCAGCATGTCCCTGCCAGGCAGAACAGGTGAAGAGGCTCTCAGCAACTCAGGAGGATCCTTTGTACTGAATGATGGGATCCATGTACCCAGCAGGGCACAAACACACAGGGTCACCTCTTCAGCTGGAAAAAACCTGAGCTTACACAACCACTCAGTATGATCCTTAAAAACAGAAACTGCCACCTTCCCTGCTGTAAGGCTAGAGCTGAGACCAATTATCTCTTCAGGTTCAGCTCCTYTGTCAGGCTGCTCTGTGTCAGAAACACAAGTGGCACTGCTGGATCAGAGAGTGCCAGGAGGGAATCACTGACCCAGGTCAGTGACAGTGTCACTGAGATCAGTGTGGAACASGTAGGTATGAGAACACCAAGTGTTAGTTAGGATCAGCAGATCTGAATCCTAATAACCCACAGGAGTCAACAGATCTTTGTCAAAAATGCTGTTGGGCCATAGGAAAAAGTGCAGAGAGCTCTATCTTCAGAGAGGCATCAGCAGGGCAACTTCCTCTGGATGCAYATTTCCTGCTGCAGAACTGCCTTCCTCTGTTACTAAACTCCCCACTTCCAAAATCCAGGTRGGATGGGAAGTGCAAGGATTAGATAAACACAGTGCATCCTTGTTTTCATGTCACTGCATCTTATGGTTRAGACATTCAAAATCCAGCCTCACTGCTGCTGACAAGATGGCCTTTCAGCAGCAAGGGGAATGTCATGAAATTACACCAGTGAAGCTCACARAAGTGCAAAAACACTTCAATGAAARCAGATACTTTGTACATYATTCCCTTTCTGCCCAAATGCAAATTAAGTGTGTGTTTCAAATTGTTGATACTTTATGCATCTCACGTCAGGATGTAGAAGTAGAAGCTAAGTTAGTCCATTTCAATGATTCATATTTTGTCTAAGGAATAAACATTTTCTGATGGGACTGGGGACTGAAGCMTATTAAAGGAGTCAAAATTGTCCAGCTCCCAAAATAAACAGGGAAAAAAATTGCTAGAAGGACTAAAACTAGAAAAGCTAATATTGCTATCAGTGCAAGTACAGCAAAAAGGGAAGTGGTGTGCACCTGTATTGTCTGGCATTGTGTGCTCACTCTGAACCACCCTCAGCTTGTGCATCCTGGCTAAACACCCCTCTGATGTTGAAAAACAGAGTCAAGAAAAAATCAGTTCCAGGGTAAACCTGAAGCTTGGCCTCCTTCTCCTCTCTACCAGAGGAACTAAATGACAGGAAAGAACATTTCCCATGGTGTGAGACCACTGCAGTGACAAGCACTTGCACAGCCTTCCTTGGTGAAAAGGGCAAAGCTCTCAATCCATTTGACACRGCAAAGGCCAGCCCAGAAATGACCTGCTCCACATGAGAAGGACAGAGACAAGAAAAGCTGTGCACAGCACAGCTTAAAGAGCAAATTAGATTCCTGCATGAGAAATGGAGAAGGGTATGAGCAATCAGAGTTCAGCCCTTCTTTCTGATCTGTCATCTCAACACATAGCCATCTGTATTCTTCATTTTCGCTTGTCAGCCAAGGCTCCATCTTCCATCCCATTTCCACAGCAGTACCCCACAGCTCTGGGCCCCCAGATGTATACTTAATTAAGTTAATTGGCTGCCACCTCACAAAGTCTCATGAAGCAAGATTTAGCAAATTAGTACCCCTGGGAATAAAGCATCTCTTGTGTGTGAGACTTTTAATACCACTGGTGTTATTTCTTCTTATTAAACAAGTTTTGATTTTCTTTTGTTACTTAGCTCATCTCAAGGTAAAGAAAACAGAAACAAAATAAGAACACAAGCCTACCTCCAAACAAGGGCTCAGGCTCTACTAAGATTTCCTGTTTTTGAGGAATTGGAGCTCGTACTTCATCCCTRTCAAAGGAGAAGAAACAAAAACGAAAAATCAGAGACATGATAATATTCCAAGTACTTACAAACCACACCTAATTATGCTCCAAGGCTCCTGAAACTGAACCAGTTAAAGATGCTGCTGCACCACTGCACAGAATGAAAAGGTTTGGGATTAAGTGGGACCTCAAGAGAGCATCTGTTCCCACTCATGGCACTGCTGCTGGACCTGGTACCCTGTACACTGAGAGCTGCATGGATGACCTTTGATAAAACATTACACAACCCCCTGAGTGACTTGATCCCAGGCTTTGTCAATCTGTATTTAAACATTTTTTGCTCCTGAATAACTTTGTTAGAACTTGGAAGTTTTTAAAACCTTACCAAAAGATGTYAAATAATCCACTTGCCATCCTACTTTCCTTGCTAGCTACACAGAAAAAAATATTATCTACCTGATTACCAGCTTTTGTCTGTCAGAAGACTCTTTGCTTCCACCTGAAAGTCACACCTCTCTCTTTTCCAGGAGGAGGAAAACCAGGTCAAGATGGCCATTTCCCCCCATTTCTGAAGCAGTTCTTGGCTTACATAACTGGGCTCCCTCACATGTCAACAGCTCAGTCAGTTATACTTGCAGACACTTACAGGTAATCCAAAACTACAATTAGGAGAAGAGAGGAAATCACAAAGAAACCACAAGCAACTCTGTGACAACAGTGTGGTCACYTGGCCCATGGATCTTTGTGCAGAAGAATTCATCCACTGCTACATTCTGTCTGTGAACTGCCTCTTCCCCCACACTTCCAAGGTGTGAAGTGTGCACTCTGCAGCTCTTGACCATGCAGGTTTCAAAAGGTAACAAAGGATGTCAGCAGGATGCACTGACCTTGCTCTTACCCTCCACATCTTTGATTGCCCTGTGCAGCTAGTTACTCTCCATCTGCACATTTACTGTTCCCTCCTCCTAGGAGGACACTGAGCTGATCAGCACCTGGAGAGTGTTGAGTATAAAAAAGAAAGTATTCCAAGAAAAATCTGGAGTCACTGATGTGCCAGAAGTTGTCTAGAAACAAGAACACTATCCTATATACCTATTTCTACTTTGTTAAAGGTTCAAGTAGGAAGGCACCTCACATCAGCTGTAAAGCACTAAAAGAATTATTTAAATTTATACATGTGCTTCAGAAGTATGAAGGGCAAGGATTTTCCTYTGTAAGTCAGCTGTTTTCTTCCTGGAAAATTTTCATAAGGACAAAAGCCTGGCTTACATTTAATTTACCATATTTAATGAATGTGATTTATACCACTCAAGATCTTCCCTTTATCTCAAGCAGTCACATTAATAGGCAGCACTGAGATTCTCTGATATGTTTAAGTGGAAATTCTCTTCCCTTTGCAGGCATCTAATGTGTAAGAGACTGATGAAGGTGCTGAAGTTGCTGATTCCTCTGCATACTGGTGTACAGGCCTGGCCTTTCCAGTGCCAAACTGGTTAAACCACTACAATAAAACCCTCACAAGTCAGACTCCTCTCCCATGTAAGGAGAGACAGGATGAGACAAAACGGCCTCAAGTTGTGCCAGGGGAGGTTTATGTCAGATATTATGGCAAATTTCTTCACAGAAAGGGTTGTAAAGCACTGGTACAGGCTGCCCAAGGCAGTGGTGGAGCCACAATAAACATATGGATGTGGCACTTGAGGACATGGATTAGTGGTGGTGGTGCTGGGTTGATGGCTGGACTCGATAAGCTTTTCCAACCTTAAATTAAATGAATTTATGACATGGGAGTAAGCTAGCTGCATTTATAAGAACCAAACCATGACAACTCTCTAACTGCCAAATTGGTGTAAAGCAAGATTGCTGARGCATTTAAAAATAAGACTCTCTTGTTACTGCATCCCTACTTTAACGACTTGGGCTTTGTTTGTAAAGAACAGCAGGTGAAAGCTCCAGAAAACTTCTCAAGTGSAAGAGACTCACAAACCAGAACACTGGAGCAATCAACTGACCAAGACCAAAGCAGTGTGCAATGCTGTGCTGAGAAGTTGCCTGGTTTGCTGTGCTTTGCACAGTGCCAYCTCAGTGCCAGGGGTACGTACTCGGGGTGCGGGCGGGCAGCAGACACGGCTGCAGAGCTGGTGCTGGGCTCCTCTGCTATCCCCCCTCCATCCAGGAACATGGTGACAGCCATCTCCAGGTTGTTGTTGCATGCTTCAAGCATGTGCTTCCCCACGCTTTCACTGGCACCTGCCATGCCAAAGGGAAAGAAATCACAACGTGTGGTTATTAATTGCTGCAGCGTGGTGAGGGTTTCTRGATGAGGTGAGAGATGAGAACTGACTTCAAGTTCTTAGAAGGCTGATATTATATTATATTATATTATATTATATTATATTATATTATATTATATTATATTATATTATATTATATTATATTATATTATATTATA
>JACDOX010000125.1:1867612-1888257 GCA_014549065.1 Cardinalis cardinalis | reverse complement strand
ATCCCAGAGCTGTCTGGACACAGTGTGTGCCATGGGCTCTGGGATGGACCCACTGAGGTCCCTCCCTGCCTGACCCATCCTGGGATTCTGTGGGGCAGCACCTGAGGTGGTCGAGGAACAGCTCAACTGCACCCAGAGGGCACCGCTGCCATCACTGTCACAAAGGCAGAAGAGGAAACCCTTGGATTTGTCCCCACCTACTGTACCAGGTGTTTCTGATCCCCAGGCCACCCGAAGGAAAGTCAGGAATGTTTTTCTCCTTTCCAGTTTCCAGACACAGCAGGAATGTGGCTGCCTTTCTGCTGAACACCTTGCCAGTAACACTTGTCAACTCTGAGTACCACAAAAAGCCGAGATTTCCCTAGAATTCTGATAATTTATTACCTCACTGCCATGGAAACAGGTCCATCTGTTCCCTCTCTTAYTGCCTCCCATCCCCACAGCAGCTCTGGTGCTCAGAGAAGCAACCAAGCCTGTGAAGTATTTGGGGTTTTGGCATTTGTTTTGTTTTTCCTGGCAGTTGGATGAGCTGAACTTGTTCACAAACAAGACAAATTAATCAGCAGGGCTGAAGGCAGGTGAGCAGCAGTGAACTATTACACCAGCCCAGCCATCTCAAATACAGACTGCTGCACCAACACCAGCAAAACGAAGCTGATCTTGCCTCCTTCAAAGCTCCCAGACCACAGGGTCAGAAACAAGCTGTTAGTACAACCAAAATCCACTCAGCAGTGGCCAAATTCCACCCTCTAACAATGAAGATCTAAAACAATAAGCCAAATCATGCCTGGTGAGGATTATTGTGCCATGGATATGGTGAGGAATGGGATCATTTGGGGGCTTGCAGCATCCCACCTCAGATARGGCTGCTGCTATAGGTGACAGGTTTTGTACATTTTGCAGTTAAGTTTGAGTTTTATCTAACAATCAATTTTTAGTCCTTTTTTTTTTTTACATTCTGCTTTAAAAATGGGGGTTGTTTTTTTACAGGCTTACCCTGACTGGACAGGATGAGAGTCACCAGCATGGAAACAGTCAATAGCTCTGCCTTAAAAAAACCCTTTAATAATCCCAACTGTGTTAAGGATTAAGGAAAAACAGACCCATATTGAAGGAAAGCATCCAGAACAATGGCTGAGGCAGCAGGAGAAAAAGCAAAGGATTTGCCACTGGTCACCTGTTGTAACTTTCTCAAAAAACATCTCTGAACAGAACATATATTTATTTATTTATGAGGAGCCCACCTCAGGGCTTGGGGGGGAAAAAAATCCCAACAGTTCATATTTTTGGCTCAGTGTGCTGGTCACGCTTTCCATAAAATTTGTTTTCTTAAAACTTAAACCATCAGAAGATGCTGCTGAAGAAACAAGTCTGTTATGAATGTCCTAGAACAGAATTAAATTCACCAATGGGGTTCAAGAAAAGGACAAAACTCAAACATCTGCTGACTTTGATGACTAGCATACACCCTTCAGCACTGCAGCTGGCACTTGGCTCCATTTCAAACACAGACAGTGCAAAAGTAGCTCCAAAGAAGCAAAGAAAAGCCAAAATATGGCTTCATAAAACAGATGAAACAATTAGCAAGAAAATTTCCTCTGCATRGTAGGATCTGGTTGCCTCTTCCCCAGCCTCAACTTCCTACAGGCCTCAGCACCTCCACATCTAAATTACAATTTTTTTTGAGTTGTTTTAGTTTTAAACCCAACAGGAACAGTATTTAGTAGTGCCYCTAAAAATGGAGGGGAACAGTTACAGCCAGGCAGGGCAGTTATGTGAATTTCTAATTACAGTTAGCATTGCTGACAACTCCAGCCTTCAGTTGCTTCTTTCCCTTTTAACTTTCTCCATCATAACTGGCTTCTGGACTATTGTTTTAATCACACTCAAACCAGTTTGAGTATGAAAATTAAACAGCATTAAGTAGAGTAACACCACTGTATATTCATATGTACCATTAACAGGATATTAACAACAAGAAAACAAAAGTATCTTGTTCTTAACAACAGGGAAAATGGGATCTGCAGGAGGGATCTCTGTGAACAGAGGTGAATGGGAGCCCACAGCCTTGGCATCCATGAAAGATCCTTGGCTTTGCCAGGGGAGAATGACCTGTTTGTTTCCTCTTTGTTGAAGGGAGGGCTTAGCATAKGAGAGGGAAAGAGTGGCTGTCTGCTTACACTCCTGTGAATGGGTGTGCCAACAATGCAATTGCAGCAACAGCCTACATTCCAGCAAGGTGCTTCAATGTACAGAACAGTGCTTGTGCTGAGGGAAGCTTCAACCTTGCAGCTGACAGCCAGCTGGGAATATAAACTCGTTTTTTCATTTGCTTCCTCCATGGAATGTGCATCTTTTCCATTAAAGGCTTTGGATTCTCATTTTCAGATCAGACCATCACTTATCATTGCTTTCCAACACTACCAGTATTCATACTCCAAACCATGTAAGTGCAAGTTAGAAAATAAGAAATACTCCCATTCCTGCAAGAAGTGCTGCAAGTGCTAGAAAATAATATTCAAGAAAGGAACAATTTAAAAATGTTACATTCTGGGGGTGTATGTTACTAGAACTTCTCAGAACTCACAGAACTGCTGCCCAAAGTGGTTCCCCTCCAAGGCAACCACTSAAAACTGCATAGGGAAGCTTTGCCTAGCACAGGAGAACATCCACAGTTCCCATTCCATCACGTGTCCATGGCTGGGATCTACTCTGCAACAGGGCTTTTAAACATCTGCAGGATTGTCTTTTGCTTGTTCTTAGGCAGTGAACAAATATCATTTGTGTCACTGGTATTAACCACACAATTCAAAACCTTTCCTTCCTTGATGCTGGGGGATTTCACCCGGACCCTGGCAGGGGACTGCCAGTTTTCATTGCAGGAACCTTTCCTAGTCTTGTGGTGATTGCTTTCAGCCTGAGTTTTTGATCCCTTYGAGTCTTTTGCCCCCTTGGAGCTTCCCTTCCTGGCAGCAGAGTCTTTGCCAGAGCGAGGTGGTTTGGTACGAAGCAGATACTCRTCAGGAGAGCCCTTCTGTCTGTTCAGTGTCCTCTCCTCCTTGTCCAGCTCCTTCTGCAGCTGCAGAGCCAACAGCCTGTCCTGCTCCTCCTGCCTGCGCCTTTCATAGAACTCCTGCTCAAAGGCTCTTTGTGTCTGMAAGTTAAAATCATTCATCTGCTCTCCTTGGTCTTCTACACTTTCTGAAAAGGTTCTTCTCCTCTTATCAAGCATGTCCAAGTCWATCATGGCATCAGCTGGGGTCTCCACTAACTTCCTTTTGGGAGTCTCCTTAGAGTTCTGTGGCTTTTCTGGCGTCTCTTCATGTGAGTGTCCAGCCTCCTTCCCCAGACCGGGCAACACAGTCTGCCTGTCAGACATCACACAATTCACTCCTAACGGACCAGAGGTACAAGTTTCATCAGACTTTTCAAGGTTTACCCTTTGGACATGTGTCAAACTGCCACTGTCTGACTCAATTCCATCATCATCTCCATTGGATCCAAGAAGAACTGTCCTAGACCCTTCCCCTTCTGTGGTTCCATGAAGTGCATCTGGAACTCCATCTTCTAAACCATTTGGTCCTGGTGTTTTTTCCTGCTTGACAGTGGCAGTTTCACCTGAAGCTGAGGCACTGAAATAGTTCATGCATGATTCCAAAAATGAATCCTTAGCTCCAGAATCTTTATTTACACTGGTCAGCTGTGGAGACAGGGTTGGCATTTCTTCTTGCTCATCCTGCACTGCAGAACTGCTGCCTTCATTGCTGTTGGTCTCCTGAAGAAAAGGGAGACACCACTAATGAAGTAAATTTATCAAAAGCCCATGGGTGTGAATAAATACCAAACCCACTCCTCATGGCTGCATTGCCTGAGTGCTCTGGGACAGCAACTATAATACTTCTCTTTTTAAAAAATACCTGTTTAATAACAATGAAAATATTTAAAATAACTGCAGAAGCCCAGCTAAAGGACTGAAACCATAACTGCAGCATTTTTCTCTTATCACTGATTCAGACTAAATGTGCAAGCCTGCTCATCTTCTTTGGAGGCCTTAAGGAATGATCAGACAGACAGCCATGGAACGATGTAAATCAGGGTGCACCCTCTTCCAGTAGGCTCCTGAACTGCCAATCATGCATAGCAAAGGTAGCTTAAAAAGAGCAAAATAACCTGCCCAGTGCCARTGTGCAAGAGGAATAGAGAACTGGAACCCTACAGGCAAGGGGAAAATATCCCATAATTAGTAACTGTGAGATTTGTAACAAAATGATTCCTGTTACCCCAGAGATAGAGTTGCTCCTGCCTCTTCCTGTGGTACTGGAGAACGATGCTGATCCCAACATACCATAGTTCTTTGGAGACAGATACCTTAAAAAGAAAAAAARGATAAACATTTTGTCCTTGAATTGTCAGTCCTTTGCATTATTCAAGATCTTTAGGTTCATTGTGATAAACAAAAAACAACAAGAAGGCAAGTGTTTCCCTTCTCCTCCTATGAGGAAATGTTTTAAACTTCAAAACTTCACACTTGTCCCCAGTTATCTCAGGAAGCTGGCCTACAGCATTCTAAAGAAGCAAATGGGGCAGAGGGACACTGAAACAGGCCAATAATTAAACACTTGGCTGAATSCCTTACTTCTGAATGTCTCCAGAGTTGCTTGGTTTGTTCTTTGCCTTGCTCAGGTTCAGTGGGGATGTCTGAAGGGAGAGGCTGTGTGCTGGTGATGGGCTGCCAGGCACGTGTCCCTCAGGATCTTCATTCTTCCAGACAAGTAAAAATAGCATTAGGTAAAACAAAACACAACACAAACTGCAAAAACCTCCGAGAACTACTTAGATTTTGCTGCAGAATCTGTTACTGTTGTCCAAAGAATTCTAGAACTGTGAGTTACAGATGGTTACAGAGAAGGAAATGTTACCTGTCCTGCACATCTTCCTGGACCTAGCACTGAGGGACAGGAGGCTTTGCTCAAATAAGTACAAGGTTTCACCACTGGGTGGCAAAAATTCAACTAAGCAAAASAAATCAATAAAACAAAAAAAAACCCCAAGAGGTAAGGTACATTTTCACTTATGTTCCTTTCTGCCAGTTACAGGTTACACATATTCATTTCTTCCAAAGAAGGATTTTAAAAAAGATGAGGAAAAGGAAGCATACAGCAGAAAATCAATGTTTTAAAATGTTTCACAATGAAAACATGCAGCACACATGGTGAGTGCCGGATTTCAAGTGCATATTACACAGGCTTCAAAAATTAATGGTCAATCAAGGCTTTAAAAYACTTGGGGGTGACAAGAGCTTTCAACTACAACTAAAATAAATTTGAACCATCCCAAATTTTAACATTTGCTCTCAGAAGTCCAAGTTGCTTGCACTATATTGATATTTGCCACTAGATCCTAACTCACCAGGCTGTTACTGAGCTGCCAGGCCAGCTCCTCATCTTGCTTCAGCTGCTTCTCCATCTCCTTCCTTCTCTCTTCTGCCAGCCTGTGCTCCTCCTCCTCCTCTGCCAGCAGCCGCTGGATGTACTCCTCACTCGCTTTGTTCTCCTCCTGTTCATGTGCTCGCCTTTCTGCCTCCACCTAAAGCAGGTGTTTGAAAAAATCCACCTGGTTACCACTGCAGGGCCACACTTTACACCAGGACCTCCCAGCTGACACTGCTTAAATGTGAGCCATTCAYTGTTCACAAAATTCAGCAGCATTTCATTGCAGGAGTCTCAAAGATGTAAGGATCACATGGATGCTTTTTTTAGAGCCTTGGGTTTGACCACAGTGACAAACTTTTTGGTTTCTCTAAGAACCTGCAAGGTTAAACTCCATTCTTCACCTTTTCAAAGTGTTAGTAACAAAGCTAAGATCTCCAAGTACATGGCTGTACAGAGAAAGCAGGATCAGAATTTAGTCTAAGGATGAATGCCAGCTGTCCCACAGCATTTGCTCAACCTGCTTTTATCATTATATATCCCAAAGACAGCACAYCTCTCTTCTTGGAGAGTGCTGCTCTCCTGAAACACACAAAACCCAAAGCAGCAGGCCAGGAATTTTACATCTGCCTTTCTTACAGCAGACRTGCTGAGAGATCAGTTACCAGCAACTCCACGAGGAGAGCAAAGTACTTCAAGAATAAAGCTTTCTTAGGAAATTCCCCCCAGTCCTCTGCTTCATGTGCTCCTGTAATCACCAGCAAGGGGCTCTCAGGGAAAGGTGCACTCCCATACACTCCAGCTCTAAATCTTAATACTGCTGTGTCTGAATTGGAGGAAGGATCCTTAAATAAGCCAAAATTGAGAATTCTTTAAAATCTTTACTGATTTTCAAATACGCAAAGGTAACAGAGTGAAGAAAGATGAGAGCAGAAGCTGTATGTTCATTACTGAAAGTTATCTAGTTGCAGTCTCTTACTTGGAGGGAAATCAAGAAAACAAGTATAAAACCAAAGCCCAAACAGTTTCAAATTTCTACATTTGCTACTTTTATGTACATTGACTAAGAGAGGAGGTAGGAGGCATAGATCAAGAATGTCACCTCATGTCAAATACAAAATCTCTTCCACCAATTTAATTCATGATTCAGGAGTGACCAGTATGTTCTTGCAGCTGCAGTGCCCTTTTAAGTATCTTTATTATTAAATWAAATTACAGCTGTTTGTGGAAACAATTCCAATAACTGGATACAAATTATTTATGCTTTTTAAACATATTTTTAGACTTACCTTACTAATCTCTGCTTCATATTCCTGCCTCAGCTCCCCAGGCTTGCTCAGCTGGTGCTGTGGCTTGGGGACACAGACTAATCAAGAGGAAGGAGAGGAAAAAACCAAAGTCAACAAACASAAAGTCATGACAGTCAACAACAAAGGGTTTTAACAACAACAAATAATTTTAACTCCATACCTTGCCATGGAAATGATTTGACTTAAATCAAGTGCTATGATTGAGAAAATGAAGGAATAAAGCAAAAAATACCAAGGAATAAAGTTTACACAGTAGAAAAGCACGGTGTTACAGAGTGGCAGGAACAGGCAGTGTTTCCCAAGCACTGTATATAAAGCAAATATAATGGAACAAGTATCCCAGAGAAACTCTAGCTGCCYATCCCTGGAAGTGTCCAAGTCCAGGCTGGATGGAGCTTGGAGCATCCTGGTCTAGTGTAAGGAGCCCCTGCCCATGGCAGGGAGGTGGAATGGGATGATCTTTACAGTCTCACCCAACCCAAACCATTCCCTCATTCATTCTCTGTTGGTACACTGACCATAACTTGTGTATTTCACTCTCTTTCATTAAAAAGACCTCAGAACACTGCAAGTGGAACAAGTTGCCCTAAGGCAAACCTATCAAAACGTCCCCCAAGGGTATTTGCAACATCATAAACCCCAAAATCCTTCTTCAAAAAGTTAATCAGATTTCACTTCCTTCTATCTGACACCACAATTTTCAGCTCACAGATTCTGGCATTGACTGAACCCCTGGAATTTCAACCAAACTAACACCTAAAAATCTTTTAACCACTTCACTCACTTGACAGTGATAAAGAAACACACYCACAAACTCAMACACTCTGCTTGCAGATGCTACAGCTGCAAATGAGCAATGAACAAGGCCAGGCACTGATACCCCACACCAAAGGCATGAACAAATACCCACTAAAATCACCAGCCAGTGTAATTTTTATCCTCTGTGCTACAAATGAAGAAGGCATTGCCYACCTCTCCCCTGCCCCTTTTGCAGGAGAGCTGTCTCTGCCAGCACTAACACACCYGCCTACCCACAGCTCTGTATTTCCCAACATCTAAAGTCACCCACAGCAATTCCTGTGACAAAGCAGAGACATCCCAGGACAAGTGACACTTCACTTACTTTCCTCATCCAAATCCTGTCCGTTCATCCTGCGCTCGCACTCCTCTGGGTAATTCTTCTGAATCTTCTCCCAGAGCTCCCAGTTGATCAGAGTGTTTCTGCGGGTGTTGTACCGTGCCCAGGAAGAGACCCGACGCCGACAGAAGGGGCAAGAAAGGCTGGCCTTTTCCACTGTCATCTGGAAGCAGGAATTGCACAGGGTATGGCTGCACGGCAGCGTGACAGGCTCCACAAAGATCTCCATGCAAATCTGGCAGAGGCAGTCGGACAAGGACAGCGGGGCCTTGGATTTTTTCGACATRCTGACTCGAGGTAGAGGAACAGCACTAGGACAACATCAGGGCCTGAAAGCAAAAAGAAACATTTAGGTTCCTTATGGGAAGTAAAATATAAAGGAAAATGCAAAATGTTTTACAGCTACTTCAGGAAAATGTTAGTGGATTTAGAAGCCTGCTTAAGTGGTTGCTTTTCTCTGGGCCTGAGGATTCCTGAGGAAGAAGCAGGGCTTTACAGAACTCATGGAAAAACCGTACCAGATTCTCCTACTGCAGTTTCCTGTGYGCTGCAACAGATGCTTTGGGAATAGCAAGGAAGTGGTAAGGACAAGGGGGAAAGARGGTGAGAGTTCTTCCAGCCACCTCTGTTACTCCCCTCTTCTCCCTGTCTATGATAAGAGATGCTGGACGTGTTATTCCAGTTACCTTCACCTTCCATTCACTCATTTATTCAGTATATGCACATCMTTTGAGAGCTGCTTTTGGCACAAGATTGCTTCCAGCAGATTCTGAAGGTGAAATACACYAGAGCAGAGCAGCTTCTTCCTCATTCATTTGCTTGCTTAAGCTAGGACTATAAAGCTAAAATTCCTTTTTTCTTAAGATAAATGAYGAATCAAAACTTCAGCACCTTTTTGTATGACTTGAAACTGTGGGGGTCATCTGTCTCCTCACACGATTTTTCCACTTGGCCCAGCAATACTGTGGGAGAGAAAACAAAAGACACATACAGCAAAATAAAAAACCCATTGATATTTAAGCTACAAGCTTCTTAAACAGGCAGCTTTAGAGACAGGAGGCCCTTGAAAAAAAAAGGCTGCCACTCCTCACAGAGAACTCTCCATGGAGACAAATACACGTTAAGGCGAGTTTTATTATTTCCGCTATTTTTATTGATAAAAAAATAACCCCCAGGAGGTCGGTGCCCAGCGGAAAGGGGGTCCCTGGTTCCCCTGCGGCCCCGTCACCCCCAGCCCCTGAGGGTCCCAGCGCGGACTCGGCACCCACCACTCCAGAGGCCGGCAAAGGCCGCGGCTCCCGCAATGGCGGCCGGGCTCCGCTCCGCCCCTCACTCAGGGGCTCTTCCCGCCGCCCGCCTCAGGGCTCCGCCTCCTCCTCCTGTTTCTCCTCCTTCTCCTTTCCTCCTTCCTTCTTCTCCTCCTCTTCTTCTGTCTCCTCCTTCTCCTCTTCCACCTGCTCCGCCGAGCCTGCTGGGAGACAGAGGCCCTCAGAGAGAAGGCGGGCTGGGCTGTTGTGACAGGCAGGGAATGGCTTCGCAGTGCCGGAGAGCAGCGTTAGGTGGGGTGGCGGGGATAAATCCTTCCCTGGGAGGCTGCTGAGGCCTGGCACAGCCTGGCCCGGGGAGCCGTGGCCGGCCCGGGACACCGTGGCCGCCCCGGGCCCGGCAGTACCCAAGGCCGGCCGGCCGGGCTTGGAGCCGGGCTTTGCTCCCTGGCTTTGGGCCTTGGTTTTGTGAAAAATGCGTATTTTGTGATTGGMTTTTCGCAAATGTTAAAATGAATATTAGATGTGTTATGTTAGAAAGTGATACTGTTAATTTTCTTAAGTAGTGTGTTAAATATAGTTTTAGATTGTAACATAATGTTAGAATAGAAGCTATGCTATGGAAGAGACTTTCTTTGAAGAAAGGACTCGCAGCGAGATAGCAGCCACAGGACRCCTAAATCTTTCAGAGAAAACGAATTTATTGCTCTCTTATCAGAACGAACTTCTTCCCTCCTCGMTCAGGCCTCAAGACATTGTTAGGATTCAGAGGAAGAAGTTGACAATGACCAGACAGAATCCTTTGTTTGAATGGAATTTATGCATCATGTATGAGATGCATGAATATACAACAGGTTATTGTTTTTAAGGGTTAATCCTCTGTTAATGTGTGTCCTTTTTCGGGCTTATGTTGCCCAGAAAAAGGTACCCAGACTGTCTGTAACTCTTTGCTTTTATTGTCTCATATTGTCCTAATCCAAAYTGTCCAAATTATTACTACTCTAATTATATTACTATTTTTATAACCATTTTATTACTATTAAACTTCTGAAATTTTGTAACCAGGTGATTGGCGTTTTTCCCAGTTTGTTCCCGGGCTGAGCTCACCTGGCCGCAGGTGCCCAGGGCACATCCTGCCTCAGGTCCTCCTGCAGCATCTCCGCCTGCCGGTCAAACTCGTGCTCCAGGCTCTGCAGGCTGGAGTCCAGCTGAGCGAACCGAGCCTCCAGGGACAGCAGCCTGCTTTCTACTCTGGGCGGTGGAAAACGAGAGTGAGGGAATTTCGGAAGGAATTGGGGCTTTCTGCCGTGACGTTGCATTGTGAACGGCGTCAGACCCCGTTCTGGGGGTCCTCCCATGGTTTGTGAAAACAAACAACACTAAAAGTCAAGGTTTGTTGTCACGTCTTCTTGGCCGTTTCCTGATGCAGAGATCTTGACATCTCCAAATACAGCTGCAAAATTAGTGTGTAGATATATCTGTGGCTCTCAATGATATGCGTTATCAGTGGYATTGGTTTTTCTCTAACAAATTTTGAGGTGATTTATGCTTTTAATTGTAATGTCATGGTCTTTTAAACCATTTTCATTTAACATTGAGCAGAACTTATCATTACTTSTCTGGTTAAAAATTATGCAAATAATAAACAAGCCACCCGTAGTGGTTTTTTTAATAGGACTGTCCTTCCATGGAATGACTGTGATAAAACCTAYTTCATAGCTTGTATTTATTAACTGCTTTTTCATTATTTGCTATCTGTTGTGTTTCTCCCTATTTAAAATTGTAAATTATAAAGATGAGGTTTTGAGTTTTAAGCCACTCCACTTTTGCTGAAGAAAACTGCCTGTTTTAAAAGAACTTGCTGTATTGAGACAAGGTACAAGGGAATGCCAGYATTTATTTTTGTATCCATTTCTCTCTTTCCTGGAGATACAGGGTGTGCTGGGCTTCTGTCACTGTGGGTGGTTTTTATAAAGACAGTTWTCTCCACATTTTCCTCAGTTACCTGATTGACATAGAGGTGTGTTATTGAGAATCCTGAGGATCTGAAAGCTARTGTAAATAATTCAAAGTTCCTTCCTAAGTACTGAGCAACTATCTCAGTACTATGTAGTCARTAGTGATTCACTAGCAGAGCATCACCTACTCCTTACAGAATTTTTTGTGATTTTCCTTTTTATTTTACTGGCAAAACGTCAGGCTGTATCAGCTAACAATAACTACACTATCAGCAAATATTATTACTGACRTATTTTTCCTTATCTTTTTTCATTCCTAGTTTGCTCCACTGCTTCTGTGACCTACCTGTGTTAAACACTCTATTACCTGTATCTTTGGATGAACTTTTTGTAAGGACAAAATACACAGCAGCTGGTTCTGACATTAAAAGATAAAAAGCCAAAACAAAACCCTTCAAATATTTTCCCATTCTTTGACATGTATCCCACGGTATTTTAATGCCTGTTGTTATAAGAGATGAACCAAAGATGCCATTTTTTCCTATCAGCAGCTCCTCCCTCTCCCTCTCCCTTTTCCAAACCAAACCCTACTTTGGATTCTGTCTGCAGCTGACCTGAAGGAGGAGAAAATAAAAAACTTCAACAGCGGCATATTTTACTAAGTATCCTCGACCTTAATTCATTGTCTGGCCGATTGTGCAGATCCTTGTCCAACGATTTTCTGTTGTTTCCTGAGGCTAGAGGCTTCCTCTGCAGCCTGGTGAAGTTCCTCTTACTGTTGTAGGACTCCTCTTGCTTTGGCAAGAATTCGRGGATGAAAATAGAACTTTAATTGGAAAACTAAGCTGGTGACATGTAGAAATGTAGGGAGTTGAGGAGAACTGGAAGGATTGATGTGTCATAATTGGATTGAATCTGTCAGCACAGAGAGAGCAAGTGCAGAAACTGAGGTGAGGTGAGTTGGGGTTTGCTATGAGTGATTTTCAGAGCTGGGTTGTCTGTCAGATAATGAGTGTTCTTGCCGGTGAATTGTTGGTTTGCAGYTTTTTATCATGGTAAATAAGCTTCCTCACAGCCCATTCTCCAACTTCCTCCTCTGCAAGTAAGAGTGAAGTTATCTAAGATCTCATCACTAATGCTACTCTCAGTGCAGCAGTTCCTCAGCAGCCTTCAGTCCAATGCTTTACTTTTTGACCAGTTTTGTCTCTCAAACAGTTTTAAAATTGCCTGTCTGTAAATTAATCTTCTGTATTTTTAAGCACCTGCAACAAACATTTCAGCATTTGCCGGTTTTGGATCTAAAAATGTCTATTCAGTTATACCACACTGAATTCCCACAGCTGTGAGTGAATTCTGATAGACTGAGTGCTGCTGCCTCTTGATCTAAGTTTGGAATGAAAAGAGGAAGAATGGATTAAACCTCCTGTTTTCATTTCCATCATGACCTCTGAACACTTTTTCCTTTAGTGTAAGTGAAGTTACCACTAAGTCAGTGACCTCTAACTCTGACTAGTGTACACACAAACCACATCCCCATTCTTTACCAGAAAGCTTTTAAAATTCCTCTCTTGTTAGCACACAGAACATAATTGGAAGCCATGCAGTAAGAAGCTCCAGCATTCCCAATTCTCTGCAAGTGTGGTTCTATGTGAAACCTTATTTCTGCTATTCAGGCATTTACAGAAAATGACATTTTGGAGCTGTCACTCTGTGGGTTTGATTTTCCAGGCCAGTGCAGCATCCCACACTTCTCCAAGCTCTCCCCATTCTCTCACTCCATGGTACATTAGACACACACTTCTTCAAGCAGTTTCCCACAGAATTAATTTTCCCTTTTTTCTTTCAGGAGTTGTTTCTCCCTCTGGTCAGGTCTCCAATTGCTACTTTTGTGTTCACCATCGTGTGAATCAGTCACCCAGGCTGTGGGTGAACCAWCAGTATGAGCAGTACCTCAACAAGAGGAGCAGTTTCTTTCCAAGTCTGTCAGCTGTCTGTCAACACATAATCATTCATTTCCTGAGCAGAAGTACTGCATCCCATCAGCTGTGATACTCTTCACAGGGATCCTTTTCACTGCAGGTAAACC
The DNA here is from genome assembly GCA_014549065.1 of Cardinalis cardinalis. Classification (NCBI taxonomy): domain Eukaryota; kingdom Metazoa; phylum Chordata; class Aves; order Passeriformes; family Cardinalidae; genus Cardinalis; species Cardinalis cardinalis. The sequence continues at coordinate 1,875,071 of JACDOX010000125.1, read as the reverse complement.
ACAGTTCTATGTCTGACATCTGATTTGACTTTTAAATGTCTCAACACTGCATAGTTTGCCTTTAAATGTAACRTGTCACAGAATCCCAGACTGGTTGGGGTTGGAAGGACCTTAAAGCCCACCTCATTCCACCCCCTGCCATGGGCAGGGACACCTTCCCCTATCCCAGGCTGCTCCAAGCCCTGTCCAACCTGGCCTGGGACACTTCCAGGGATGCAGAGGAAGCTACAGCTTCTGTGCCAGGGCCTCACCTCCCTCTCAGTAATGTGAAAATCCAGAGAGTGGGGACAGTATCCTGCCTGCCTCTAACTGCTGAGAATTTCAGACCCTCTTTTGACTGTTTTTCCTGAAGATCCATGCTCATATCTTTGTATCTGCTCTGAGGCACCACCACTGGTGCCTGCTGCTGCACAGCCCAGCACAGATCAGTGCCAGCAGGGGCAGCTGAGGCTGGATTATTTTTCAGGAAGTCCATGAACCTGTTGGTCACGTTCCTCTGCCAAGTGTAGGCTTTGGAAATGGAGGGTGAATCAGCGTCACCTGATTCTCCAGTGATGGTGATTTGCTTTCCTTAAACTTTTAAGAAAGATCCATTCTTGGGGTTTTTTTTGTGCTCATAATAATCACTCCCTATCTTTGAACCCTCTGGACACTGAGGCATGGTCTGAAAATCAGAAGTTCAGCTCAAATCTCCAATTAGAACAGCAAGCCTGAATTTCACAGAAACACAGAATATTCTGGGTTGAAAGGGATCCACAAGGGTCCAACTCCTGGCCCCCACAGCAATCCCACCCTGTGCCTGAGAGCATTGTCCAAATGTATCTTGAGCTCTGGCAGCTTTGGTGCTGTGACATTCCCTGGGAAGTCTCTTCAGTGCCTGCCCACCCTCTGGGAGAACATTTTTCCAATATCCAACCAAAATCTCCCCTGACACAACTTAAGGCCATTCCCTCAGGTCCTGTCACTGGTCCCCACAGAGATCAGTGTCTGTCCCTCCTCCCCCCTCATGAAGTTGTAAACCTCAGTGAGGTCCCCCCTCAGCCTCCTCCAGACTGAACAGACCAAGTGCCCTCGTGCAGTTCATGGGTGATGGAGCAACTGCTCAAATCCTGCAGCAACAGCCAGGATGGCAGCCAGGGAATGAACACCACCATGGAGCTGATGGCTCTGTCCCTCTTTCCTCCGCAGTGAGCGAAGGAGAGATGAAGCCTGTTCATGAGCTCCTCTCTCCCTGCATACACCCCACCCTGTTGCCCACAGAAGTTTCCAGAGAAGCACAGGTTACCCTGGTGTGGTGTCCATGTCCCAGCCCTCCCTGTCCCTCCCCAGCCCCCCAGACCTGTTCAGTGTCTCGTTCAGGGAGCGCAGGGAGATGCTGCCTTTCGCCATCTTCCTGGAGAACACCAAGAGAAGGAATAAAAGCTGGAGTGGGCTCGTTCCTGTCTCCTGCAGCCGGCAGCAGGGACAGGGGATCYGAGTCCTGCAGGAGGTTGTTTGTTCCAGGCTTTTTATAGCCTGTATATCCAAATATAGGTCATGGATGCACCAACACACGTTCATGGACATGTCACACACTGAACCACACAGCCCCTTCCTCTGCCCCACTGATCCCATGGCTTCACAGATGAACTAATTCACAGCTAACACAAAAGGGAGCAGCCACAATTTTCTGCTTTTTTTTTTTATTGCTGTGTTTTGGCTTCAGTTTGCTGTTGCGCCCACCAGATCATGTCTTGGGCCAAAGTCTCCTGCTGGGAAAGGCTGTACAAGCAGATTGTCTTTGGTTTTTTTTTTTTATTAAAAAGATGTGAAGGTAAAATCTGATTTGGATGAGAATGATTTGTGTTTGGTTGCAGGRAGCTGCTTTGAGCAAAGCCAAGACAGTTGGAATCTCTTCCATAAAGGGTGGAGAGAGGCAGCACAACCAGATAATGATTTTCCAGAGCTGGGTATGTAAAAAAATAGAGCTGGAAWTTTTTCCAATATAATATGAGTCTGGTAACAGCCCAGTTGGTGAAACACAGCAGCACAAACCCAAACCTCCCACCAGTGCAGCAGGTCCTCAGCCAGCACTAGGAATTCAGTTCTGTGACAGGATAAGGACAGCCCAGAAAAAATCCCCTATTTAAAAAAATTATTTGCCCACTTCATAGGAAATCCAGCATGACCTGAACATGCCCAGAGCTGTAACATTTTCACTTAGGTCTTCCTAAGTGGAAATGAAGGGAAGCTTCTGGCAAGCCACGTTCTACTCATTGTGTTTCAAAGCTTTGGGAAGACAGGAAGTATTTGGGTAAGGAGAAGCTGTGCCTTTGGCCCTTCCTATTCACCCTGTGGTGGGGGTACAATAAACTTTTGGACACAATTTTGTGTGAGTCTGGCACTATTGGAGTGATTCTAAGGACAAGGGAAGAGTGAGAGAGAAAGCATTTATTAAGTGTAATAGTTCTTTTTCCCTGGGATACACAACTAACTGACAGCTGACCCAGCAAACAGGTGTAACAGTTTCTCTGCTCCTCCTTTTGCTGCAGTGAAAAAATTCAGTTGGCAACCACAGGGAAACTCATTTGATTACTTGTTAATTGATGCATCTCTAGYCTATGCAGTTGCTGACAGAGTGTGATGAAAACCAGATTCCACCATGACCAGTTTAAGCCAACTGGGACATAACTTAATGGGAGAAATCACACAGAGCACTGCAACAGCCCAAACCACATAGGGCTGAGCCAGTGGCAGCCCTGCTGCTGCTCAGCAGCCTCACTTAACATTGTGGGTGTCTCCTGAGCACTAATTTTCTCCTCCAGCCTTAATTACGTCAGCTTGGCCATGAACTARTGTTACCCCTACATATAGAGACCCGTTTCACTTAAATTCAAGCAGCAAGCTGCCAACCCTGCAAGAGAGAGTGGCTGTGAGCACAACAGCCACAAAGAACCAGCACGAGGCCAGGGACATCCCGAGCRCACAGCAAACCCCTTCCCCTCCCAGGGACCCAGAGGAGTTCACTGTCCAGGTCACTGTCAGTGCATGTAACTGGCTCTCAGAAGTGGTTTTATCCCCCAGACTTCTGTAAGCACCTGGGTGCCTTAAGGTTCTGGCAATGGATAGGCTGATACAGAGCTGCTCTGGTCAGCAACCAACACTCTCCTGGAGCCTTTGATCTGTGCACACGAGAGCCAGTTCACCTTCTCTCCGTGCTCAATGCTGAGCTTTGGCACAACTCCAGGGTGTTCACTGGAGGCTGCTTTGTTGAGCTTCCCATCTTTTCTGCTGCAAGCAGCTGCTTGGGCCTTTTTCCTGTGCAGAGATTTTGCTGGACTTTTCTGCTGCTTCCCGACGTTGCTGCTGAGATCCCAGAGCAAGACTTTCCCATCGTTTCCTCCAGACAACAACCAGTAGCCCTCAGGCATAAAGAGCACCTGGGAGACTCCCAAGCTGTGAGCCTGGAACTCCAGCTCCTGCTCAAACCTGGCCCCAGTGACTCGGAATATTCGGACTTTACCGTCCTGAGCTCCACAGCTGAAGATGTTGCCGCAGGAGGCCACGGACAGGGAATGTGCAAGAGGTGGGTTGAAGAACTGCCCAGCTGACTGGGGGCTCTCTTCCTCCATCTCACACTCCTGCAGGTTCATGCTCCACAAGGGACGAACTTTCTGCAGGTTCCACAGCATCACCTGGAAAAAAATCAATTGTTTGTGTGTCTTACTTCAAATGGGAAGTTTAATAGTAAAATAAGCAACCACRCTTCTCATCCTAGCAGAGCAAAGGCTGTGTGTGACTCCAAGGGGTGTAAGRTGTGTGGTTAAACTTGCCCTAATAAATGTAGCAAATCTTTCTGGYCTGCTTTCCAAAGCCCCCCCACCACACTGCAGTCAATGACTCAGACCTTTAGACCATGGAAGAGATGCAAACAGTGCTCTAAAAGCTTTTGCATTCATCTCAGCAGTAGTAATCATAACATCCTGCACATCAATTATTGAGAAGGAGGGACAGGGAAAYCCTAGCAGTGAATAGAGATCATTATCATTCTGGATTTCTGTCTCTGCTACTTGGCCTATAATAGTCACTTCCACGAACATGTCTGAAAAATGGGACAGCAAAAGGCAAASAGCAGTTGAGGCTGTGGTTTTTAAACAGGCATATTTGTATTTATTTTTATATCCAGTGAGTAGATCTGGTTTGTGCTATGGAGTAGGGCATGCTTTATCTACTCAGATGGGGCAGGTTGTGCTTTTAGACTTCTTTTTCAAATGCCACCCCAGCTCCGAGCCCCCAGTGAAGAATCCTGTGTCTCTTGTACAGCTGTTCAAGAACTACAGATTTATATTTTATTGGCTACAGAGCCAATTAAAAATAATGCTCTCAAGACTTTTGTAGGATCTGAATTGACAATGAGCATTCTCAAGGCCAACAGATCAAAAAGCACAAGTCAGTCTAATGCAGCACTGATGTACTGTTTGTTTCATAAAGCTAAGCTTCAATTTGTTACTAATAAAAATACTCCTTCAGTAGTAATCACCAATAAGAAGTACAGGAGTCTTTAAATTTAGTTCACAAAAGAGCCTGGCTCTGCATTTCTGGGATCCAAATCGCACTAAAACATCTGAAACATATTTCCTGTCRCTTTCCTGTTTCAGTTACTCTGTTGCTGCTGCACTAAAACTATTTCCACAACAACTGTGATTTACTGTAAGTCAGAGGGGCTGGGTGATGCTTACAGAAAATACTCTTGCTTTCATCAGAGACAGGACTGCAACAATCTGATGAATCCATCAACTGCTGAAGAGTTTTCTGCAAACTAAGTATTTTCTGTCCTCACGGCATTTCCCCTGCTTCATCAAAACTCCTGAAAGAACCCCAGCAACCTGAATTTCAATTCTCATCAGTCACAGCTTCCCCGAGGGTTTGACAAGCCCAGAACATGTTTTGTAGAGCTCATAACTTGTCCAAAGGCATGGTGCAGCACAGGGCTTCAGAGTTCTGCAGCTAAGCTCCCTTTGGGAAATGATGGATCTTAAATGCAGCCTCAATGCAGAACGATGCTCTTTTCACTGTACAAAAGCACACTAATGAAATCCTGTTTTGGGATACTGACTTTCACCTAAAAACCAATTTGCTGAGCTACATAAATGAAACTAATACTATAAAGTCACAAAAAWTAATCAGCTCACTTGTACCGAGATGTACATAAATGTTTACAATTCTGATTAAAAGTTTCCAGCCACAAGCTTGTCTWTCTGCATTTTAGAGACCAAAATTAGGCCAGCTGAGGGACTGAGTGTTTACTCCTCCCAMACAGGATCTATCATCATGGCTTTAACACAGAAAAATACAGTTTATACTAAATATCAGCATGTAATTGCTCTAATGGGTGCGAGATGTACTTTGGTTTCAAGAACACAGGGTGAAACTGCTCAAAGCTGTCACAAAAAACTTCACCCTGCCACCGCTGGAACCACAGAAACCTTCRAGAAGTGACAGTTTTCATATCAGGCCAAACCAGGAATGTGGTCAGACCTCAACCACTGGAAAGAAATTACTGAAAAATATCTGTTCTGGGCTTAACTCCCAGCATGGCTCTTCTCAGAATGCAAAGGACCAAGTTTCCTCCTGATGAGGACAGGAAAGTTTAAAAGGCAAAGAACATTTCATGTTTCCAAGATGCTAACAGAACAAAGGATAAATTATACAAATCACTTCTCCTCACAGTGATACATTCCACCTGGAAAGATGCTGCTCTGCCTGCCTGCCTCAAGCACTGTGCCTTCTCACCATCCTTTGCATCTGATCTGCAGCCACAACTGATCCCTAGGGCCAGCTGCTGGTTTTGCTCAATCCAACAAAGCTAATACAGCACAAGTGAGCTTTGCACTGTATTCTGATTTCCCCTCAGCTCACTCACTTTTGAATTGTAAATGTCAATGAAGATAAAAACAGGGACAGAACCGGCTGAGTGGAACACAGCACAAACAGCCCCAACACTTAGGTTTTGGGCCAAAACTACTTCAGAATAGTGAGGGAGCTTTCCAGTGACTGCAGGCTGAATACCTTCGTGCTCGGTGAAAGTCTGTGGGTGCCTCACTACACAGGCGGCTAATTACTGTTTCACTTCATTAATACCCGTGCACATGTATGCAAATCACCTGCATGTCCAGCCCACAGGAAACCAGGCTTTGAGGCCGCTGAGGTCGGAAGGCAACAGACGAGCAGATGTTGGAGTGCCTCAAGGACCGGCTGRCTTTCTTGCTTTCCAAGTCCACAACCTTTATGGCCCCCGAGTCATCGGCGGCAGCCAGCAAGCTGTCGGTGTCGTTCACAGACAGGCAGTTGATCTCCTCCTCGTTCACGCGGAAGCGCTGCAGGGGCTCCTGGAGGGAGCGCACATCCAGCACGCTGATGGTTTCTCCGTGGGCCGTGTACAGCGTGCTGGGCTGGCGGGCGGAGAACACCACCGAGGTCACGTCCTCCGCCTGCGGGAGCCGCAGCTGAGCCACGGCCGAGCCTGCCCCGTCCCAGAGCGCCAGCTCGCCCCGCTCCGCGCCGGAGGCCACCAGCCCTTCTGTGCTCACGGTCAGGCACAGCACGGAGGAGGAATGGCCACCGCTCCACTTCACTGCCATGCTGCAGGGACACCCTGAAACAAACGAAAACAAGCTCTGAGCTGACGTGRTTGCTGGTCTCATTAGAGCAGAAACTCATCAAGCAAGAAGATCATCCTGAAATTCCAGTGTTCAGCTAAAACAGGCACCAGGACAGCTCAGTGCCCAAGTGGAGCTTTCGTGACACCAGGCACAGCCACGGTGCTGACCGCTCTTTTCCAACCTAAATAATACAATGAAACTTTTTAAAAGAAGTATTACACACTTAAAACAGGTTGCAACATATTTAATTGGTTCTCAGAGCACACCCATGGCGCTCGCCAACCTTAACCCTCCCTGGTGCGGCTGCCCGCAGCGGCCTGTGTCACAGCGCTGCTTAGGGCAGCACATCAGCGGAAAATTAAAAGAAGGGCGAAAAAGGATAGCATAAAAGTGTTGGAGGGACTGGGACGCTTCGGAAAAAAGGAGAGAGGCACACGRGGTTTGTGTGACAGCATAGCAGCCGCTTCGCTGCCCTAAGGTCCGTGCAKTAATTTAACTAATGGGCAACAAACGGTTTGTTTCTGGTGGTTTTACCTTCTTTGTTTTTTACAACCACGTTATGTTTTCCATGTGATTCTTGTTGACCCAGATCTAAAGAGCAGCCAGAGCCCATTCATTCCACCAGARGAACTTTGCTCTTGGCGATCAAATAACACTACACAGAAGGCCGATACCTTCCCTGCAGCTCTCATCGGGGCACATTCCCAGCCGCCGGTCCCCGGGGGCCCCAGGTGAGTYGTACCCCGCCAACCCCCGGGCCCTGCGGCAGCTCGGTCCGACCGCCCCCGCCCCGGCAGGCCCGGCCCTGCGGCCGCCCC
>JACDOX010000125.1:1851401-1867227 GCA_014549065.1 Cardinalis cardinalis | reverse complement strand
CGGGGCGGCCGCGGCGTCGTGGGGAGGGCCGGGCTGGCGGCTGCCGGGGCGGGTGCTGGAGCTGGTGTTCTCGTACCTGGAGCTGCGGGAGCTGCGGAGCTGCGCGCTGGTCTGCAAGCTGTGGCACCGCGTCCTGCACGGCGACGAGAACAGCGAGGTGTGGCGCAGCCTGGCCGCCCGCTGCCTGGCCGAGGAGGCCCTGCGCACCGACATCCTCTGCAACGTGCCCACCTACAAGGGCAAGGTGAGGCCGGGACCCCCGCCCCGCCGGGACACCCCCTCACCGCCTCCCCCGGCGCTCGGGGACACCCCCGCAGCCCTCCGGCCCACCCGCCATTGGAAACCGAGGGGGCGGGAGGCTGGCGAACGCGACAGGGTTTTATCTCCTAGAACCACAATGGTTCGGGTTGGAAGGGACGCCTCCCACTAGAGCAGGCTGCTCCCAGCCCCGTCCATCTCCCCCTCCCGCCTTGTCTCGCCCAGGTCCGTGCCTTCCACCACGCCTTCAGCACCAACGACTGCTCGAGGAACGTGTACATCAAGAAGAACGGCTTCACGCTGCACCGCAACCCCATCGCGCAGAGCACGGACGGGGCGCGCACCAAGATCGGCTTCAGCGAGGGCCGGCACGCCTGGGAGGTGTGGTGGGAGGGCCCGCTGGGCACCGTGGCCGTCATCGGCATCGCCACCAAGCGCGCCCCCATGCAGTGCCAGGGCTACGTGGCCCTGCTGGGCAGCGACGACCAGAGTTGGGGCTGGAACCTGGTGGACAATAACTTGCTGCATAACGGGGAGGTGAACGGCAGCTTCCCCCAGTGCAATAACGCGCCCAAATACCAGGTGAGGGGGTTTGGAGTGGGCCGGGGCGGTGCTGGCCGCCCCTCGCTGTCCCGGCAGGCGGCTGAATTGCTCCTAAGTGACTCTCAAAGGTCTCTTTGCCTTCCCTGCAGAAGGCAAATGATTCCACCTTGGGAGCTCTTTCCCCCCTTCATTTACTGCCTGTGCAGGCTACACCTGTCTGGTGTTCAGTGCACCTGACGCTGGGTTGTTCCCACACTTTAAACTCAAACTCTGAGTGTGAAACCTGTGCTGTGGCTGTCTGCTTAGACATCGTGGTGCTTTTTGGAATAAAACCTGAAAGCACTGTTGTAGCTTTCTGAAGTAGCGACTTGCCCCAGAGCAAGGTGAGTGTCTGAGGGCTTGTACCCCTTTGTTGTCTTGGAGGGTGAGCTGAAGTTAGTGCTTAGGTGAGAGTCTTCYTGCAAAAACCTGCAGCAGTGCTGATTGCTGCTGCTTTGCTCACTGACCACCTTCCTTCCATGGGTGACATTTCTTATCTGGAATCTGATGTTCAGATAACTTCAGGATGTTAAAGAGCAGAGGCCACCCTACCTTTTTGTCCTTATAGAAGTGCTTGTCTTGTCATTCTGCCTGCTCACACAATTGCCTTTTCACTGCTGGATTTGCTCATGTTACAACTTAAACTGGATCATTGTTATTTCCATCTCATATTCAGAGAATGGGTTAGAAGGGACTTTAAAAATAATCTACTCCAACTCCCAGTGCTGTGGCTTTGTTTTACTTGTGGGTGAAGATCTGTGTAGTGCCTTGCATCTAATATTCCTAAATTTTGTGTGAAAGTTCAAATCAGTGACCCTTTGATGTATGTTGTGTTTATTAAGCCCTGTGCAGTGATCTGCTCATAGAAAACATGCTTGCAGGGAGCACATGTGTGTGTTRGTGTTGGCTAGAAGAAATTCCAAGTGCTAGGGCTGGCTGGAGAAGAGTCTGGAGTTTGTGTGGTGCCTGCTCTGCTTGTGGCTCTTGTCTGGGACTTTCATGGGTATCTGCAATAATGTGTGCTAGATAAATGCAGGGAGCTCTGGGCCTGCCTGGATCCAAGGCTCCTGCTGTGGTCAATGCTGGTTTCACTGGTGTCTATGTATGTGTATATATATATATATATATATATTTAGGGGTTTCATTTTACATTTTGTACTGAAATTTGCTTTTACCTTGGTGAGGGAATGCCTCTGTCAGCGACAGCATCTGCATATTAATCTATTCTGGGATTTTTTGGTAGGTGGCACTTGCCTTTCTTAAACCCATTGTCTTTAAAGATGCTCCTCACAGAGCAGTTGCTGCTCAGTGATAGCAGCAGCTGAACACAGAGTTCAGGTAACTTGGAGCCCATTGCAGAGATTCCAGAGCTCTGCAGTATTTCCAAAGCAAACAGCACATATTGTCTGCTCTCAGTGCTCTCACAGGTTCATCTGGGAAAGATCATGTTTAATATCATAARTGGGTGGTGGGTGCTGTCCTGCTGCAGATCATGGTGAAATTGAGAAATTCCTGGCATAAGAACAATCAATCATGAGACACAGGACAGCCCTGCATTAAAATTCTCTGCTGTGTTCCACTTTGCATTATTTTTGTTTCCATCTGAACAGGCTGACCCTCTCTGTGTGTTATTTTTACTCTCTCTCCTGTCTCTGTTTCCAGATAGGTGAAAGGATTCGAGTTATCCTGGACATGGAAGACAAAACATTAGCGTTTGAGAGGGGCTATGAGTTCTTGGGAGTTGCCTTCAGAGGACTGCCAAAAGTTTGCCTGTATCCAGCAGTGTCTGCTGTGTATGGTAACACAGAAGTGACTTTGGTCTACCTGGGAAAGCCTCTGGATGGATGACATGGATTGTTTCCTTGGGACGTCGAGATCTGGATGTTTGGGAGGAGAAATCTGCATGTTGGTTAGAGGGAAACGTGTATTAGAGGAAAAAAAAGAACAAAAAAGTGTGGGTGTGTGTCCCAGAGCCATCGAGGGAACCACATGGAGTTTGGAAACAGAGGACCAGCCGTACTTCAGAAATTGTGTTACATTTCCTCTTTCTACCAGGCCAGAAAAATCCTCAGGGCTGCAGTTGGTTGAGTGGGAAGCTGACACATGCATGTCGCAACAGATTTTATTGCTAAAATGGCAGTGTGACCTCAAACATTTAAGAAAGGACTTGATACAAAAATGCTTGAGGAAAATCCCTGGGATTTGTAAGTGGCGTGTTTTGTGAGAGACTCCCATTTCCAAACTGCTTGTTCCTTCCTTCCTTCTTTCCTTCCTTCCCTCCTTGGGGCCAGCGTGGGGGCTGGGGCAGAGCTGGGGGTATTTACAGTTTTTAGGGTCCTCAGAGGCACAGTCTGTGCAACTGCCCTTCTCTGGTATTACCATACAACACGTGTGCAGCTATTTTTAAGTGTATTTTAAGGATTGTATATAAAGAAAACGTTGAAAAGAACAGTTAAAAGAAAGGGTTTGCTTTATTCTAACTGGGATGGAATTTCTTAAAGGGGGAAAAAAAAATCACCCCCCTCCCTGGCACSAGAACACACAGCTGGGACAGGTGTAGAGCCTTCATGTCAGTGCAGTTCTGTTGTGATGTGTTTTGGGATGCTCTTGTGGAGTGAGGTGCTGCTTTGGGTTGTTTCCTGTGAAAGTTTCCATGGCTTCAGTGACAGGTTTGTCCTCTGTAGGAAACAAAAACGTTTTCCCCACGAGTTTCCTTTCAGCAGAGCTCGTGCTCCCCTCAGGAAGGAAGGCTGAGCACAGCACTGAGCCTGCCTTCCTCTCCACGTCAAAAATGCCACCTTTCCAAGGCATTCTCTCACTTGCTGATCACTGTTGTGAGATGTCTCAACATAATGTGGAAGGAGCATTTGGCTTCTGCARCCAGACCTTATTTTCAGCTTCAGTGGCTTTATAAAGCTTTAAGGCTTGCCTGAACCTTTCTTAACTGAATGAAATCCCCCAGCACCCCAACATTCACCTGCCCAGGACTAGTAAAACTCTCACCAGCCCTTTGATGGGGATTCTGGGTCACATTCAATGTTTGTGCTCTTCACTGATTTTCTCAAAGCCATGTCCAGACCCCCCAGGTGTGTCTGTGTAGGCTGGGAAGCTGCCAGGTGTAGTGAGGAGGGAATTCCTGGTGAAACCACTTTGCTGTGAGGCTGGAAGGTCTGTAGGGAGTCCTAGGAGGGTCCTTTAGCAGGGCAGGCAGGCTGTGACACCCATGGCTGGCTTCTGACTGTGGTTTTGTGCTGGTTGGTATCTCCCAGAGCTGCCTGGGCTGTTTCAGAGCTGCTCTTCAGAGAGGGAAAGGAAATGTTTATACAACCTCTTTTTGCTTGGTTTTTTTGTTTTGTGCTAGAGAATGTGAGTTGCTTGGTACCAGACACTGGCAATTCTCTGAGCATGGAAGAAAGAGGAATTCCTCTTGGGCTGTTGCTCACCCCCTTCCCTGTTCCTCAAGGAAGTGAGTGAGGCTTTGCCTTGGAGTGCTTTTGGCCAGGTAGATCRCCAGGTTCTGCCCTGGAACTGTGTAAGTTGTTACAATTTAAAGGATTTAAAAGTATTTATTTGTTCTGTGTGTTCATTGCTGAAAGGCAAATCAAGGTCTGTTCCTCTTGCTGCACCAGACAGAATGTGCTGTGAGCAGTGGAGGTGTTTGAGGTGGTGCTGAGAACAGCCAAATAAAGGATGTGGGACAGGCATCCAAGTCCCTGGACAAATCTGTTACAGGCATTGATTGTACTGGACTGTGAAGTGTCTGCAGAGCAGAACCATGGGGCATAGAGTCAGGGATAAAGGAAACAAAACCCTGCCCAGTTTAGGAAAATAAATAGTCCCCAGGATGAAYGTATCCTCAGTGCAGTCCTGAAAGATGCAACCTCTGCTGTTGTCCATGATCCAGTTAGAGGCAAGGAAACCCTGAGAATTCCGAGGAGTTTTAATCACAAATTCAGATTGATTCCCATTCTTCAGACTGCATTTTACCCTCTAAATAATTTCCCTCTAAATCAGAAATGCTAAAAGTTGAACATTCCTTAAGGGTGGGTTTGGGCTGACTCACTTGTGTAAGATTATAACTTATTCCTGGAGACCAATGCTGGCTGTACAAAATATTAAAATAAACTCTGCTATCATTCAGAAGGATCTGTTGGTGTGGATTGTTGGAATGGCATCTGCAGAACCCCACAGATGGGAAGAAGGGAGCTGCAGTTTGGTGCCCCAAGAGGACAGAGGTGTTGGGGCTGTGTGATCTGCTGTGTGACTGCTGGGAAAGGGTCTGAGTGCTTAAGGAGGGCTTGGAAACTCAGGGATCTGATAGCTGTGATGGGAAATTGCCTCCTCTGAAACAGGGATGCTCGTTCCTGACTGTGGGAAAGGCATTCCTGCTTGCTGGAGACCTCTGGGCTGGAGTTGGGGTGGTGTGGTCACCACTGCTGCACCRAGGGGTCTCCTTCCCCCTCAGCTTCCTGCTCTTTCCTTTGCTTTCCCCGTGGAAGTTCAATATTTCACAGTGCTTTTAGGAAGAASTATTGTGGGTTTGAGCTCTGAGGCACTTTCCAAACTCTCTGCACCAAGAGTTTGCTTTTAAGCAGTAAATCCTGGCTGGCRCCTCCAGCAGGAGCAGAGAGGTTTGGTGCTGGTTTGCCAAGAAGGCAGAGTTGGCTTTTTTAGCCTGAGGTATCTCAGGGTCAGCTGAGCAGTTGTTTGGGGTATTTTTCCTGCCCTGACAAGGGATTTAAGGGCTTTGGTTGGGGGGAACATCAAGWGTTCACAGCCCCCATAAGAGAAGTCAGTCAGATTAACAGGTCTTGGCTTTAGACTCTTACAGGATTTTGGGATACGTGAGCATTTTATCTGTCATTTTAATAAAATTCAGAATTCCTTGTGGTTTGAGTGTGCTGTGAAATCTGTTGGGAGCTGAACAGTCAGTCCCTCTGTCCCTGCCATATCTCTGGGGAGGTGAGGAGCTCCATGTGGTCACTGGTTTGGGGACAGAGGCTGTTCCTGGCCTTGGTGGCACTTTGTGCTGGCCCTGAGCAGCTTGTGTGGCACCTCAGGTGCTACTGACAAACTGATAAATCAAGGTGGGCTGGGAAACTCCCTCCTGCAAAATGCTTTTATCCCAGCTGGAAGGCTGCAGTGAGTGTACATTTTTGGGAGCCCTGTGTGCACCTTCCTCTGGCAAAGGCCCCTGGGCCCTGTCCCTCCTGGCCACGTTTCAGGTGACAAACCCAGGCAGGAGCAGATGGCCCCGGTGCTGTGGCTGTGCTCTTCCCTGCCTGCCTCCCAATGTGACAGTGAGAAATCCAACTTTTCTCCCTGCCTATCTCTGATCTACATTTCTAAACTCCCTGAGCACACTGGGTGTGTTTCCAGATGGCTGCCTCTATTTTTTTTTCCTCTTCCATTTTGGCTGGGTTGATGACAGCAGCGATGAGTTAAAATAACCCTGGGCCTGATCACAGTCTGATCATGCAAAACTGGTTTTTTCAAAGTATTTGAGAGGTGAGCAGTCCTCAGACATTCCTTAAGCTATGTATTTCCATGTGAATATTTCAGTTTTTACATGTTATAAATACCTCTTAGATGTGTAAGTGAAATTTTTTTCACTTACTTGCAGTGAAATCTGCAGACAGAAAACAGCATTATTGAAATTGCACTAAGATCCTTTGCACACTTAACAAGCTGCTTTTCAGGGGGCTGGCAGTGGCCATGCTTGACTCTGTAAGTGACAGTAGCCCACCTTGTGCTAAAGTCTGATTGAAAGAAAAAATGAATGAAGCAGTGAAATGAACACAGAAAGCTTTTCCTGGTGGACCTGCTAATTCATCCCTTTGGCAGTTTTTTCCCTGCTGCTGGGTGAGGCTGTGTGACTACCAAAGGAACTCTCCCATCTGCCCACGAGAGGGCAAAGCTGTGGGAGCCTTGACTTGTGCTGAGTACAATAAATGTTTTTAATGTGGAACCTTTCCCCTTAACAATTACTTCCTGTTATTTTCAAACACCAAACCAAACTAAAAAACCTCAACAGAAGTGGATGATGGACATAGAAATTTTTAAAATTCACTCCTTCATTTGAGCCCTGCGTCCTGAAATAGGCTGAGCAAATATTTGCATTTCWGAAAATTATTTTTAGTGACACCAGACTGAGCTAAAGCTCCAAGATCACCTTAAAGGACTGAAAGGATTTGAGAGGCTCAAGGAAAATGTCAGAGTTGCTGTTCAAGGTTCACTTTTTCCAAGACTTGCTTTTCTTCCCCTCTTCTCCCCCTATTTATGATGAAGAAATACTGATATCAGCAAAAGATTATTTTTAAAAAATCCATTGCAATTGAAAAAAAAAATCAGAGTAATTGAAAGGGAATTTTGAAATTAAACTCATTGTATGCTACAAGTGTTGTTCATTCTTCTGCAATTTTACCAAGTCATGAATTGAAGGGATTTTCCCTTCATGCCTGCACTGGCAGGTGTGGTGTGAGCTACCTGCAGTGGTTCCATGTCTGTTTGGTTTATTTTGCCTTTTTAAATGTGGAGCTTCTCTTGCTTAGGAGAACTCAGCCATATCCTATCACTTTTCAATAGCAATCTAAGAGAGTAAACTCTGCCAGCCCCAATATRTGGCTTTATAAAGTGCTGGACAAACCTTCCAGTAAGGAAATGGATGTTGGCCAAAATGCTTTTTTATTGTATTCAAATACTGCAGGGGTTAACATTTTTCATGGAATCCAGATTGGTTTGGTCTGGAAAGGGCTCATCCAGTTCCAGCCCCTGTCATGGGCAGGGACACCTTCCACYAGACCAGGCTGTACAGCCTTTGCTAGTCCCAAATCACCTTTTGGGTTTCTTTGATGGCTTTTTGTTTGTTTTCCTGTGCTCAGGTGACAGAGGCCACTTTGCTCACACCAGGTCCCATCTGACACAGGGCACCTGACCCATTCCACAGGCTCTTGTGCAAGAGCAGAGCTGGAGGGTGGGATCTTGCTTTGGAAGCAGCTAAAAKACTTTTATCTCAGCTTCAGCATAAGGTTTGATCTATKCCTGGGTAAATAATCAACATGAGCRGAGTGGGTCAGAGTTGGAACATCAGGGGGGCTCAGGAGAGGGTGCAGGATGGAAAGCAGGTGGTTTTTAGTGCCACCTCACCCCAGAGTGCCCTGCAGCTCTGGGATGTGCCTCTGCTGAGCTGCTCTTCCTGGCAGGAGGGTGGAGAGCAGGAGGGAGCTGTGATATTGATCCTGTGTCTGCCTGAACCTCCCCCTCCTGTGCTCCTGGGCTGATTCAGGTCCCAGACTGAGAGCTGGAGCTGCTTSCAGTCTCTCCCAGGGATGGCATTTCAGGTGCAGCAGTGATGTCACCTATGTTACACTGGTGCTGTGTGTTTGAATTTGTTTTAAAACCCCACAGAAATATCCTGGCAGTTTTCCTTTTCTTACCCAAGACCAAGAGATGTGTCCTAAGTGCTAGAGCAAGCTCCAACTCCAAACCCAGAACCCACAGACAGGCTTTGTCCTGGTCCCTCAGGGAACATGCTAGGAATGCAGGGATGCTGTGTCCCATGGCTGAAAACCTGGGAAAAGAGGATTTTGTAGGGTGCATTTGCTTCCTGAAGATCTGCCTGCCACCCCAGGCTGTGGCACAGGGATGTTGGACCTTGTGGCCAGAGAGGAAGATGGGTGGGACATGCTGAGCTCTGCAAGGAGCTGAGAGAGTTTCACTTCCCTTTGGGTTTGTGACTGAATTACTCACTTCTCTTAAGCAGAAAGGCAGCAGGGAGGGAGTTTGTGGGGCTGCAGATGGGGGTATTTTTTTTTTTTTTTGGTCAAAATTTGCATTCCTGAATGATGTCACAGCAGTGGCTTGTCCAAACCTTCTCCTTCTGGTGACTAACAGCCTCTAGCCTTGAGAGTTTTAGGCTTAAAACCGACAGAGAGGAGGTTGAGATTTGATATTAGGAAGAAGTTCTTCCCTCTGGTTGCCCAGAGAAGCTGTGGCTGCCCCATCCCTGGAAARGTTCCAGGCCAGGTTGGATGGGGCWTGGAGAACCTGGGATGKTGGAAGGTGTCCCTGCCCATGGTAGGGGTGGAACAAGATGGCCTTTAATGTTCCTTCCCACCCAAACCATTCCATGATTCTGTGATAAAAGACTGGTTCATGTGCTGGAGTAGCTGGGTCAGGGGGGTTTGTTGCTTTCAGTGGTTTATTTTATTGCACTGTACAACAAAGGTCAATTTATCCCCACGTTTGGCAGTCCTGTGGGAAAAGCTCGGGCAGCTCCTTCAGCTCTCACTGCAATCCAAGTCCAAACGAGATGACAACAACCTGGCTGGGGGCTTTCCAGCCCCTGAGGAGATCTAGGAGGAATCACAGCATGGTTTGGGTTGGGAGGGACCTTAAAGCCCATCCAGTGCCASCCCCTGCCATGGGCAGGGACACCTCCCACTATCCCAGGCTRCTCCAAGCCCTGTCCAGCCTGGCCTGGGACACTTCCAGGGATCCAGGGGCAGCCACAACCACTCGTGGCAAAGGATCAGAGGTCTTGTCTGACTTTGGGCACTGGCTTCTCCTGCAGATGCTGCTCTCCAGAGCATCTGGACCGTCTTGGATCACAAGGGAGGGGATGCACTTGGCTTCCAGTTGCTCAGAAATATGAGGTTCTGCTGCTTCAGCATCCAACACATCCCACTGCACGCTGTGCTCTGTCACCATCGCATTTTCTGGAAAAATCCCTTTGCCCAGGGTTTCTCTCCTGGGAAGCTGAGAAGCCTCAGAGAAAAAGGAAAACAATATGATCTCATTTGCTTCTCCTGTGTTCTGCTGCTTTGGAATGTGGTTGGAGATTGTTTATCCAACATGTGAATTTTTTTTACTTAATTGCCAATCATGGCCAAGCTGTGTCAGACTCTGGAGAGAGTCACAAGTTCTCATTATTATCTTTTAGCCTTCTGCCTGTATCCTTTCTCTATTCTTTAGTATAGCTTAGTTTAGTATTCTTTAATATAATATAGATCATAAAATAATAATTTGGCCTTCTAAGAACATGGAGTCAGATTCATCATTCCTTCCTTCCAATGATGGGGGAGTCCAGAAAATACCACAGCACTCTGGAGACCACGAGATCCAGATGTTCTCCTGCTCTCCCAGGAGAAATTCACCTCATCCTCRTGGTGGTGGATCCTGAGGAGCCCCCAGACCCAGCCTGGGATCAGCAGGAGGGTGAGGGCTGTGAGCAGAGCTGCAGGGAGGGGCAGGGGAAAKGAGATCCCTGCTGCAGCTTTCCCTCTGCAGCTGCTTCCTCCTCATTTACAGCCCCAGCAGGAAGAGCCGTGGCCACGGRTGGAGCTGCCTGGGCTGGACCTGCCTGAGGGAAGGGAACTGGGCAGGGCCTCACCCCTGCCTGGGGTCTGGGAAGGGGCTGTGGCTCAGCCTCTGATCAGTGTTCCAGATTGCAAGGCAGGATTTATTCTGTTTACCATCTGTATGGCAGCTGTCTTTTGTCAAATGGGCAATTTTCCCTGTCTCTCTCTGAGTGATCACAATCACTCCTCCCTTGAGGGAACACTGCTGATAACAGCCATTGAATGTCCCTGCACGGCTGATAAGAGCTACAGCATCCCATTGGGAGATGTGAGCCCAGAGGGAGGAGCCAAGCATTCCTACCTGGATAGAATCTGGAGATTCTGGAACACCAGCACGGCTTCTCCACTGGATTCCCCAGAGGAACAGCAGCTGCCTGTTCTTCCCCTGGATCTTCAGAGGAAGAATACATCCTTCTCTACAGGATCCCTGCTCCAGCAGAACCACCCCTGACACTGCAGGAGGGCTGAGCCACAATTCCAATGGGACTGCACCAACACCCTGACCCACAGGGTGTCAGGTTGGGTTCTGACTCTGTCAGTGTTGTTCTAGTGCACTGCATTGTTTATKTTATCCTTTATTTTCTTCCCTAATAAAGAGCTGTTATTTCTGCTCYCRTATTTTTGCCTGAGAGCCCCTTAATTTAAAATTTATARYAATTCAGAGGGAGGGGGTTTACATTCTCCATTTCAGGGGAGGCTCCTGCCTTCCTTAGCAGACTCCTGGCTTTCCAAACCAAGACACTGAGCCACCTCAGGACAGAGCCCTCCTGTGCTGGCTAATGTCACTGCTCAGTCAGACATGACATACACACGTGATCAGGGTCCARGAAGAAAAAAGTTTTTTATTCTGTATGTTCTCTAGCTTACATACTCTTAACAAAGTGTGATCTTAAGTCATTAACTACATCACAATAACTTATTATATTCATTGGTGCAAAGCAATCAATGTCAATATAATTGGCAAAAGTTTGACAGAAATGTAATAAGGCACCTATACACATCTAGTTATGCATGTAGTCTAGCTTACAGAAATTTTCRTGTATCCTTTCTAATCTGTTTCCATGCTGACAGTCTTGTCTTCTTCCTTSCTGTGGATACACYCAAAAATCATCAATTGTTATTTCTTCTATGGACTCAGCTTTGCTTGCAGGGCAGCTGCCAAGCCCCTCCATGGCTGCYTGCTGGAATCAGGGTG
Source organism: Cardinalis cardinalis (assembly GCA_014549065.1). Taxonomy (NCBI): domain Eukaryota; kingdom Metazoa; phylum Chordata; class Aves; order Passeriformes; family Cardinalidae; genus Cardinalis; species Cardinalis cardinalis. The sequence continues at coordinate 1,855,833 of JACDOX010000125.1, read as the reverse complement.
AAGCAGAGCACAGAGCACCTTGCTCACTGGAACAGGGATGTGTTRAGCACTGTAATGCCAGGCCAGAGCTGTTAACAGTGCATTTTAAAACCTGTTCTTGTGTGTGAATATCTGAATGTCCTTGCCGTGGCTTTACATGTGCAACAAATKCTCCTGGCAAGGAGAGCAGTTGCTGAGGAAATGAAAAGCATCACCCTTATTTGAGAAACCAAAAGCAATTAATAAATAGGTAATAAAGAAAACAGCATGAAGGTGTTGGTGCTAACTGCAAAGGCTGGGTGAGTTCTGGTGCCTTCCACACCCTCTGAGGCCTCACAGATGGAGGTCCACTCCCTTTGGAGGCAGCTCTCACAAGCATCCATACCAGTGTTCAGTCCAAAATCCCTTCCCAGCCTGTGCTGTCAGGAACGTGGGTTTGCCTCCCACTCAATCCTGTTCCTCCCTCTCTTCTGAGTCCCACAGAGGAAATGGGCACCTTTTGGGCACTGAGGGGTCAAAGGTGGGATTTTCTATGAAGTTCTTGCTGTGGGGCTCCTGATCAGTGTTTAGATCCTTCCCAAATGTCCTCCAAGCCCAAAGRCATCATTTTCCCCATTGTTTTTGCTGCAGCTCACCTGGATCCCCGTGGGCCTGTTGCATGTTGTCAGTCTGGGGGCATTTTTGCCTCCCTCTCCTCCCTGATCTCCCACAGCCCCAACTCCTCTGCTGATGCTGCAAGGGTGGCTGAGCAAGCCCAGGGCTGTGCTCACACCAACACAGAACTAATCCTGCCTTCAAAGTCTTCTTTGAGCCCTGCTCTCCATCAGGAAACCTGGCAAGAGCTAGGAGATTGTTGACAGCTGSAAATATGCTGAAGAAATTCCTGKCTGTAAGGGAGRTGAGGCCCTGGCACAGGGTGCCCAGAGCAGCTGTGGCTGCCCCTGGATCCCTGGAATGTCCMAGGCCAGGCTGGACAGGGCTTGGAGCAGCCTGGGACAGTGGGAGGTGTCCCTGCCCGTGGCAGGGGTGGGATGGAGTCCTCCCAGAGGAGGGTGCTGGGGCTCCAGGGGCTCCCAGGCACACAAATCACTGCAAAAGCAGAGCCTGGAGCTTTGCTGACAGATGCAAGAGCCAGCACGTGCCTTTCCTTGGACCCAGCTAGAGCAGCACGGAGGAGGTTCGGGCACAGCTTGGGGGAAATGTTGGTTTTGAGGCTGATTGTAAATCCTTGGGGTTTGTGCCTTGGTTTGCCCTGCAGGAGCTGCCCCGGGGGAGCTGTGCTTCCTGCAGAGCTCCAGCCCTGCTGGGGCTCTCTGAGCCCACCCCCCTGGACAGCAATGCACCATCCTGGGATGGGACACGTCCCTGGCTACCCCGGGGGTTAAATTCCCTCTGGGAAATTCAGCCAGATGAAACTCCAGAGCTCAGGTTTAAACTTCAGGCATCGAGCCATCCATTTCAGCTTTTCCCTTTTGCCCATGGAACAAATTCTGTTTTCTTTTTTGTCTTCATGGTTCCTCTTAAATTAAAGGCAACTACTGCTGCTGGCAGCTCCTGAGACACAGGAGACCTCAGGCTTCCCTTGTTTTATCCTGAGCAGGTGATTAAATAAAATAAATTAAATTAACGATGCTTTGCACCATCATCCCCTGCAGAACCATTTTTTAAATTCTTGCCAGTTCTCCATCCCACTGGGAGTCAAGGAAGCCCATGGAGAAATATTCCTGTTTCCCTTTTCCCCCACTCAACAGGTCCTGCTGCTGTGTGAACCATGAGTGACCCTTCTGGTGCTTCCACTTGGGAATAAATCACATTTCCTGCAGGAAAACACATGTTCAGTGGTGGGGTTGCTGTTTCCTGTTGCAGTTTCCCCTTTCCCAAGAGTCCTGTGCTGGGTGCATTCCAGGAGAGCCGGGAGGGATCCTGCCCTCTTATCACAGCTTTGCTCTTGGGCTGTGTTCGACAGCTTGAAGGCTGTTAAGGGAAAATGATCGTTTGGAGGAGGAGGAGGGAGGAAGAGAAGAAGCTCACTGGGTGTAAAACCATAAGGGGATTCCCAGTCCTCTCCTACAGCTGCAGGAATTGCAGCTGCACGTCTGGACACGGCTCCAGGCAGCTGAATCTCCTTCAGTTTAACCCACCCGAGCCTTTGAGCTGCACTGGAGCTTCCTGAAGGGCTGAGCAGAGGAGCAGCTCCTGGCAGCTCAATCCCTTTGCTGGTATTAAAAAATAAATTACTCTCTGTGAAAAATGTGTATTTTATGTTCGGCTTTTCGCAAATATTAAAATGAATATTAGATATGTTATGTTAGAAGGTTATGCTGTTTTAATTTTCTTAAGTAGTGTGTTGAATATAGTTTTAGGTTATAACATAATGTTAAAATARAAACTATGCTATGTAAGATACTTTTTTAAAAAGAGAGGAATGAGGTACTCCCACTGAGATAGCAGCCACAGGACACCTGAATCTTTCAGAGAAAAAGAATTTATTGCTCACTTATCAGGAGAAATGAACTTCTTCCCACCTTGTTCAGGCTGAAGGCACCGTTGGGATTCAGAGGAAGAAGTTGACACTGACCAGACAGAATCCTGTGTTCGAATGGAATTTATGCATCATGTATGAGGTGCATGAATATTCAACAGGCTGTTGCTTTTAAGGGTTAATCCTCTGTTAACTGTGTGTCCTTTTTCTGGCTTATGCAGCCCAGAAAAGGACTTTCTGTAACTCTTTGTTTCTATTGTCTCGTATTGTCCTAATCCAAATTGTTCAAATTTTTATTACTCTAATTATATTACTATTTTCCCAACCATTTTATTACTATTAAACTTTTAAAAGGTGAAAACCAAGTGATTGGTGTTTCTCACACCCCCACTCGAAGCACACATCAAATCCTTGCTGAGAGGGCTGGGTGGGGGTGCGAGGGGAGGAAAAGGAGGGGACCCGAGAGCAGCTTCAGGACCTTGTCAGAGCCATCCGGCTGCAGGATGTGGGGAAAGTGTGAAGAGCAGCAGCAGCGCAGAGCCGCGGGGTCAGCCCTGAAGTGGGGCTGCTCTCCAGGAGCAGCGGGGTGGGGAAAACCTGGATGGGCCCTGCAGGGGCTCTGCCAGCCCCTGGAGCTGCTGGGGATGGGGGTTACACTGCCCTGGCTTTGGGGATGGGCTGGGGGCAAAGCAGGGCATGAAGGAGGTTGTTTTGTCTCCCAGWTCCTGCTGGGCTGCAGGAGGAGGCTGGTTTGATCCCCAGGGCATCACCTTGAGGTGGCACCACAGAAAGGAATCCATCAGAAGCCTCCCAAATCCATCAGAATCCATCAGAAACCTCCCAAATCCATCAAAATCCATCAGAAGGTCTCCCAGAGCCTCCCGATCCAGAGGGTGGAGGATGCCCAAGTGTTCCTGTGTCTCCAAGCACCAGGTGAGGGGTTTGAGTGTGGGCCCCTGGCAGGGTTTGGGATGAGGAGCTTGTGGTCATCAGCTGCTCTCAGCTTTTTGTGTGCCCTTGAGCAATGCCATGGGAATTTTGCCCTTCTGTGAGCTTCTGCCAACTCCTGTCCKCTTCTCTCTTCTCCTTCTTGATTTTTTATACATCAAACTTCCTTGAAAATGGAGGAAATGAAACCACAGGGCTTTTTTGTGAGTGACAAGGGAGAGGTCAGCCTCCTCCCAGAGAAGAAATGAAATTTAGGGGGAAGGCAAGAAAATGATCTCCCTGGTCATTTTTGCTGGTTTCAGGAGCTTGGGGGCCACGTGGTCCGGCAGTTCATCTCCTGACTCTGCAAATATCCCACRGGCACCATGGAACACATGGCACGGGAGCATGGACCTGCTGATCCCAGACAGGTCCTGCTGCAGGGCTKGATCCTTTCTCCATAGTTTTGAACCCTTTCCCAGTTAGGTAGATCTGGACAAAGTTTTCCTCCTCAGAGGCTGGGCTTGCTGGGGACTTGGGGGTGTGTGAGGACCCTGGGAATGGGGAGACATGGGATGAGGAGAGGGAGAGCAGGGCTGGATGGGGCTGAAGAGGAAGGGGACCTCCCTGTGCATATTGCCTTGGAAATGTGGATCTTTGTTTCCTGAAAAGCCATTTCTGCTGACTTTCACACAGGGATTAGCACTCAGGAGGTCCCTGCATCCGAGTGGTTCTGACTTGGGTTTGCTGAATCCCCAGCAGCTCCAGGACACCCARAGGTCTGTGAGCAGGGGGACAGGRGCATCCTGAAWCTCACTTAGACAATGTGAGGGACAGGCACTGGCATCCCATGRCRGYRTTCACAGGGGTCTCAGGATGAGGGGAGAGACGAGGATCTGACTCCATGTTTCAGAAGGCTTGATTTATTATTTTATKATATATATTATATTAAAACTATACTAAAAGAATAGAAGAAAGGATTTCATCAGAAGGCTGGCTAAGAATAGAAAAAGAAAGAATGATAACAAAGGCTTGTGGCTYRGA
>JACDOX010000125.1:1834254-1849678 GCA_014549065.1 Cardinalis cardinalis | reverse complement strand
GGTGTCCCCTGGGGGGTGTTTGGTGCCAAGAGGGGGCACATGAGCCCTGCAGGGGGGACGCCGTGCTGGAAGGATGCAGCTCAGTGGCCTCCACGAGCAGCTGTGCAGCAGTGGCGGTGCCTTCCCCCGTGCACTGCCACCCCCGTGCCTGCCCTTCCCCAAACCGGGGCAGCCCCACCAGGGCTTCTGCTGGGGTGGGTGGGCTCAGTGCCAAGGCTCTGTGCCAGCATCACCTGGGCCTTTTGGGGTGAGCAGTTTGCAGCTCCTGACCTCCTCCCCTGTGCCTCCCTCTCCACAGGAGTGCCGCCACTGAGATGGAGGCCCCGCTCCCTGGTCTCTCCCTGCTTCTTCTCCTCCTGGCAGTGGGATGGGGAAGCAGGATGGACGCAGCCTGGGCACCATCTCCTGGGGGCTGTGAGCTTGTAAGTCCTCTCTTGTGAACCCTCACCCCTCTGAGTGCTTGGTCCTGCCTGGCAAAGCCCAGGCAGCTCAGCATCTCCAGACCTTCTCCATCCCAGCTACTGGCTTGGAGTGGACTGGTGCGCCAAGGCTACGACCAAAGAGCCACCTCCTCCCCCCTTACTGTGYTCCCCAGACTTGTCCCTCTTCATCTCCTGCCTCCCATGGTGGTGTTAGATATCCTCCTCTTGCTTCAGGTGCAGAGCATCATGGACTGCACTGGCAGATGGCTGAGTTCCATCCCAGGAAACCTTCGAGGCGATACCGAGGAGCTGTTTCTTGATGACAACACTATCCAGGTCCTGGGCAATGCCTCCCTGCTCCTGTATCCCCAGCTCTGGCATCTCAGCTTGACCAGGAACCGGCTGGAGCTCATTGAGCCCGGTGCCTTCCTCAGCAGCCAAGGCCTGGAGGTGCTCTCCTTGAAAGACAACCTGCTCTTCACCAACTACTCACTGACAGCCGCTGCTCTTTCTGCCCTGCCGGCCTTGAGGATGCTGGATCTGGCTGGAAACCAGCTCAGGGAAGACATGGTATCAGTTTTAGTCTCAAACCTCTCTTCCTTGGAGTCCCTGTCTGTGGCCAGGAACATCATCATGAGGTTGGACTCGTCCATCTTCACAAACCTGACAGAGCTGCTGGAGCTGAACCTGGAGAAGAACTACATCTTTGAGATTGACAGTGCCTTTGAAGGGCTGCAGAGGCTGCAGAGGCTCAACTTAGCTTACAACTACCTCCCGTGTCTGGTGGGGTTTGACCTGACCCAGCTCAGGGTGCTCAATCTCAGCAACAACGTCATTGAGTGGTTTCTGACCATGGAAATCGATGACCTCTTTGAGCTGGAGGTGCTGGACCTGTCCCACAACCGCCTGCTGTTCTTCCCCGTGCTGCCCAGGCAGAGCAAGCTGCACTCCTTGCTGCTGCAGGACAACAGGATGAGCTTCTACCAGCGGCTCCCCAACGGCACCTCCCTGGCCAACGTCACCATGCAGTTCCTGATCATTGATGGCAACTCCACCAACATCACCACGGTCAGGCTCTGGGACGAGCTCTGCCACAGCAACCTCTCCTCCCTGCGCCTCCTGGACATGAGCCAGAACGAGGTCTGGGGCCTGCCAGATGATTTCCTGGCCCAGATGCCCTCCCTGACTCACCTGAAGCTCAACCAGAACTGCCTGGAGGCATTTCACCTGTCGGAGGAGGACTCCTTGGCCAGGCTGACAGAGCTGGACCTCAGCCAGAACCAGCTGGTGGAGCTGGGGGTGAAGGTGGGCACTGGGGACWTCCTGCCCAGCCTGCAGCTCTTCAACCTCAGCACCAACAGGCTGCAGGCTCTTCCTCCCGGGATTTTCACCCACACCAGGAAGATCACTACCCTGGACCTCAGCTACAACCGGGTTGACCTCTGTCCCCAGCCAGGTGAGGCCGAGAGTCTCTCCTGCGTGGACATCAGGGGTGTGGTGACCTTGAGCCACCTCTCCTTGGCTGGCTGTGGTCTGCAGGGGWTGGGCGGCCGCCCCTTCCAGGGGACATCTCTGATGCACCTGGACCTCTCTGACAACCRCCAGCTGCTGTCCAGGGACCTGGCCTGGCTGCAGGACCTTGTCCTGACACTGCAGGTGCTGTCTCTGAGGAACACCAGCCTCTCCTCCACCAYGGACTTCTCTGCCCTGAGCAGCCTGGTGCGCTTGGACCTTTCTGGGAACTGCTTGGCCGCGTTCCCCGCCTGGCTGGGCGCGCTGAGGCTGCGCAGCCTGGACCTGCGGGACAACTGCCTGCCGGCGCTGCCACGGGACCTGCCACAGCAGGCACCGCTGGGCAGGAGCCTGCGGGAGCTCTACCTCAGCCAGAACCCCTACAACTGCTGCACGCTGGGCTGGTGGGACGCCCTGCAGCAGGCCCAGGGGCTGCGTGTCCCCGACGGGCAGGAGGTGACCTGCAGGCACGGCCCCCGCGCGCTCAGCCCCGGCGCGCTGCCCCAGCCCGTCCTGCAGAGCTGCCAGTGGCAGACGGCCAACCTGGAGCTGCTCTACCTGGTGCTGGCTCTGCCCACCTGCCTGACGCTCCTGGTGGCCTTYGTGGTTGTCTTCCTCATGCTCAAGGAGAAGCTGCTGAAAATGGTGAAAAATCGGTGTGGGGTGTCCAGCCCTTACTAATGGCTGAGGAAGAAGAAGGGCTCGGGAATAGTCAGTAATAGGGGGTGGTCAGGAGTGCAGGTGATAACCCCTCCGAGGTGGTCAGGATGGAAAGCTGATGGATGCAGGACAGGAGGTGCTGGGAGAGCTGCCATTCCTGCCCYAATGGTACCCAAAGGGTGAGGGCTGTGTCTGGTGGTGGAGCGCTGGGAATCCTCAAGGAATGTGTCTGCAGCAGAAACCTTCAGCTGGTGCTGGTGAGAGCTGAGTGGACATGACATCAAACATTCCTTGGCTGAGAAAATCTGTGGATACACCATCTGTGGAAGTGCTCAAGGCCAGGTTGGAGTGGGCTYGAAGCAATGTGATCTAGAGGAAGGTGTTGTAACCTTCCAGATGGGTTTTTAAAGTCTCTTCCAACCCAGACCACTCTGGGATTCTGCGACAATTTTCTTCAGCACTGCTTCCCCTCCACCTTCCAGCAGTTCTTTTTATTTATTCCCACCTGTAGCCAACTCAAAAAGTCTTCCAGATCTGCAACCAGGCTCCACAAAGTGCCCCAGGCTGGAGCAAACATCACCTGGGTGCTGTGGAGAAGGGTCTCTGTAGCCACAGCTTTCCAGCACTGCCAAACTCGCAGGCAGCCCTGCTCATGCACCATGCGGGTGTGCTGATAAAGACAGGCRTTGTCAGCAGGGCTCAAAGACACATTTTGGGGGGTTGTTTCTTCACTAAGTCACAGTCTGGGCTAGAAAAGTCCATTAGAAAGAGCCCAAGTTGCAACAATGGGAAATATTGATTGAAAAGCAGGAGAGTAAATTATATCCCTCAGYGATATTTTATCATGGATTTATGTTTCTCCAGTGACTGCTGGATTAAACATACAAAGGAAACAAGAGAAATCCTTCCTCCTTGTTGTGCAAGCCCTGCTCTGGCGGGCAGTGCCTGGGGGTTTCCTCCACCCAGCTCTGCTCACAGCAGCTCTGCCTCTCCCAGAGCAGCCAGCACTACCTGGGGAAGTGCTGCTCTGCTCCTCGGGGGTCACTGAGGGGAAAGGAGAAGTGGTGGTGGTTTGTGCTAACTCAAAAGCCCTTCTGAGAACTGGAGTGGCTTTATTCCTGTGGCACTGTTGGGATTTTTCTAGTGAAATGTGTTTAATGGGAACGAGACACAGGGAAGTGTACAGCAGTGTTGGAGTGGGAATTCTGGGGCCTTGTCCTGCCTGGGTGTGGGCTCAGTCAGTGATGTGGGGTGTGCTGGGGATCAAGCCTGGTGGAGTTGTCCTGTGAGGTGATGGAGGGAGATGCCCAAGGCTGGCCTGAAGCTGGGAGGATGCTGGGGATRGTGCAGGCAGGGGAGCCAAGGCTGGCAGCAGGACAAACCCTTCCCAGGCACAGGTGTGGGACTGGGGTCCTGGGGGAGCCTGGTGTGGCTGCTGGCTCTGCAAGGCTGGAAAATGGATGAGACAGACCCTGCCAGACCAGCCAGCAGCTCCACTGGGGCTGAGAGMAGTACAGGCTCTGGAAACCCATCTGTCAGATCTGGCTGGGAAATGACCGCTTTCTGCCCCAAATTTAGACTGAAATAGCCAAAACCAAAGCAGGCCCCAACAGGGGAATCCCTCAACCCATTTCAACTCTTCTTTTGCCTGTAAGCTGCACCCTGGGGGACAGAGTGACCTATAAATACATCCCTGCACTGTCCCCAGCTGCATTCTGGTGTCTCCCTGCTGGCAGGGTAAGCAGGTGCCCCTACGAGATCCCCTCTCCCTGGAGCTGGGCTTGGAGAGGGATGTGTGTCCTTCCCCACCTCCACAGCTGGAGAGGGATGTGTGTCCTTCCCCACCTCCACAGCTGGAGAGGGATGTGTGTCCTTCCCCACCTCCACAGCCAAAGCTGCTGCTCCATCCAGTGTGGGATGCAGGGTGCAGCTGTGGGAGAACACACAGGGAGGAACTCAGGCACCTGGCACTGCCCAGGGCATGGATAAAAAAGGAGGGATTCTTAATTGTATGGAGCTGATGGGGATACTCAACATTCCCTCATCATGGTGCCTGGAAGGCTGTGGCTCAGCTGGAGCTGTGATGTGAACGGGATGTTGGTGCAGCAAGAGGAGATTCCACTTTCTGAGGTGTCCTTAGAAAGCTGCTCTCAGCATCTTTGCAGGGCCATGGTGATCAGGGAAGGACCCTGGTGACTGGAGAACCCAGGGGTCCCAGCCAGCTTCAGTAACAGGCAAAAGGCCATCCCAGAGAGCAACAGGGCAGTCACCCTCGTGTTGGGGAAGCCATGGAATGAATGTTCTTTGTTTGGAGCACAGCTCTAAAAAAGAGGGTGGCTGGAAGAAGTCAGCATGGACTGCTGAGGCTGTGTGCCTGCCCAGCCTGCTTTCCTCTCAGRATGAAATGGATGGATCTGTAGGCAAGGGGAGAGTGGTGGATTCCCTGTGCCYCAGCAAGGCTTTGGACACAGAGTGCCACAATGTTCTCCATGCAAGTGCARATGCCAGGGTCTGGATGGGTGGCAGCCAGGCAGGTCAGGATCAGTGGGAGGGAAGTGCAGAGAGGGCTGTGGCCAGTGGGATGTGCTCTACCAGGAGGCTGCTGAGGGGACTGTTTTAGGATCTATGTCATGTCTTTATGCATGATCTAAGGCTGCCTGTGAAGAGCCTTCCTGTCATGTTCCCAGAGGATCCCAAACTGGGAAGAGCAGTCTGGCTCCCTGCTGAAGGTCTGGGCTGGGCTGGAGGAATGGGGAGCAGGAACCTCACAATCCAGACACTCCTCTGGCCTCACATAGCCCCCACTGGAGAGGAGGCCATGCCTGGGGCTGGGCACAGGCCATGTCCTGGTCAGGATGAAGCTGGGGGCAGGCTAGAAGTGGAGTAGGAGGTCCCAGGAGCCCTCTCCCTCCCAAGTGGGAGATTTTCCTGTGTTGTTATGTTGCAATTGCTGAGGCAAGGCCTGTGCCAGACCCCTGCATGCCCTTTCCTGTCYTGGGAGAGCAAAGTCAGACTTTACATTTTTTTTTAAATTTTGGCAAGTGAGGCCTCATCTTTCATTTCTCTCCTGTCTGAAGACCCTCTTGGCCAAGTTTAARCTCCCTTGTCCTCTCTAGTAAAGCACTGTGGTTTAACTGACACTTGCTCCATGTTTTTCACAGCAGTGACTCAATTTGGGGTGTAGGAGGAGAGCTCTTCCAGCTGCTCCCCCAGCCACCCCTCTTAGTTATGTCAGGCAGCAGTTTGTTGAGGCCTCTCAATTTGGGATGAAGGCCCTTCTCACCCTCAGCCCTCTCAGCTGCCTGGGTTCAGAAAGCCAAATCCCAGGAAGCTTTTGGAGTTGTAAAATTTCCCAAAGAATCCTAATCTTAGTCCTCCAGTTCTTACACGAGAGCAGGACTAATGTAGTARAGCCCAGCCAAGGCAGACAGCTGGATTAAAACCTTCAGTGGGATAAGTTTGTCTTACTCTACAACCACCCCCAGCCTCTGACCTTCTACCACTCTGGTTTTTCAGCTACTTTAAGCAATTTCTCCCAGAACTGAGCACTTATGAGGAAGCATCACTCAGGAGTGTAAGGATCCAATCATCCCATTGAAGCAGTTAGAAATCWTTGTGTTTTTAAAAGTACTTTCAAGACTAATTCATTTTCAAGATATTCCTATTCTCTTACATGTAAGGACTTATTTTTGTGTAAGCTAAAACTGAAGATTTAAGCATTGCTAGGGAAATATGAGAGTAATATTCTCAATGCAGAGTTGATTTATCCAGAATGACTGATACATATTTAACTTCCCAGCAGGCAATAATAATCACCCTATTTGTACAGTACAGCTTTAACAGTGTCCTCAGGACATGAATATTTAACACCTCATTTTCAGCCAAAGCTGACTGAAACGTAAAAAATTGAAAGATTAAATAATTTAAAATTCTTTTATGTAGAAAAAGATTAAAACCAGCCAACAATTTCAGCTATGCAGTTTCCATTTAATCAAGTCTGGCTCCTTAAATAAAGCTGACTTAAGCCTGGGATTGCTGTGGCACCTTGGGTTCTCCTGAGCCAGTGTATGGTGACATTGTTCTCTCTGCTGGGACACAGATTTGTCTTTGAACTGCCCATCTTTGTCTGGAATCACATTTCCTCATCTGACTCCGTGTCCCAGGCACAGGACTCCAGGTGCTCATCCTGAGGGAAATCCACCTCAACGTTGTAAACGAAGTCAGGGTCATCCCTTCTCTTCCTGTTCTTTTCGAAGAGCTCGTCCATGATGCTCTTCCTTTTGGCCAGTTCCTTGTCATCCAGTTTGTTCATATCCTCCTCTGGGTCAATGGTGTGTTCGTGATGATACCTTCCCAAGCTCTCAGACAGGCTCTGTCCTTCCAGATGATCTCTCAGCAAGCTGTAGAGCTTCTCTAGCTGGTGCAGTGAGACCCCTTCCAGGTAGGGCTTGTGCCGGGGGTTGTTCTTCAGCTGCTCAGCAGCCCTGCTGCAGTCTGGGGAGAGCCAACACAGCCACCTGCAGCTCCAACAAACATCTTCCCACTGACACACCTCCTCCCAAACCCTCCCCAGGGGTGTCTCCAAACCCTCCAGGCTCAGAGAGCCATTGAGATGTGGGCTCCTTGGAGAGGCAACATTACCCCCGTTGCCACATTTCTCTTCACAGAGAAAAGCAAGGCACAATTCTTCTCAAAGATTTCTGAGATTCACATTCTCTGAACTTAACACAAATCTCATCACTTGCTGTGCCTGTGTTGTGCCAAAGTAGAATGCAGTATGGAAATTGTTAACTCAAAGTGAAGATGTTTTGTTCCCTTGGCCTGTCAGGGCCAAGAGTGTGTGTGTGTGTCCAGACTGTCAGCTGACAGTCACGAGAGAATCAGAGWTGAGWGCAGCTCTCAGCACTGCAAGTTGTGAGTGAGTGCATGGCAGATTCAGTTTAGATACAATGTACATAGTATAACATAATAAAGTCATTAATTAGYCTTCTGATGATAGAGTCAGATGCATGATTCTCTCTCCCTCACCAACATGGGAGTCGCCTTTGATTTACAACAACCCCGGCCCAGCCCCTCCCTGCACACTGCTGGGAGGGCACCCAGGGYGCTGCTACCAATGGGCTCCTCTGCATGAAGGGAAAGAGTGAATTCATTCCTGCAGACAGGAAGGAATTTCCCTCACCTGAGAACCTGGAGAAATTCCTAACGGGCATGATGCGCTGGCGAGTCTTCTCYTGGATGTTGTCTCTGTAGATGAGGATGATGGAGGGGGGCTGGAAGCAGATCCCACAYTTCTGTGCACTGAAAGCCATCCTGGCTCCATCAGAGTCCCCAGCAGCTCTCCCTAGGAAACAGGAAACCAGGGGGCAGAGTCTCTCAGCTGTGGTATTTTCTGGGGTCCCCCGTGGCAGGAAGGAAATGATGAATCTGACTCCATGTTCTTAGAAGGCTAATTTATTATTTTATGGTATTATATTAAACAAGGCTATACTGAAACTATACTAAAGAATAGAGAAAGGATACAGACAGAAGGCTTAATAAGRTACTAATGAAAAACTCATGACTGCTTCTAGTCCTGACACAGCTTGACAGTGATTGGTCATCAAGTAAAAACAATTCACACTTTGGATAAACAATCTCCAACCCCATTCCAAAGCAGCAAAACACAGGAGAAGCAAATGAGATAATATTGTTTTCCTTTTTCTCTGAGGCTTCTCAGCTTCCCAGGAGAGAAATCCTGGCAAAAGGATTTTTCCAGAAAATATGACAGTGACACTCTGTGGTGCTCTTTTTGCCAGGAGTCCAGCAAAATCACAGAACCCCAGAGTGCTTTGGGTCAGAACAGGCCTTTAAGCCCATTCTAATTTAATTATGAAATTAAATGAGAGGGGACTTAAAAATCCAAATATGTTGTAGMTCGTGTTCCCAGCTCAGTGAACAGCACTGAGTGCAGGTGTTACTTTTATTTTGAATAAAATAAATTGGTTAAAACCCACGGTTTTTATTTGTTTAAATGTTTTCATTGGTTTAAATACTTTTATTGGTTTAAAACCAATGAACAAATTGGTTTTAAATGAGTGAAAAATATGTGAAACATGAAGGTGATTTCCAAGCTGCAGTAAGGCAAAGTAACATATTTTACCCCCCAAAAATCAATGCATTTCTCCACATCAAGAAAAATCGCATTAATGTTGAAAAGGTGCTTTGAGGCAGAATTGGAAACACGCCCTCCTTTATAAAAAATCACACAGGAAAAGAGTTCGAACATGCAGCAATGTCCTTAAAAACGGAAAATTTCCAGTGCCAGGCTGGTGGGTTTTGGAGGAACGTGGAGTAGGGGAAGGTGTCCCTGCCCATGGCAGAGGCTGGAACGAGAGAAGCTTTAAGGTCCCTCCAGCCCGAACCATTCCGGGATTCTGCGAAGATGAGAAGCACAAACGGGAGCAGCTCTTCGGATCTGCGGCAAGGAGCGTTTGGATCTCGCGGTAACCGGGCTGAGCCCTTCCCTGCCGCCTTCGGGCGGGACCGTTCAGAGCCGCTTTCTGCCGCACGAGCGGGCGAGGCCCGAGCCCGGGGCTCGAGGGGCAGCGGGGCAGGGCCGGGTTGGTCCCTCCCAGCCGGGCCCATCCTGGGACAGGCAGGAGGGACCGCAGTGAGTCCATCTGGTGCCACCTCCCTGCTCCAGCAGGGCCCACGAGCCACTGGAGATATCCCAGATTGTGTCCAGACAGCTCTGGGATGTCCCCAGCGAGGAGACTCCACAGCCTCTCTGGGCTCTGTTCAGGGCTCAGGCGCTGCCCAGGAAAGCTCTTCCTCATGCCCAGGTGGAGCTGCCTGGGCTCAGGCCCTGCCCGTGGCTCTGGTGCCATTGCTGGGCCTGGAGCAGAGCCCGGCCCTGCTCTGCCCTCCCTGCAGCCAGGGCCAGCCGGGGCTGAGGGCCCCTCTCAGCTGGGGCTGCTCTCCAGGCTGGGCAGCCCCAGCTCCCTCAGCCTTTCCTAAGCATGGAGATGTTCCAGGTCCTTCCTCCGCTGGCCCCGCTCCAGGCACTCCCCTGCCTCCCTCACACTCTCGCCCTGTCCCCTCACCTCGGTGGGCGTGGAAACACACTTCCTCCTCTTCTCCTTCCTCCTCCTCTTCCTCCTGCTCCATCATCTCCATCTCCTCTCGCTCCCGCTCCTCCCCCGGGGCGGTCCGGCCTCTCCGGGCGGTTGCCATGGCTCCGCCGCCGCCGCCGAGCCCCAGCGGCAAAGGACCCCTCCGCCCAAGGCCCCTTTCGGGCTGCCCTCACCAACGCCTGCGGAACACGGCGCCACGCAGCATGGCGTGGGCGGGCCCCCGCGCGGTCAGGCGGCGCGAGGGGCAGCCCGCGCGGGCCGTGAGGAGCGGGCCGCCATGGCGGGCGGGCGGCGGGGGCCGGTGCGGATCGGGGCCGGGCTGGGCGCGCTGCTCTGCGCCCTCCGTGAGTGCCCGCGGGGAACCGCGCCGGGAAAGGAGCGCGGCGTGGGAGGGGCCGGCCATTCTGCTCTGGAGCCAGGCTGGGAAAGCKGGGGGTGYTCCGCCTGGAGAGGAGAAGGCTCCCGGGAGAGCTCAGAGTCTCTGTCAGTGCCTAAAGGGGCTCCAGGAGAGCTGGAGAGAGACTTTGGACAAGGCATGSAGGGAYAGGATACGGAGARTGGCTCCYCACTGCCAGAGGGCRGGGCTAGATGGGATATTGGGRCGTAATTCTTCCCTGTGAGGGTGRCGAGGCTCTGGCAGAGGGTGCCCAGAGCAGCTGTGGCTGGAGGTGTTCAGGGACAGACCTGGAACACCCTGGTCTTGGGAATGCGTCCCTGCCCAAAGCTGAGGGTTGGAACAAGATGGGCTTGAAGATCTMTTCYAACCCACACCATCCTGGAACTATGTGAACCGAGAAACCTCTTCTGCTCTTTGGTCACAGTCAAGTACTGCCTCCCTTCTTCTGGGAGCGGGTTTGCAGATGAGGCATTCGTGAGTTATAAAACCTTTCCAGCCCCTGTGGTCGCTGTTACACTGTTGTCTATTGTGTCACCTTAGATGTGCAGGCAGCCTGTCGGGTCACCACTGTCACACAGGAGCTCCTCAAGGAGGGGTTTCACAGGTGAGTCCTTGCCCTGCCCTCCATCACCATAACGTGCCACAGGATCTTCTGTTGGRAGAAACTTCTCTTCTTTTCATGTGGAATTGTAGCAACTCCCTGGGCCATGATCCTTGGGAAAGTATTAACAGCACCAAGGGATTAACCAGCTGTAGTGGAGGGAAAAYAGGAGACCCCTTTCTCAAACCTTTGTGGAGGCCATTGGTGGTTCTGAGRCATTAACAAAGAAGTGAAACTTCATTTTGGCCATGGATGTGGGGTTGAGGTTAAGAAGGCTGGACAGGGAAGTGTGATCAGAATGAGCTGCACTCGGTGTCAGAGCTCATCTCATCTGAGAAACGTCTCTTGGGGGTGTTGTGCCCCACTTTTGAAGTGTGGTGTACATGTTTTGCTCCTGTTGCTGTTTGAAGGGACCTGCTGGTGAAGGTGGAGCTGGGGGAGGATGCAGGAGGATGTGCAGTGGCAGCTCAGGTGCATCTGCCACCAGGACTCTACGTGGATCCCTACGAGCTGGCAACGCTGCAGCAGCACAACCTGAGCAAGGTAATGGCCCCAGCACCAGGAGGTGTGGCAGTGAGTCAGGGAAGGACTCAGGGACTTGGAATGCCTGCTCATTATCTGGCTCATTGCACCAAGGTGATCAATTCCTGGAAGGAGGTGCCAAACAAGATAATCTGCCTGGTGTCTCCTTGTAGCCCAGCTTGCTTGGCATCCCCTGGTGCTGCTGGTGATGTACCAGGGAGCTGCTGCTCCTCTCTTAGCCCCAGGTGAGCAGCTGTGCCCAAAGGGTTCAGAAGGTGGAAGGGAAACCTGTAGCCATGATATTTTCTGAAAAATCCCTTTGCCAGGATTTTTCTCCTGAGAAACTGAGAAGCCTCAGAAGAAAAGAAAAACAATACTTATCTGCTGCTGTGGAATGCAACAGGTGCATCTTTGATTGGTCTCATGTGGCTGTTTTTAATTGATAGCCAATCACAGTCCAGCTGTCTTGGACTCTGATCAGTCACAAGATTTTATTATCATTCTATTTCCTTTCTGTTCCTACTAGCTTTCTGATGAAATCCTTTTTTCTATCCTTTTAGTATAGTTTTAGTATATAATTTTCTTTTAATATAATACATATCATAAAATAATAAATCAGCCTTCTGAAACATGGAGTCAAGATTCTCATCTCTTCCCTCGTCCTGGGGCTCCTACAACGACCACAGAAACCCCCAGAGAGGTGCTGGTGAGCTCTAAGTCACCTGCTGTGTGGTTGGACTGAGCAGCTTCTTTTTCATCCCAGCTTTCTGTGCTGCTGCCCAGTCTTTGCTTCACATTAGARAGATGTGCAAATGCTGTGGCTTTTATCTGCTTAGGTGCTTAGTGGGTCTAAAACATGGGTGSAAAGGCTGTGGGCACCATGGTTGAGCTGACACCTCACAGGTCTGGCTGTAGGCACAGTGACACTGTGAACTTTTCCCACACTCCTTGAGGACAGTCTTRGAAAGGTATTTTGGAGCAGCTTAAGGCTGGGAATTAAGGAATTCCCAACCTGATCATCTGACCACAAAATCACTCTCGGTGTCAGAATGAGGGGGGGAATCAGTTTCTGGTTTCCATCACAGCCCCTGCCGTGTCTCTCCCTGCTTGCAGGCAGTGCTGTTCCCTGATGCCGTTGACGTGGAGGCTCCTGAGTACCTGGCCCAGGCCGTTGTGCTGCTGCTGTTCCTGGAGCCGGAGGCGCGCTGCTCCCGCTGCTCCCGCGGCACCGTGCCCGTGCACGCCCGCTACCACCGCCCAGCCCGGGCCACGCAGCAGGCCCTGCTGGCTCTGCAGAGCCCACAGGTGCTGCTCTGCTGCTGCCACGGTGAGATCCTCGTTGGTGCTCTTGGGCAGTGCCAAATCTGGCTGTGTCTGGGGTCTCTAGTTGGTCAGAGTGCCTCGGAATGCATTAGAAAGTCTCTTTTCCCAGCCTGGCGCTCAGAGAAGGAGTCAGAGSTCTTCAGTTCTCACTCTCAAGGTTGTTTATTGTATCTTATCTATAAAATTCTTTCTCTTGTCTGTGGGAACTCAGGACATCCCTCTGGCTGTCCAGGACAGCCAGGACCCCTGCCAGGGGGCTCAGAAGCCCTGGCACAGAGCCCAAAACACCTGTGGGTTTGATTATGACCCGTGGAGCAAATTCCCAACCTTAGATGAAGATCTGCAAGCCACAACAGTTTAGGTAGAATAATAGTGAAGTTATCACRGGGTGAAAAAGTAGATTATGGGGGTTCAGGAGGCAAGATGGAGGGATCTGGGCATGTCCAGCCTTTCTCCTTCTTCTTGRCCTCCMCCTTCTGCTGTGATATTGGCACTTTTAGAATGGTTTAGAGTAGAAGCTCACTGTCTAACATAGGTGATAGGTATTGGGAAGTTATTGTAAACATTGTATATGTAGTTTTTAGGGGGTCAGACAGAGTGCCTGGAACTGTCTTGCTGGATGGACCTCGGCAGGGCAGGAGAAAATTTTTTATAGATATGACACAATAAACAACCTTGAGACYGAGAAATGAACAGCCCTRACTCCTTCTTCAAGTGCTTGGGCTGGGAAAAGAGACTTTTAACATCTCTTGGGATCACAGCAACCACGAAAAGATCCTGAGACCTGTCCAGCCAAGGTCCACTCAGCAGGACAGTTCYAGGCACTCTGCCTGCCTCACATGTGGTGTTATCTTTTTATACTAAAATCTACATATACAATGTTTACAATAACTTCCCAATACCTATCACCTATGTTAGACAATGAGCTTCTACTCTAAACCAATCTAAAAGTGCCAACATCACAGCAGAAGATGGAGGCCAAGAAGAAGGAGAAGGGCTGGACATGTCCAGATTCCTCCATCTTGCTCCCTGAACCCCCACTCTAAAAACCTCAAAAAATCTATTTTTCACCCCGTGATAAATTCACTATCATTCTACTTAAACTGTTGTGGCTTGCTGATCTTCATATAAGGTTGGTAATTTKCTCCATGGGTCATAATTGAAAGCACAGGTGTCTTGGGCTCTGTGCCAGGGTCTCTGAGCCCCCTGGCAGGGGTCTTGGCAGTCCAGGACAGCCAGAGGGATGTCCTGAATTCCAACAGTTGTGTCTGGGATGGGGCTCTTGGTAGCTGTGTGAACGTGAGCAGAAGGCGTGGCCCTGATAAAGACCTTCCTCCCTTTTTATGCTAAAATATATAAACTTTTTTCCTTCAGGAAGATGATAAAGATTATCTTGCTGGATACTTTTAAGTCAGCATCATTCCAAGTGTCAGAACTTGATCAGGTGATCCATTTCCCAGATTTATAACCACATTTTTCCATAACCAAGCTAGGGGAATTTGGAAGGTGAGGAGGAGGTAGAGGCAGCTGCACTGGATCCTTGAGGAGGAATTTGGAGTAGAAAAGGCTGCTGTGGTTCTCTGGATAATGAGGGAAGGGGGAAACCCTTATGGTCAACTTCCTAGCATCCTTTTCCCTTCAGCCTTCCCTCTGCACCCCACTGAGCCCCTTCACACCTTGCACTTGCTCTGTGCTTACTGTGAAGATGCATTTGCACTGCTGAGAGAGTTTTGAAGTTCTGTGAATTTTTGGTTCCTTCCTTTTGGTTCCTTCCTGCTGCTTTTTGGCTGGATAGCCCTAATGGTATGGAAAAAAATTCCATGCAGTGCCTCACTGTAAATCTGCCTTTTAGGCATTATATGACTGCTGTTCTGTGACCTCCCATCCTTCTTGTGAATCCCCTGTGATATGATGAAGGTCTTCTTCACTGAGTGCTGCTGCCTGGCCAAAGGCAGGGGGTTGTCAGAGGCTGCTCTGTGTCAGAGGCTGCTCTGTCTTGTGCTGCTGCCATTGTAGCCCTGTGCTGCTTGGGCTCTTCCAGCTGCAAGATGTGGCAGTTGTCATCATCTGTGTTTGTCATGATCCTGGTTTGCCAAAGGCCTCCTGCTCTGACCACTTTTCCCATGGCAGTTAGAGTTGTGCAGGGTGTGTTCAGTAGCCACTGTCACCTCTTTATAGTAATAAAAGTGTTCAAATGGCTTCTGACACTCTTGCTGCATTCCCTTTATATAAAGGGGGAATGTAGGAAACTGTGCCTGAAACTTGGAATGGTTGGAGTCTCAAATTCTGGTGAAACAATACCCTGATATTCACTGCAATTAATATTTCAAGTTATGTGAACAATGAAATCCTATATTTTTTTAAAAATTTTGTATCCCTTCACAAAATCACTACTGCCAAGTCAAGCACAGTAATGATTTTCAACTCCTTTTTCTTTACTTTTTCATTATTTGAGCAATGATTTTCTGGGATAACCATAGGGACAGGCGGGACTACCTGCTCACTTAAAAAAGGGGTGTTAAATCTTCCTGCCACATTTACTAGTTATGTGCAAGAAAACATTTCTTATTAATGGTTAATGGGGAGGGATTTAAAGTATTGGAAGGGAGATCTTTTATGTGGTGACAGGAGGCCAAGAAGATAAATGACTTTACTTATTTTGGAGGAAATTCTAACTACATGGCTAAAGTTGAGGGTCTGCAGGCTAACCAGGAGTTCTTTGCCCTTTTATGGACAGAAGGGCCAAGATACCACACAGGTGAGATTCTTTCTTGGGTTCCTGCTGTATCAGGAAGGGAAGAGTWGTAAAGTCCACAGCAAAGACTGCCCAGTGTCACCTTGGCCATGCAGAGGTGTTTCACCACTTGGCTCC
>JACDOX010000125.1:1720261-1827656 GCA_014549065.1 Cardinalis cardinalis | reverse complement strand
CGGGAGCCGCGCTCCGGGCCCCGCTGGGGGTCAGTGCGGGAGCCGCGCTCCGGGCCCCGCCGGCTGTCAGAGCCCTCCGGGCCCCGGTGCTGGCGGGCCCGCGTGTGTCCGTCCCTGCGAAAAGCTGCTGCTGCTCCCTGGGCTCCTCACCCACCGCGTTTTGCTGCTCCYTGTGCTTCTGCCTGCTTTCCTTGGCTGCTTTTTGTGTTTGTCCCGTGAAAGCCAAGCAGGGTGGGTTAGAATCACAGAAATGCAGCATGGTTGGTGTTGGAAGGGACCTTAAAGCTCATCCATTTCCACCTCSTGACATGGGCAGGGACACCTCCCACTAGGCCAAGTTGCTCCAAGCTCCRTCCARCCTGGCCTTGGGCACTTGCAGGGATCCAGGGGCAGCCACAGCTTCTCTGGACATCTGTGCCAGCACCCTCACAGAGAGCAATTTCTTGCTAATATCTGATTAAAATGCACTCTTAGTAGGTTAACAGCAGTGTGGAGCGAGGAGAGTAAAGCTGGATGTAGCCTGGTCCATGTGGCAAGTGCCCAAAGGCTGATTTGGGAGCAGAGAGTTCATCAGCTGCTTTCGAGGAGYAAGGCTGTGCTTTGCTGTAGCCAAAATAAACCAGTTCACCACTGCCCTACGGCCAGCAGTGTCTGGGTATGGAATATAAACATTGCTCTGGAGGTCCTGCAGTAATMGAGGTGTAAGGTGCAATTCAGACATGGTATATTGTGAAGTTTTTATTGTTTCTGTCTTTCTCAGGTTTTGCCTTTTTTTGGGTGTTTTTTTAAAAACTTCCCAAAGCAATGCCTGCTCTAGAGAGTCTGGGATTTGTTTTGCAATTGGAGTGTCCTCATAATGTGAGTCCTGGGTTGGTATCTCCTTAAAAAAACTGGGATTAGCTACTTTGTGCTTYAGTGTGTTCATTTGAGAGACGGAAGTAATTAACCTTACAGAGAGATTGTGTAGGCAGGTTAAAGCACATGTTACCAGGGAGCTGGTTGGTCAGTACAGACTGAAATAAAATAGAAGAAAAGTTGAAATACAAAAATGCAAAGTCGTTGTTTTACGAGCTCTTGAGTGGAATCTTTAAGATAGTAAAAGCACTTTAAACAAAATGCTCTGGGTAATGTGTTTTAGAGGCAGGAAAARCCTCACTCTAAAGTTTATTGGTTGGATATTGCAGTTCTGGAGGGCAGAACAGAAATGCTTGAGGGAGGGTAACTTGGATTTTCTGTGCTAAGTTGCATATGGAATTTGGCTGGTCTTTGTACAGAGGTGGTTGTTAAAACAAAAATACCAGGCTGTTAACTGTGGAATATTGGCTCTCTCTGTATATTTTGCACTTTTTATCACCAGGCAGCTTATTCAGTGCATCTGAGGCTTGTGCTCTGCTGGGCAGCTGCTTGTCAGAGGCAGATCTACTGGGATGAAGTTTGTGCTGGGATACAGCTTGGACCTTTGACCAACAGTGGGAGTTTATTCCTGCAGGCACCTGCTGCTGCTGCCTCTCTGGGCTGGATGCTGGGCTAGGTGGGTGGATGCTTCAGCCACATAAGGCAGCTCCAATCTTGGGCACGTTTTAAATTAATACCCTTTTAAAATCCCAAGTTTTAAAACTTGRGGTGTTCTTGGTCAACATTCTGGTTGTTTTTAAAGAGGGAAATTATTCATGCACCTTTGGTTTTGAGATAACTTCATAATTAAGGGTATTGGTTGATGCTGCAGGTTTGGTTTTGTTCTTGTGACAAGAAAAGCTGTMGGGACTCCAGTGCAGGTCTGTGTGTTATTAGTAAGATTCTTCTGCTTCAGATCCCTCCCATCTGTCTTGGGTTGGTTTTGTTTGGGTTTTCCCTCCTTTTATCTGTTTTGTGCGTGAGGAGGTTTCTGTGCTCTGAGGTTTGTGCCAGTGTTTTCTGGTTGCTCACAACACACACAGTTCCTGAGTGCCTGTGAAGCAGCTCTTTGTTCTGCAAACAAGCCCCAGTCACAGAGGCTGCTCTGGATGGCCCAGCCCAGGGACAGCACCAGCACAGCTCCCAGTCCTGCCTCCCACACCGGGACACAGCTTTGGGAGGGAGCTGAGTGTTCCAGGCATCCCTGGGGAGATGGAGCAGAGGGCTGGTGCTGGGCAGAGCCAGGGGAAGGAGGGGACATGAGCAGCCGGCACCTGCTGTGGGTTACACTCATCCTGGCCACTGCTGCCCGCTGGGAAGAGGCAGAAGTAAGGTGGTTGTGGATATTTTGATTTTGTTATTCCCCTTCTTTTCCCCCCTTCTTTCCCCAGAAGCATGATTGAAGCAAAGGCACTCCTTGGGGCTGGGGTTGATTCAGCAAGGCTGTACCATGCTCCATTTTCAGTTTCCATGCAGGCACCTCCCTCCTAAATCTGAAATCACAGAATTCACAGAATGACCAGGTTGGAAGAGACCTTAAAGAGCAYGGAGTCCAACCCAGCCCCAACACCTCMACTMAACCCTGGCAGCCAGTGCCACATCCAGGCTTTGTTAAACACMCCCAGGGATGGGGACTCCACCACCTCCCTGGGCAGCCATTCCAGAACTTKATCACCTTTTCTGTAAAAAACTCTTTCCTGATATCCAACYTAAATTTCCCTTGGTGCAGCTTGAGGCTGTGTGCTCTGGTTCTGTCAGTGCTGCCTGSAGAAAGAGCCCAGCCCCAGCTGAGCACAGGCACCTTTCAGGAGCTGCAGAGAGTGATGAGRGCACCTCTGAGCCTCCTTTTCTCTGAACACAATGTGTCTGGCCCTGGGCTTGGAGGGCATGGTGTCCTCTCAGAGAGGTTTTTGTGCCAGGGACTAAACCTCTGCCTGGTTGCCACTTGCCCTCCCAGAGATAACCAGCCAGCTGGGTGCCAGGCTGGCTCCAAGGAAAGATAAAAGTCAATTAATGCCGAGCTGGATTGCTTCTGCCTCTTGGCAAGGGCAGTTTGACCAGGAAGGCACCATTGGAGGAGGCAGAATCTCGTGGCAGCTCTCAGGAGGAGGTGGGGAAGAGAAGAGTCCAGAGTACTCCCCTGGGGCAAAGGACAAGGAGCCCTTGGGCAGGGCACTGGTTCATTTTAGCAAGGAAGCTCTGCAGTGTTCCCTGGAGGATTCTTATCGTGCTCTGCTTTTCTGTGTCTTGAGCTTGATAAGCCTTTGGAAAGCTCTTATTTGCATTTAAATGCAGGTGGTAAGAGGTAGTAGACGCTTGCGGGTGAGAAGAAATCTCCTAGTGACCCACTGGGTGTGAAGTGCAAATGGAGCTTAGCTCAAGCCTTATTTCACTATTCAGGGTTTGTGAGAGCTCAGAGCATAATTTTACCTAAAGCTGTTAAAGTTCTTTCCTTTAAAGGGAAAATACACACTTCAGTGTTTGTATTTTCACTGATGTAGTGGGCAGTGTCTGCCACTGAGAGCTGGAAATGCAGGTTTTGGTCCTAGTTCTCTATCTGACTTGCTGGTTTTTTAAGTGGATCATTCTTAATGTTTTCTCAGCTTCTTTCTGTTTTCTCAGCTGGAAATGGGGATTAACCAGGCTTTGGAAATGTCTCACCTGGCAGGCAGGGGTGTAAGTGTTAAGAAGATGACTTAAAACTGAGTTTCAGTTTTTCTGTTGAGATAAATTTTGATTAGATACAYTGTGAATTCATAGTAGGAATTCCTTATGCTCTCTAAAGGTTACAGTACATTGAAATGCTCCAAAAATTGGTCAGGTAGCTCTTTACTTTCYGACAAAACAAGTGGATTTTGAAATTCTCAGATGGATATTTCTATTTCTGAATTTGAAAATGCTTTAAAAAATCTTCAGCCTCTAATGATGTATTGGTGCTTAAAATTATTTGAATGAATACATTTTACTAGGGGAATGGAATATTTTTAATACTCATGGAAATACTGGGGGCTTTGTATAATTGATAGATCATTGTTCCCCAAAAGATCTGACCCCAGTGCTGGTGTTGGTGTAGCCCAAAGCTGAGTGATATTTGTACCTTGGGTCGGGGCTGTTCTCTCAGCTAATTAACAAAAGTTGTTTTATATCTTGAAAGGAATTATTTTGATAAGACAGGTTTAATTATTTTCAATTCTGTAGTTTGATTTAACACAGAAAGAGCCAAGATATTGGGGCAGTGGTGAGTTTGATTTAAATGGTGCTCAGTGTTAAGAGAGGGATTTAACATCATGTGAATCAGAGTGAGGGCAGCTGGCAGGTGTAGTAAGGAATGGAAATACACTGAAAAGTTTTTCCAGTTCAACTTCTACTTTTTTTACCCCCCCTAAAGTTTTCTGCTTCCTGTTTAGGTGCTGGGTGTTTGACTCAGTGTGTACCCACTGTCAGCTTTCCCACAGCTTCTTTAACGAGTAAAATTAGGGTTATCTGATTATGGGGGGTTTATTTTAGAAATGGGATGTTTTCTGCTCTGCATTGCATTAATGTTTAATTTACAGTCATTTTAGAACTGCTTCAGCTAGCAGAGGTATCTCCTGGACAAGAGCAAGAAAAAACTGCTTCTGGAAGATGCTTTTTRAAGTCACCTTTGAATATTTAACCCATTTCCTTTTGAAAAGGTCTCCAGTAAAGTGAGAACCTGGAAGAATGACAGTATCTTTCCCCTAAGCCTGTCTGCAGCAAAAGGCTGTTTAAAGGGATCTGGGGATTTGGGCTCCAGGCAGGATCTGGCTGGGCAGATTCTTGTGGAAATAGCTCATTGGCAGGGGCTTCAGCTTGTGAATTATCTGCTTCACCCTGAGAAAGAACCAAAATAATAAAATAAACCCAAACAAAGCGTCCAAAATAATAAATAAAAATATCTTAATGTTTGAAACTGAGCAACTTCTAAAATTCAAAACCATTACTTAAAAGGTAAACCTGGTATTTTCTACTTGTGTTAAATAAGCTGAGTGCTTGAGATTTTACCAGGAATCCACCTGCTGGCATTAATTTTGACMAAAATACGTGACCATGAATTTGTTACTTGGGGCCACCTGGGCAGGTGGCACCAGGCACAGTTTGGGTTTTGCCTTCCCCTGGCCCCAAACCAGTTATTCCAGTCATCCCAAAGTCCCTCTGTGGGGATCCATAGGGAATTGACTGCTGGAAAAGGAATCCCTGRTGTTAAACTGGGCTTGGGAGCATTGCTGGCTGATCTGACACTAATTCTCTGCAACAACCTGGGAGTGTGTCTGGATTTCTGCTCCTCCTGCCTTTTTCAGGTGTTTGCTGAGCTTTTGGGGAATGCTGCTTTAGATCAAACGCACAAAAATGGGCAGGATCTCACAAAATACCGCCATCATTTTCTGTGGCATAGCAAATAGGTCCCTAATGTTGTTAAATGATTTTTGGCTTTGAAACAGCCTTTTATTTCCAATGTGTGAAGTGCTAGCTGTCACTACTATAAAAATAAATTATGTGAAATCTTTGATTTGTCAGAGCTGAGGCATTATCACCAAGTGTGAAATATTTTCTGCTTCTACCCCTTCAGTGGAAAAAGCAAAGAGGAGRGTGAAGTTGGGGATTTTCAAAGCTCTTTAGCAGCAAGAACAGTTAATTTTAATCTGATGCCAACGTGCTAAGGCTCTTTGATACCAGTGCCCAAGCTCAGGAGTTAATTCTTTGTGTTAAGGAGAACTTTCACTGCTGCAGCCAGGACGTTCAGGCAAGTACCTCCTCCTGATTTTTGGGATGAAGCTATTTTACAGTAACCAAAGCATGTGTTGGCTGAGGACTCATTGCTTTTTCTTTTCAGCCCTTTTGGGTCTATTTACAGGGATTTTATATTTTTATAGATATATTTTTAGAGGGAATTGGTGTTGAGATTTTTAGATGTAGATTATTTTCCCAGGTAGCTGCTGGAAATGAAAAATAAAAATTCAGGATAGTTCAGTAGAGCTGGTTTGGATGGTTTCTTCACAAGCAGGACTGTGTGTTTTGATTGTGATGTTTTTTATTTTCTTGTTCATTAATAATTATTCCATTGTAAAATATTTTACTTCTGAGAGGCATAATTCTCATTCTCCTTGGCTTGTTGTGTGCATGCTGGAAAGTCTTTTTGCAGCACAAGGAAATGTACTCAGTCTTGGTCAGCCTGGATGGAGTTTTGCTGTGGAAGAAGTTAAGACTTCTGGTCAACCTATACATCCAYATCAATCTGACTAGAACTTGGGACATCTCATATAATAAAGTTTTAGTGTCTTAAAAGAATTAGAATGAAGGGTTAGGGAATAAACTGAAAGAATAAAGGATAAGTGAAAATACGGAGATGAAATGATTTTTAATTTGGTTTAATTTGTGGTAGTGATGACTGTTAYTCCTGCAAAACGAAATTTTTACTGACACCATCAGGATTTAAATGACTTTTTTTTTCATTCCCTCGTTGCTGCTAGGAGATACTTGTCAGACACATKGCTGGCACTGAGTTTTATCTTGTAACACTTTGGGCAGGGCTCCTTGGAGATCTTTCTTGGGATTGAAGCTCTTTGGCAGCACCTTTGTGCCTGCTCGTGCTTGGCTGAGAGAYTGATGGTGGATGCACTTCACTTCCTCAGCTCTTCCAAAGCCCATGGACCAGAGTGAGATGCAGCTTTCTAAATTTAAACACATCTGAACTGGAGAATTCTTTGTTTCCAGGATCTTGATCAAGATTTGAAGTAGATGTGACTTTCATTCCATACACAAGTGACCATGTATCCTGCACTGCTGAAGCAGCTTTTGCTGCCCAATCCTGAAAGGTTTTGTCAAATAATTTGTCAATAATCCTCAGCACTTGGGGTCTTTATTGTGCCTTTCTCTTGGCCATGTTTTTATTTCCTAAATGAGATGAGGATGCCCTCAGTGCTTTCTTTTGGTTTCTCACTCRCTACCTCTGCTCTCACACRCACCTGGCTGTGGAAACCCAGGATGATTTGGGTTGGAAGGGACCTTAAAGCCCATCCAGTCCCACCCCCTGCCAGGTGCAAGGACACTTCCCAGTGTCCCAGGCTGCTCCCAGCCCTGTCCAACCTKGCCTGGGACATTTCCAGAGGGATGGAGCAGCCACAGCTGGTTGGCAGTGGATGATGGGTCATTCCCCAGTGAGCAGAGTGGGACAGGCTGGTGGCAAGGGGCTGCTCACACTGATACTCTGTGGGCTCTGTCTTTRCTGCCAAGTTTAATAAAGATCTTTATCTCTTGTTTTACTCTATTGAAATGGCTTACTGAAATTTGCTTCCTGTTTTCTTAACAATTGAAAGGACCTGAGAAAATTTTCCTTTAGATGACAAACTCTTGGAAAGCTGACCACTTCTAAAGGTATGACCTTCTTCCCTAGTTACAATAAAATTTATTAAGACAATTTTTTTAAAATTAGATAATATAAACATTTGGATTTTCATAAACACAGAAAGTGTAAGCCTTCCATGCTCATTTGTTCCAGCACAAATGTTTTATGCCCTTATTTTTATGTTCACCCTTGCTGGTAGCAGCTACTGGTATTGTGACTTAAAAAGAGGAAGATTTGGAAGGCATCAAATCATTGTGCTGGGTGATGTGAGTTGCCCCATGTGGTGACTGCAGTGCCATTGGGATGGGTACCAACTTAGTGGGAGGACTTTGTTAAATGGGTTTTTGGAGCTGGGATGGGGCCCAGGATTTKCTTGGGCTGCTGTTTGTATTCCTCTGGCTGAAGGAATGGATTATTAGTGCTGCCTCCACTCACCCTGCTGTGATGAGGGCTCAGTGAGGCTGGAGGTGAAGGCAGTGCTGTGATGTCTGATGTTTTCCATAATTATCATCATGCATCCCTTACAGTGGAATTAGACCCCTCACATAACTGCTGTCTCTCTTATTTCTATTAAAATAAACAGCTCKAATTTGGAATTGGGGTGGTGTCTGTGTGTGAGGACATCATGGACAGCCRCCTCTGTGTTGTCCCCTCACTGAGTTTGTGTTCTGTGGCTGGCAGACATTGCTCTTGGAGATCTGTTTTATRTTAATTCAGTCTCACCCTCACAAACATCTTCATCTGCTTTAGAATTGCACAGCTGTTATTGGGGCAAGAGAATAAGGTGGAGCAAGGTCTGAGAGCTGCATTCTTTTGGTGTGTAAACACCTGAGCCTCATGAAAATGCATTTTCTGGAGCTTTACTCCTGCTCTGTCATATTTCACTGAAATCTTCTAATTCTGCCTATAGGAATGCCTTTCATTGTTCAATGAACAGGCACAGTTACCTACGCTTATGTGTTAAACTCAGAATTTGTACAACAATATAAGTAGATTTTTTTTTCGAGTCTTTTGCAGCTTTCTAAGTACAGTATTATGTTTTGTCAACTGTTTCAATATTGTTTTAACTTGACAGCTTCCTTTGGAAGCTCTTCAGATTCCCAGGGTGYTGGTTGTAGTTTTCACAGGCCTTTTCTGTCTATTCAATTGGTARCTGTGTTCTTCATTTTGTATTTTTATTTTTGAAAAAGTATTTAATTCTTGAGCTGTTCAATAAATTTTTGTGGTGCTACTGCATCCTATATAAACAGCCTTGGATAAAATTCCYTCAGTGTACTAATATTGATGGGATGTATTAAGTCACTTTGAAAATTCAGTTTGTTTAACCACTCACAATTGGTGTTTAAAGCATTGCACATTTATTTAAATATCTATGTTTAGGGCATTTTTATAATACATTTGATTTTCAAATTGTAAGTAGTGTATGAGGTAGTCATATTAACACAAATGTTGGGGCTTTTCATATTTTTTCCCTACTTACTGGCTCCTGTACTTGTCCTGTAGGCTTGGCAAAAATCAATTTCCACATCAGCATAAGAATTATTTATATATTTTGAATGATGATATAGTTCCAGGCTTTTTCTGACTGTTTAATATATTTTGATGTGTAGCCTGTGTACTGTTCTAGTTGGTTTGGGTTTGTTTTTTGGCACTTCAGATAAAAACCTGTTTATGGGCAAGAAGGGTGAGAGAGGTAGTTTTACAAGGAATGACTTAAAAAAGAAAAAATCAGAAAGTTAGTTTAAAAACAGATTCTGGCAGCCAGCATTTTAAGTGGAAATTGTTATTTCCAGTGTCCAAATGAGTGCTCTGGCTCCCTGAAAGGCATACAAGGACATTACCCCAAATTTCAGAGAATTTGCTGCATTAAACTGTGAGTGAATGTGTTGCTTATATGTGTGCAAGTAATTTTAAAGTAGAAAATCTGTAAGAGCACACAAGGAAAATGTGGCAGTGTCCYAACAGGAGTACTGGGGTGTGAACTGCAGGGAGTGATTTCCAGAGCACCTCTGCCTTGCTCATTTTCCCTCTTTTTTAAGGAGAACATGATTACAGTGTTTAGTTTTTCTGTTGAGGAGTCCAGGTCTAGTGTTCAGAATTGTATCTGAGTATTCAGGATAATTTGAATTTGTGGCAGCTATGCTTTGTACTTTTTGTACTGTTTATTTTGTCTTGAARTAATGGGGAAGGGGTTGCCTGGGCTGCTCTGCACTGGCTGCAGAATTGGCTGAATACCTCATCTAGGTACTTCACCTCTCCTAATAGACCTAAAGATGCCAGGAAAAAACAAAATGAGGGGTTGTGTCCTTGTATAAAACCTGTAAAACTTCAAACCTCAGCAGTGTAAGATGTGGCAGTTTTGAAACACTCATGCAGAAGTGTGAGCAAGGTTTCACCACTGAGCTCTGAGAGTATTCTACTAAGATCTGATTTCATCCTGAGCTGCTGTTGGCAGGGGAATATTGGGATGATCCTTCCTGTGTTGCATTCTCATTTAATGAAGAGATCCCACTGGGAACATTGCATCCAGCTCCAGTCCTCAGCAGAAGAAACGCTGACCTGTTCAAGKAAGTCCAGAGGAGACTGTGGAGATGCTCCAAGGGCTGGAGCTTCTCTGCTCTGGGCTGGGAGAGCTGGGAGTCTCCAGCCTGGAGAAGAAAAGGCTCCAGGAAAGACCTTCCAGTGTCTGAAGGGGGATTATAAAAAAGAGGGAGAGACTTTTTACACAGTASAGCGGGAAATGGCTTTAGAATAAAAGAGGAGAGATTTGGATGRGATGTTGGGAAGAAGTTCTTCCCTGTCCTCATGGTGTCTGGAGRAGCTGTGGCTGCCCCTGGATCCCTGGMAGTGTCCAAGGCCAGGCTGGACAGGGCTTGGAGGAACCTGGGATAGTGGAAGGTGWCCCTGCCCATGGTGGGGATGGAATGAGCTGAGCTTTAATGTCCCTTCCACAAACAGCTGTCCCAGCTATCAGCAGTGAAATTCCTGGTGCAGAAGTGGGATGCTGCAGGGAACCCAAGTCCTGTAGAAGTTTTTGTGTGTGAAGAAGCCAGTCTGTTGTGACACAAATGGAAAAAAGCTCTCCCAGGAGAAATGGTCTGTAGTTTGTGTGTGGTGCTGCTGAATACACTGGAAATGAGCTGTGTCCACCAGAGCCATCTCTGGAGGGGCGTTTGTTTTTGCCATGCTCAAGTGCTTTTGTTATTTTCAGCTCCTGCATTTGATTTCTTGAAGCCTTTTTTCTCTCTGTGCCGGATTTGTGTCCAGTGTGGCTACGAGAGAGGAAGCACCTTGAGCTTGTGTCGTGCAGGGGTTTCAGCAAACTGGTGAACCTTTCCCAGGGGCTGTGGCTTTGTGGTCAGCAGCTGTGCTGGTGTCCCTTGGGATTTCCCCCTGTGGCATTTTGTGGCAGGTTGGTACTCTTGTAAGAAGAATCAAGGTTTGGCCCCAGGACTGCTCTGCTGAGCTGAAGTTCCCAGTGTCCTCTGGTTACTGTGGTTGGAGCAGGCTTGGGCAGCCACTAGAGAGAAACAAAGAGCTCTATTCTGAGTGCCTGTGGAAAAGAGAGCTCTTCTGGAGGGAGATGTTTCATCTTTCACCTTTGTCTTCTCCCTTGTTACTCCTTTTTCCCTTGGCTGACATTTGACACCTTCCAGTGTGATGGGGGAGTGCCAGATCCCTTAACCTTGGATTCTTTCTGGTTCTGCCACCCTCATAAACACTTCATGTTACCTCTTCTTTTTCCACTTACCTCTAATCTGAATGGGGAAGCCATGGCCTTGTCTTACCATTGCCCAATAATATTTCTGGAGGTTAAAAAAAAGCTTAAAAAAGCACTTTCATTCTGTGTTGGTGTTACTGRTGACCCTTCAGCGCTTTGCCAGCAGCCTGAGGTTTTTAGAGCGCTGTTGCATGGTGAATCTCCAGGTTRAAGAGCTGGGAGTGCTCTTATTAACACAGAAATGCACCAAACTGTACAGGTGCCTCATGTAGGGCAGCCTTTAGTCAAATAACTTTTGCTCTGGAATGTGTGGTCCCTCCCTGCCTGTAAATGTCAGCTTTAATTAAGAGAGAATCTCAACAATGAGATGCWAACTTTTTTTTTTTTTTAATTTTCATGTAAACTTTCCGTAGTTGCCCTTTTCCCTATTCTCCTTTGATCTTTAGAAAACCTCAGCTATAAAAATAAAGACTGAAAAGTGTCTGCTAGGTGGTGAAATATGAGTAAGCACAAACACTCACGGATTTGCATGCGCCGCCGGCTGCCTTGTCTGCCTTTAGTTGACTCAGGATTTTCAGTAGGCAGAAGAAGGATAATTTCCTTGTTCATTGCTGAACAGGCCGGTTCAAACACCTTGGAGCACGTGTTATCATTATGCATCTTTGCACAATGGTTCCTTGAAGGAAAACTCTGGCTGCGGGCTGGATAAAACAGAGCGTGGCCTGGATTTGGTGGGTAGGAGGCAACTCCCCAGCCCTGGGGCACAGGCTGGGAATGGATCCCTTGGATCCCTCTGCTTTCAT
The DNA here is from genome assembly GCA_014549065.1 of Cardinalis cardinalis. NCBI lineage: Eukaryota > Metazoa > Chordata > Aves > Passeriformes > Cardinalidae > Cardinalis > Cardinalis cardinalis. The sequence goes on along the minus strand of JACDOX010000125.1, from coordinate 1,815,874 downwards.
TCCTCCTCCACCACACTCCTCAGATCTCTGTATTCCTGCAAGGGCTGCCTCAGAGAAAGGTGRGGATGGGTGTTTGTGTCCATCAGCACATCCCTCTGCCTTGTTTCTATCTGCTGCTCTCATCAGCTGCTTTCCAAAGTGAGTTTTCCTGCCAAATTTAGGGGAAATGGGAATTCAGGGAAGCCACTTTTGAAGCCCATCTGGTGCTGTCACCTGTGGTGTTTGAGGTCTTTCAGAGGCAATACAGCAGAGAAGAGGTTCCTGGTTTGTTGRTGCTGAAATGCCACCGCAGTTCAGGGGAGCCACGTTTGTTTCATGAAGCAGAAGTGGTGACTCGGGTGGGCSTTGAGTGCTCTGCAGGGTTCAAGGGACAAAGTGAAGATGAATCACAGCTTACAGGTGGCCCCAGTATCCGGTGAGCCAAATATCATTAATTTGCTTAAATTTGCTACTGCTAATGGGTTTTTACCATGACTCTTGCACATCTGGGCCAACTCAGGTTTTCCCTGATTATTTTTTTCAGTCATGATCCTCCTCAAAAGACTGTGATGCCTTTTTGATTTAAAAAATGACATTTTTGCAGCCTGGTCGCTCATTTTTGGTGCAAGACTTTGCACATCTGCTCAGTGCCTTACAGAGTCAATAATTGCTTCAGGTTGTAATGGACTTTGGCAATGAGTTTGAAGAATATTTTCCTTTAGGAAAGCTTAGGAACCCTTTCAAATACCCCTCAATACACATTTGTYTTGTGTAACTCAGTTCATGGTAAGCACGTTTATTATAGCTTTGGCTTTTCCTTCTTCTGTACTAAAGATAATTTCCTCTCTGCATTTTTTATTCCTTCCACTCAACTGTGATTTTTATCTTCTTTTTTCCCCTAAATCTCTATCACTTGGCAATTAACAGTTGTTTGTACTATGTTTTCCTTCTGTTTGTGTGACTCAGCAAAAATCCTAAGGAAATTAATGGGTTGGAAAAAGACAAATTGGAAAGAATTTAGCTGGGTATGTTCTGTGTGTCGTCCACTTGGATTTTGCCAAGTCAGGCTGAGATTCTCCTACACCCTTGTCAGGAGTGGGAATATTATGTGTTTCCTCTGCCACCTGTAGCAGTAAAGGGAACAGGCAAGGAGGGACCTGACCTGTTTATAAACTTCATGGTAGTTGGTTTGGTTACTGTGTCCCTTTGTAAATCTTGATGACAAGTTGGTTTGGCTCAAATATTTTTAATTTCTGGGGTTTTTTTCAGCTGTTCTCTTAACTGCATCATTTGAAGAGGAAGTTTCTTGCTGAGGCAAGGAGGGACCTGACCTGTTTATAAACTTTGTGGTAGTTGGTTTGGTTACTGTGTCCCTTTGTAAATCTTAATGACAGATTGGTTTGGCCTAGATATTTTTTATTTCTGGAGGTTTTTTTCAGCTGTTCCTTTAACAGCATCATTTGAAGAGTGAGTGTCTTGCCTGTTTGTGGTTGTAAATCTGAGCTTGGTCAGAGTATTTTAGGTCAGCGTAGGTTCCTCTGCGCTCCGTATACAGAAAACGAAATAAAAATAACTTGGTTTTCACGGGTGTGTGGTTAGGCATTGACCAAATCCTCTTTTCTGAGACCCCYTAAAGCTGGAAGGAGAGGTTCCAGCACATCCCATGGAGGTGGGTACCTGCTTTTCCAGAGGAGGGCTGGCTCTGAGCGTCCGTGGCTGTTTCCAGTAGCCGTAGGTGGAACGGATGATCCCGCTGCCTCTGCCTGGCCACTCTCACAGTTACTCTTCTCCGTGCTTTTGCACCAGTCCTCTCTTGGCAGGCAGAAGATCTAGGACTATGTTTGCCAAGTCTGCAAGAAAGCAATTCTTTGTCTGCCTTTGCTGGGTTTTTTTTTTGCACGGTTTTCTCAGTTGAAATGATGAGATAAGTATTTTCAGTCTCTGAAGGTAGTCTCATTCTGTTCCAAAAAACTCCTTTTTGGAGCTGATTAAATAAATCTCGTGGATCCAAATGCTTCAAGTTGGAAAGCTAGACATCCCAAAAGACTTGTTTTGTTTTTCATGGAGAAGACAGTCTGAGATGTTCTGGTTTTGTGAATTTTTCTGCAGCAGTGAAATAATTTCAAGCTGCTGAGCTGCTGAACTAAGAGGCTGTTAGTGATGGGGCAGGAAGCTGTGGCTAGGTAGCACCATCTGAATAAAAACTTGTCAGAAAGCTGCTTTCTGCTAATCCCTGGGAGGAAGTGAGCTATAATCAGCACTAAGTGAGCTAATCACAGGAAATCTATTGCTCAACAGGAGCCTTTGAAAAAGAAGGAGGGGGGCAGGGAGAAAAGAAGAATACCCATGGAGATTTTTCATTCTGCTTTTGGACACCAAAATCTGTTTGATCTAAGAAAATCGAATATCTGATGAAGTAAGCAGCCCTCCAATCTCCACTTTTAAACTGCACCTCTTTGCCAGAATAATGAAGCATCAAGTCTCCTCTCTTCCAGTGTGGTGATTTTCAGGTATTAGGAGGTGGTGGTGTGGGGAGGCTGTGTGTAAGCAAACTACCAAAACCACAGGAGGCCTAGGGGGGGGTGGGAATGAGTCTCTAGGTATTTTCAGCAAGGATTTTTATAATATAAGCCAGAGTGGGACATGACTACCTTAAATCTGCCTTGTCACCTTGGAGCATCACACACCAGCTCTTGTAGTGTTCTGTGCTCTGTGCTCCTTTTCACGTGACACCTTCTGCCCTGGAGGTTTCTTTCTTGGACATCTSCTTTGCTCTTTTSCTCTGCTCTGGCTGTGGCTGTCTCTGCTGCAGTGACAAGTGTGGCCAGTGGCCCCATGAGGCCCCTGGGGAAGTGGGGAAGGCTCTGCCTGGAGATCTGCAGTGGAGCCCTGGTGTCCTCTGCAGGGACAGCAGCAGCAGCTCTCCCTTCATTTTTGGCCCATTCTCTTTTCTTCAGTTCCTTCTCTCAGGCCACAGGCAGTTTTGCTGTGTTGCCCTCAAGCTGTCTGCATGGCCCAAGTGTTTCAGGTGTTGTCCCAAAAGTATCCTGCAGCTGTAGTGGCACATTAAAAGCAAAGTGGTTGTTTCTTAATGCCTTATTAGCCTCAAATTTGTTACTCCTCCTTTTTGGTCAGTCATGCTAAATGGACTTAAATGTGATGTTTGTGCTGCTCCTTCTGTGTTGTGYTGCTGATAGTAAATGAGCTCAGTAATATTTACCTGCAGTGAAGAGCTGATTCAGTTTGCAGCTCTCTSAGGCTCCTGTGACAGATTTATTTGATGTATTTCACTGATTCAGCTCTGGCTCCTCAGAGATCAGTGGCAGTGTAAAGCACAGTATTGTGTGCCAGGAGCAGCAATTTAGGGACATGTTATCAAGCAGCTCTAACCTGGATGTGTTTTGTTTTGGTTTCTTTTTCCAAGCAGTAGCCAGGTGTAGTTTTGCATTGCATCCCAGGCAGTGAAATACAGGTGCAGCCTAGACTGCTCAWATTCATTAATTTGAGCATCTTAAGAAGACAAATTCAGGTCATTGTGATGTGAGAACTTTCTACACCAGCTGTTGGTTTGGTCCACAGTGCCATCTTCCTCCCCTGCTCAGGGCTTTGTAAGGCTCATATGTGTGCACTGTAATCTGGATTTAAAACTGCATCTGCTCAAATACAAGTGCTCCAGGGAAAATATGAGTGTGCACTAATAGCAGATAGCAGAATGATTGATTTCTATTATTTCCTTTCATCCTTTTATTCAAATTTCCTTTCCTTGTCTGCAAGCCAAGTTGGAGAAGAGAAATGTTTGTTTTTTTCCAGAATCAGAGGGGCTGAAGAGCAGCACAGAGCTTCAGCTGGGATGGGAGTGCGTGTCAGGCTCCATCCCCATCACGAGGGAGCTGGGCTGGCACCAGAGCTGTGCTTAGGAAGTCCTCCAGGAAGCAGCCAGCTTTATGCTCACACAAGGGGAACTGCGGGGGAAAAACAACAAAAAAGGGCAAGTCAAAGCCAAAGCATTCAGACTGATGTGCTGCAGCAGTGTGTGTTTGTCAGCTTTGTGAAAGCACTGCCCAAGCCTYACTTCAGCTTTTACTCACTGGCAGGGTTGCATTTCTCTGGGTGTTTTCCCACCAGGGACAGGAATGGCTGTCTCTCTCCTGTGACCTGGCCATGACCTTGAGTTTTGGGGCCCTTTCCATCCCCAAAAGAGGAAAGGCAGTGAGCAGCAGGATGTAGATTGTAAAAATGAAACTTGGAGCATGTGAACGTGGTGGGCAGGTCCCTGCAGGGGCTGGGAGGGACCAGAGGTGAGTTCAACCACACAAAGAGCTCCCTGGGCTTGTCTTGCCTCAGCCTCTCTGGGCAAAGGTGGGAAGGYTGAGGTGCTGAGTTAACTGTTGGACTCTATGGTCTGATGGGAGAGAGGAGTTGCAGTTGTGAGGAACCTGGTTCCAGGTCTCCAGGTGTTGGTGGTGAGGGATTTAGGACACCCAGACCCTGCTGGTCACTCACTGCTGCCTCTGCAGAAGAGCACATTTGTTCTTTGGCTGTGAGGGATGGAGAGAGCGCTTCATTTTCACTGCCCCAGTGCAGGGCAAGAAACATTTGTCAARAGGAAGGAGGAGTGTTGTGTACTGGGGATGAGGACTGAGAATCAGAGCCCTGTGGTCACCAGCACTGGCACCTGTGACTGTGTTTTGTGGGCTAAGCAGCAGAACTGTGGGGAGAAAAGCTTTTAGCTTTTTTTGTCTGGGATTTTGGGCTGCAGTTGTGTCCTGTGGTGGGACTGAACCTGTCTGAAGGCTGTAGTTAAGTGTTATTTGCAGYTTCTCAGCTCTCTGTGGTTCAATGCCTTGCTTTCTAGTTCTTGTACTAAATGTAGTGTGAGTAGTGGTTGTGGGGGAGCTGCTGATGTGCTTGAATACATTATCATTACTGGCATTTCCTCCACTGGCAGAGATAAAAGTGAATCTCTCTTCCATGTATTACCTTTAGCATATTTTTGTAGGGCTGCTCAAATTCAGGTTAACTATTTGGGTAAATGTCTTTCAGCCAAGCTAAAAACCCCAACCATTACTTGTGTTGTCTGATTGTGTCAGAGAAATATGAGCCTGACATCCTCTTTGCTGGGTTACAGATTCCTGGCAGGCACTGGAAAAAATTCCCCATGTCTTTGCAATTCCCTGCAAATCAGCAGGGCAGGCAGTGGGTGATGGTGCAGGAGTGATTCTGTCTGGCTGCYGTGATCTGAACAGGCTCCTTCTCCTCTTTGGAGCCTGAGAGAGCAGAAACAGAGCTTTGGGGAGTATTTACACTCTTCTTTTAGTTTTTTTTTTTCCTTTTTTCAATCCCTGCTCCAGTCATTGCCCATAATGCCAAACCTCTGTAGCCATTTCCAAAAACTTCCTGACACTGTGGAAACTTTCCTTGCGTGATGAAGGCAGCAGGATAAGGATAAAGGAGAGGGGAACTGCTCTCTTCTTCAGCTGAGTGCAGAAGAAAGAGGGCTATTCGGATTTGAACCTGGACAAAATGATTGATTTTTCACTTCCCATGATGACTGAAGAGTCAGAACTGTGCTTCATGATGTTCTTGGCCTGAGTGGATCTGTTGTCATTTATTTAAATGATGAATTGAAAGCTTTGAAATGGGCCTTTGTGCAAACTAGGTTTGAATTCAGCACTTTATTTTATTAATGATCTTTGAAATGGCCACTCAGAAATTSTACCATGTCTTGTTAAATAAATCAGTTTAAATTGTTCCTTGAAGCTGAGGTTTTCCTAGACCACAGATTTAGTGAGCTGGAAGGGTTTTGGTGCTGGAGGAGTCCTCTATGTGGAAGCTGATGCCTGAGCTCTTTCTGTCACTGCAGTTTGCTCCACCAGCCCCACAGGTTGTTTTCCTGCTGTGGAGCTCCTGGGCTGTACTTTGAGTGAGTCAAGGATCTCTGTGAGTGCTCTGAACAGTCAGCAGCTGATCAGAGCTGCAGCTCTCAGGGTTCTGCTCAGATGCTCTACACCAGTTCCTTGGAGCGCTGATTTTCTCCTGAAATAGATTTGGATTTCCATRTCCTTCCTTCCAACTTGTTATTTCTCTTGAGCACACAAGATACTAAGGAATAATTTGTTTTGGCTCAAGACTGAGTATGTGATGAGCTGCTTGTCACTGAAAATGAAGGGTTTTTACTAGAGTGAGAATTTTATTTTAAAATTACTACAGTAGAAGTGCAGTTGGTTGTTTTTTTTTGGTGTGTTGCTTTTTTGTTTTTTTAAATTTGTAGCCTGAATACCACATGACAGTGTTGTTAATTTAGTGACTGGCCTCTCTAAGGGAGTGTGTGGGAATTGCTGTGGGTTTGGAGTCTCAAGTCTGTTCTTGTCCAGTTTCAGATGCAGGTGACTTGTTTATCCTTACATCCTGCTCTTGCTCTTATCAGACAGCTCAGAAAAACTGCTCAGATGGAGGAGCTAATAGGGTTTGCTTTAGAAAAATACAAAAGGCCACTCATGATGTTGTTTTCTTTGCCCAGTGTACCATTTGGGCATACAACTTATGTGATGCACTTATTTACCTGCTGTAGTTTATTTGGCTGTCTAATTGCATTTGTTGCAAAGAAGACATTTTTTGTTTTACCTGTCCCCATTTGGATACCTAATGACCCTATATCCACCTCTTCTCTGAGTTTTGATTAACAGGAGGGACACAGATTATGGTTCCCTGTATTACCACCACTCCAAACTCGACTTCAATATGCATCTGTATATATAAATATGCATGTATAGGAATATATACATATATATGAATATATCAGTTTGATTTGGTGGATCTATTATATGTTAATAAAGCAAATACCTTATTTGATTTGTACATCTCAAATGGGTGGCATGTCCTTGCTGCAATGTCTTGTAAGGGAAGCATTTGCAATTAAAATCCCTGTGGGCTGGCTGCTCAGGCCTGCTGTTGGATTGCAGGATACTTAATTTTTGTACCCCATATTATGGTGGAAAACAAGACAATCTTGCAAATAGCTTGCAACACGTGAAATAGCAATCAGTAAGTGGATTTGGAAGAGTTGGTGTTCCTGCTAGGTTGGATGTGACAYACACACGTGATCGGGGTTTAAGAAGAAAAAAGTTTTTTATTCTGTGTGTTCTCTAGCTTATATACTCTTAACAAAGTGTGATCTTAAGTCTAACTACATCACAATAACTTATTATATTCATTGGTGCAAAGCAATTTGCATCAATATAATTGGCAAAAGTTTGACAGAAATTTAATAAGGCACCTATACACATCTGCTGAGGCATGTAGTCTAGCTGACAAAACTTTTCATGTATTTTTTCTAATCTGTTTCCATGCTGACGGCCTTGTCTTCTTCTTTGCTGTGGATACACTTGAAAATCATTAATTGTTATTTCTTATACAAACTCAGCTTTGCTTGCAGGGCAGCTGCCAAGCCCCTCCATACTTGGGCATCAGTGCCTGCTTCACAGGTGCATCCCTGCAGCCACRTTCAGGTGGCAGGTCTGTTTATAATTCATCAGCAGAGAAGGCTCCAAGGCAGGGCTGTGTATGTGGGTGCTGCACAGCTTGGAGTGCTCTTCCCCCTGCCCTCCAAGTCATGGAGCAACCAGCACATGTCCAGTTTCTGCTGCTCTGCCAGAACATTGTGCTGCYCATGCCTCTGATGATATATTACAGAAATTACATTCTTTCATGGTCATTTATGGGGATAATTAATGTTAATCTCCTTGAGCTTCACAACATAAACCAGAGTGCTGCTCCAGTCCAGGCTGCTGGCCTGACTCGTGTCTCTCTGTTGGGATTTGGCAGCATTCAGCCACCCTGTGAAATGGCWGGGAATGACAGCCCACGTTGTTTTAGTTGTGCTGCTGGGCAGGATGCAGGTGTTGTGCTGTTTGGAGCACAGTAATTGACAGGGGCTGGCACTGCCTTGCTGTGGCTCTTGCTGTGAATGGCACTGATCATGTGAGTCATGCCTTGAGATGTGATGGGAAGCTGGTGGGCACCAGGAGCCCATTCATTTCCCAATGAAATTCCCATTTCCCTCTCCAACTGTTGTGAGAGGAGAAGGAAGTCAACACAAAGATGTGTTGGCTCCTGTCCCAAAGAGGTAGCTTGTCATTTGAGYGAACAGAGGAACTGAGGGTACATTTGTTACTGTTTGTTACCTGTCATTGAGAAGTATTTTGTGTCTTTCTCTTTACTCTGTAGCAGACAGGCTGCCTGTTTCCTGGTGATCAGAAAAAAATCCCTGAAATACTACAAGGAGGGAGGAAATGCTAGCAGAGATCTTTCTGAATGGGGAATGTGTCACGTAGATGTTTTATTGTGGTTGCAGCTCTAGCAGCTCTTTGTCCATGTTTTCACTCATGTTTTTGTTGAGGATTCAGAGCATTGTGGTGATACTATGTGTTATTTTCTGCAAACTATGTGTTATTTTCTGCAAGTGGAGAAAGTTTGGCACCAAGTGGGGAAGCAAAGCGAGCCTCCTTCAGAAGTGGGTCCTGTGGATCTCAGTGCTGAGCTCTTTAATGTAGGCTGTGTGATTTAGGTAGAGATGTTTTGAGTGCCACTTAATGTGGATARTGTGCTGAATTATGGCTTACAAACRTAATCTGTTCYTTTTTCTGATAAATGACAAGAAGGGAAGGCTTTTAAAGCTGTTTGATACTACAACATGAGGCTTTTTGGACTACAGCTACCCCCAAARGATGTTGTACTTTGTGTGAACAGAGAACCAGATTTGGAATTGTTCATTTGGTCTGGATTACTTTTATCACTGGAAATGTTTGTGGCTCCATCCCACAGWTGCTGCTGCTGGCACAAATGAATGGGTGGCCCAGAAGTGGGAATGAGGAAGGGATTTGCTTCCTTTGGTGGAGGCGGCAGTKTCTGCGTTCCTCAGAGTTGAATTCACGCCTCCTTCCCCTGTGCCAGCAGAAGGAATGGTACATTCATGTACTCCATGCTCCTTTCCTGTGTTCAAATCACATTTTTTTTCTCTTCCAGGGCTTCCCCTAGCTATTGAGAACCATGTCTGACAACGGAGAACTGGAAGACAAGCCCCCTGCCCCGCCTGTCCGCATGAGCAGCGCTATCTTCAGTGCAGGGGGCAAAGACCAGTTACCAACCAACAACAGCTTTAAACCCCTGCCCTCTGTCCCAGAAGAGAGGAAACCCAGGCATAAAATCATCTCCATATTCTATAATGAAAAAGGTAAGATGTCTCCTTTTCCCAGTTCTATTTTTATTCTTTACTCTCCTTGTAAGTTTTGGCGGTGCYTTAGATGTCAGAGTCCAGCCTGTCCAAGTGTAGGGGATTGGAAAACCAGCTCCTGTTTGTAATGTATTTCCAAACAGCCCTAATCAATGTTTGGCATTCCTGGGGATCATGTTACTTAGATGCAGATTTCTGATTCAAACTGGGTATCCAGCTGGTTTGGAAGTTGCTTCATGTTGGTGATCATTTTTTGTGGCACCTTGAGGAGGAAAAATGTCAGTAAAGAAATAGTGGTGAAGGTGCAGTTGCATGAAAGAACTTAGAGAAATTACATATTTTTGTCTGTGGAACTGCACTGTTAGGACTGATTACTAGTGGAGATAAACCTGGTTTGCTGTTAAAAAGATTATTTCTAAGAAAAAAAAAAGTTGCTATAATGAATACTAGACTGTATTTGTGTGTTGTTTGTCCTCTTTTCTGTATGGGAAGTGCATGAACAGCAGTGGAGGTCTTGCTCCTGGGTCTCCAGAACATGTGTCCATGTACACCAAAACAGTGCATAGATAGAAACACTTCTAACATCTGAGATGATAAAACTGCACAGGGACTTAAGCCTSACCTGAATCTGCTAAGCATTTTATTAATCTACTGGTTAACATGACTTTTAATATTCACCTTGGAGAGGACTCTGCTGCTCTTGATGCCTTCTGTGCTCTTGGCTCCCTGTGCCTCTCTGCTGGKGTGCTGGGCAGGACTGGTTCAGTCATGCTGACACAGGTTTGGTTGTTTGAAGAGATTCTGCTCCTCTGGTTGATTATTCTCTTGGCTGAGTGTTTTCCCCAGGGCTGGTTTTCACTCTCTCTCAGCTGTGTGAGCAGCTCTGCAGCCTGCCTCTCCCTGCWGATCAAACCCTGAGAGACAGGTTTCCCTCTGTTCCCAAGACCTGGCTTTCTGCTCTCWGCAGTAGAAGGTGTTTCCATTTTTTGGAGGATGGAAGGATTTTGCCAGTGTAGCATCTGGAGGCAGAGTAGTTATTTCACAAGGTCATTTATTGTGAAATAGCCTGTCTGTGGCTGTAGCAGTGGTGATCTTTCAACTGACATGGGTGAGCCCCAAAGTACAAAGTCTGTAAGGAGAACATGAGAAGCCACCACAGGTTGGTGGCAGCACCCCAAGAGAGACTCCAGCCCTTGGGATGCTGAATTTGGGTGCTGAAGGTGGCAGGTCTGGGTGCTGCCAGGTCAGTGCAGYGCTCTGTGTCTGGAGCAGGTTCTGCCTTAGCCCTTCAGTCCTGCAGAAATGGGTGTTTGACCATGTTCTTGTTGGTCCCACAAGGAAATACTGCAAGGAAATCTCGTGGARGGATCAAATCTGTCCATCTTCAGGCAAGGAGAGCAGTTTAGGAGCTGGGATGGCACTTGTCTTTATGCTGTTGCATTGCTGACTCATCAGAACATTTGAGCTCTTTTACAGACATGGATGAAGTAACATAATGAAATAGAACACAAATCCCACATAAGGAAGGTTTTCCTTGCTCTGAATTCCTAACAAATGATTATGAATGCAAGTGAGAACTYTGTGTCATTCCATGACACCTTTTCTTCCCATGGACATTTTTCWCTTTTCATTTTGAGGGTGGATTTGTTCACTGCTGGAATGGGGAAGTGATTGAAGAATTATCTAAAGTTGTATTGGCTCATCTAAAGTTGCTTTGGAGTCCTTTGATGATTATTCAGACCACTCTAGATATTGACAAGTACCAAATTTAGGCAAATTAATCTGCACATTTATTTAGCATCTACCTACTGATACTTTGTGTTGTGAACTGAAAGTAGGAGAAGGATTTCTGCAGAGAAAACTGCATTTTAGAGGAAATGAGTGTCAGTTTGTATTTTCTAGATGTTAAAAAGTAATTCAGCTAATGTCCTTCTGAAAGAAAAGCAGGCTTTCCTGCATGGCAGGATATTAGGAGAAATGGAAATTGAATTACCCAAATTAGAGAAACTCTCTGGAAGTTGTATTTTTTAATTTGAAAGAAACTTATCTATTGCATGACCTGCAGCAAGGCTAATRTAAATACCCAAAGAAGGGATTTTGGCCCTCAAGTCTGCAAAACTGGCTGTTGAACGTAAGCAGAACAGAAGTGGGCAGTGTCTTTCTGGCACTCACACAATGGTCAGATGTTAGTTGTTTTCTTCATTAGCATGGCTGGGACGCACCCTCCCCAGAAATGCCCATTTAAATCYTTCTTTTCTTTAAATTCAGCTGCTGGGAAGCTTTACAGAAATATTAACTTCATGCTCAGATTTAAAAAATACACTGGGACTAGATACAAAATAATCTGTCAACCTGGGGTAGAAATTTTRTCATGGGAAAAATGTCTCCAGGTAGTGTGTAAGTTTAACAAATCACTACAGGAATGTTCAGTTTTCCTTTTCAGAAAATGAAAAAATCCTTGCCATTATCCAGGAATGCTGTTTGGCTTTGTCTGCACATCTCTGTCCATATGATTTTGCAAGGTCCCTCCTGGCCAGCCTCATCTGCTCCTGGATCCTCTCTTGGGAGGTTCTTGTGCTTTGGGGGACTTGCAGATGAAGAGATTTAGCAATTACACAGTTTCTGTCCCAAGTCTGAGCTAGTTCTGTGCTGAAATAATCCTAAGGGTTTGAAGGGATTATTTAATCACCAGTCATGGAAGATTTTTTTCCCCCTGGTTCCATTGTTTAGGATAAATGAAGTGATAGTCATCTTCTTACTAGAGCACTTTATTGCCATGAATTTTCTTGGCCTGACTTCTGAAGTGAAAGGAACCTCTGTGTGGTTTTGGAAAGCTTTAAAATAGTCCCCTAAAACCAGAAATGTTTGTCTKTGAGCAGAAAGTACTGAAGGAGGTGCTGAGGGCATCACCCAGATCCTGCCTATCACGTGTTTGTGGGCACATTTTGGTGTGGTTTCAGCTGGAGCTCAGCAGCTCCAGGTGCACATCTGGAACCAGCTGCCTGCTGCCTCCAGCTGTTGGGAAACAGCTGTTTCTTGCTTTGTATATGGAGTTTGGTTGGTGGGAAGCAAGAGCAGCCTGAGGATGGCTTTGTCCTGGGAAGTACTGAGGCTGACACCTTGCTGAGTGCCTGTGGCTTCACTTGGGCAAGAGTCTGCTTGTATTTGAGGCACCTTCTTAATCAGACAGAGCCTTTCTCCAGCTCACCAAATCCTTCCAAAGGACCTGTGTGTCTCTGCAGGACCAAGGGCCAAATTCTGGGTGCCATGACCAATACAAAATGATCAAACACCCATTTCTGCAGGACTGAAGGGGTAAGAGAGAACTTCCTCCAGACAAAGAGCACTGGACAGCACCCAGACCTGCCACATTCAGGACCTTCAGTGGTCCAACCTGTGGTRGCTTCTCATRTTCTCCTTACAGACTTTGCTCTTTGGAGCTCACCATGTGCAGTTGGGAAGGAGCATTGCCCTGCACTGAAGGGATTCCTGTTTCAGTCCCAGGGCTGGGAGGCAGCGTGGCCTCACCATGGCCTTGTTCTCAGAGCTGAGGATGTCCTGCCAGCACATGACTCACCGGGCTTGCCTCTGGCTGGGGCTGTTTGTTTGAAGTGCTGCTCTGCTGTTCCTGTGGGCAGAGCAATGGGTTTCAGTCTCCTTGCTTTGCCTACTCACGGGATCTGTGTATTTTTGGAAGGAGTGGGTTTATTTACCCAGCACACGCTGAAGGGCTTGAGCACCAGCTCCTGTTCACTGCATGTCAAGTGCTTCCAAACAGGAGCCTTCCTGAGAAATACAACTTTATATATATATATATATATATATAAATGTTCTCCCTTGCTTCCACATAAAAATCTGCAAGGAATAGATCAGAAATGGTGCTTCCCTTGCTTCTCACAGCAATGAGTTTCTCCTGTGTGTTAATGAAACATCTGACAGCCTGTTTGCTTTTTGGCTCTGCCCTGTGCAGCCATATTAAAGATATCCTGTTTATAACAGCCGTGTCTTTCCACGGCATTGTTCAGCTCCAGCAGCCCACATGGCTTTTCATTCTGAGTATTGTCCTCACTCSCCGTGCTTCCCTTCCCAGCAGGAGGGGATTTCACATGGATTCCTGCCTCTGAGCAGCACCAGCTTTGCTTGCTGTCTAGTAASCAAGAAAGTGTTGCTTTACCTGCTTTTTCTGTACTCAAACAACAGGACTTTTAAGGTGAATTTAGAAACAAAGCAGAAAAATTAAATTAAAATAACCCACCCTTCCCCCCTCCCGAGCCACACCCTGAAAACTCCCAAAACAAACAAACAAAAATCCAAAGCCTGAGGTGTTAGAAAATGTCTTATAAATTCAATTGACTCTAGATTGGATTGTGCATGTGGTCCTTCTAATTATTTGTTCCTGCTTCTGGTACTTATTATGCTTCCCCCACCTTTAATTTAAATTAGGTAATTTCTCTGAGGCTATAAACTCTTATCTTCATCACAGGAAGTCTTAGTTTGCATTAATTGCCTTGAATTGAAGCAGTGAGGCAACTGAGTTTTAAGTGTCTTTAGGGTGAACTTGAGGTTGARCTGAAGTTGTCTTTTCTGCCGTTCTTAATCTATATTAAAATGTCCTTTTTTGCATTGTAAACATTTAATATGTTTAGATTTCATGTGCTCAAMAGAGCACTCTGGTGCTCTTAATCTCTTATTTTCTTGCTGCCAGAGTATAAATTATTTGAATGGAACAAGGAATCACAGAATCCCAGYACAGTTTGGGTTGGAAGGGAATTAAAACCCATCCAGTCCCACCCCTGCCATGGGCAGGGACACCTTCCACTATCCCAGGTTCTCCAAGTCCCATCCAGTCTGGCCTTGGACACCTCCAGGGGCAGCTCCTCTGGGCACCCTGTGCCAGGGCCTCCTCATCCTCACAGGGAAAAATTTCTTTCTAACTTTGAGATCTTTGAATATCTTTTTCAGGAAGCAAGAAGAAGGAAAAGGAAAGGCCAGAAATCTCCCCACCTTCAGATTTTGAACATACCATCCATGTTGGCTTTGATGCTGTCACTGGAGAGTTCACTGTGAGTATTCCTGCCTTGGAGCAGCTCAGGGAACACCATGGGTCAGTGCTGCAGTGAAGCCAAGGCAGAGCTTTAGAATAAAGTGCAATTTAGCCTTTGTTTCTACCTAGAAGCTGTTTTTCCTTTGTGCTTGCACAGCACACTGTGACCTGTTAGTTCTTCTGCCATGCCAGTGTCACATCTGATGCTTTGTGTCACCTGGGAGAGCCCTCCCTGACAAACCCTCTTCAGTTTGCTTTCTCTACTGGGTAACACTGGATCTCTTGAGTGTTTTTGTGTTCCCATTCCTCACATCTGGCCCAGCATACCTGGAGGAGTTGTGTCCTCTGATCTGTATTTCCACCTTTGGCTCCCCATCCTACTCAGTCGTGTGCTTAAGGCTGTGCATGTTCTACTTTTATAGAGGGAAGACATTTGTTTTGCTTTCAAAAAACCTTTAAAATACAAAAAGGATGCTTTAAATCCCCTGGTTTTTTTTCAGGGAATGCCAGAACAATGGGCTAGGTTGCTGCAGACCTCAAATATCACCAAGCTAGAACAGAAGAAAAACCCCCAGGCGGTACTAGATGTGCTGAAATTCTACGACTCCAAAGACACAGCAAAACAGAAATAYCYGAGTTTTTCTGCTCCAGGTGAGAGCCAAGTGTGCAAGACACTGGAATTGGGAGTTTGGAGCACTGTCTTCCTCTATGTCAGAGTGATAAATCGGGTTCAAGTGYTAAAATCAAGGTGCATTTCARTGAGGCACAAATATACAAAGATGGATTTAAAACTGACTGGAAACCGGCGTTGTCCAGTTAATTTCCTGTTTTAAGTGGAGAGGGGAAGAAAGGGAACTGCATCATTCAGAAGAGCAGCCAAAATGAACTTGAATGGGCTGTGTTTATCAAGCTGGGGCTCTGGGACTGGGATGAACTGGTTTTGTGCTGGAGGCCTTGCTCCTCACAGCTGTCTCTGAGCTTGATGTCACCAGCTGGTGACATCAGCAATGCAGAATAATTTGTGACTCCTAGATGGGGGGCTGAGAGAAGGACTGTCCCACAAACAGGTGCAGTTTTACAACTTTTCTTCCAAATTCTCTCTGAAAGTAGCTTAGTAGTAAGGCTTTGTAATATTCTTACCCTGTACTCGACAAAGTTCACTTTGTATTACTTCTTTTCTGATGATTTTATGTATTCTGCTATTTGTCCTGTTTAGAAAAAGATGGTTTCCCTTCAGGAACACCAACGGTGAGTGTGTTTACTATTATTTGGATATTCTGAGCTGCATACAAGTTCAGGTTTTCTGTCTTTGTTATATCCTGAATCTTGAAGTATTAAACTGTATAAAGATTAAAAGTATAAAAGTTAAGAATTTTTTTGTGGAATAGAAACATAAATTTGGATGGTCAATCACATATTTTAATGCAGCAACAGTGTTTTAGTCTCATAATAAAATGTAATAACTGAAGGATAGACTGAGTGRTTTAAGTTATTTTCTTTTGACATTGGTAAGAATTATTTTCTCTTAATGTGAAAAAAAAAGTGAAGTCGTTAATACTGTGGAAGAGACAATTAGTTTATCTGTCTTTTTTAAACTTTGATAAAAATGTAGACCAATGCCAAAGGTTCAGAACCATCAACAGCTGTGGCAGATGATGATGATGAGGATGATGAAGAGGCTCCTCCTCCTGTGATTGCTCCACGGCCAGATCACACAAAATCGGTGAGCAGCTGTAAAACTGACAGACCTGCATTTCTCAGCATTGCAGAACTTCTGCTTTTTAGGGAAGTGTTTTATTTGGGCAATAAGCTGCTGTAAGTTTTTAGGGAAAAGTTCTGTTTTTTGAATTTGCTAAGAAAATACCTAATTTCTGAATATCAGTTGGGTAAGAAGTCCTGTAGTTAATAGAATCATAGGATCATTTAGGTTGGAAAAAACTTCTCACATCATTGAAATTTGTCAATTAGTTTGTCAGCTTGTGTTGAAGACATCCAGTTATGCTTATCCTTCAACCCAACATAGGAGGATGAGGAGGATTCTTATTCCTAAATAAAATCTATAGGTCATTTGTGTAACTTTGTGCAGCGCAGTGATACAGGTGTAATGTATTTGCTTTCCTTTATTTGATTGGGTTGCAGTGTGGTAACCCCTCCAAGTACACCACCTAAACCCCAACCAATGCAAATTTTAGGTTTGAAAGCTAATTTCACTCACAAAGTCATCAGCACTACAGAAACAGTGAAATGCTAGAGAAGATGTWAATTAAGTTTTAGGGCAGCCCTCATCTGCACACCTTGGTAATGGTGTCCCAGGGGTCCCACTTACTCCAGCTCCTTCTTTTGGCTGTGGGAGCTGTTCATTTTGCCTCTCTGCTGCCCACTTTTTTCAGGAGTGCAAATGGGAATTATGTTTATTTGTCTAGGGATGTTGCTTGATAATTTCCCACTCTTGGGATTTAGACATATAAAAGGTGAGAGGTCCACAGCTGGACCTCTCCTATTTCTGGAGTAGCTGTGTATATGTGTGGACAGCTCAGGAGGAAATTACATAAAGCTTCAAGAAATTAAATCCCTTGRAAAACCTTAAATTGGGGACAACTGGGAAGTGTTTGAGAATCTCATCCTCATTTTGGTGGCATCTTTTTGATGGCAATCAAGCATCTTTTTCATTTAGTTCTTASTAGAAGCTGATCTCGCTATTAAATAGTAGTTTCTGCTCTGTTWACTGGTATGGATTATAAAGAATAAGCAGATAAGAATCTGAGAGACCCACTGTGGAATCTCCTGGCATCCTCTCTGTTCAGGAGRTGCCTGGGTCTCTTTGAGAGGTCAGTAATGTTGCCAGCATCTTGTTTTATGGAGCTTTAATGTGTCTCAGCGCTAATTTCTGCCCCCTCCCTGTTATGAAATGTTGCTTGGGGATCTTTGCAGGGCTGTGRTGGGTTTCAGCTGCAGGTGAGTGGTGGCAGAGCAGCTGCTCAGGTCTCTGGTGTCCCTTGCAGATTTACACCCGCTCTGTCATTGACCCCATCCCTGCCCCGGCYGGTGACACCTGCGCCGACAGCGCCTCCAAAGCAGGGGACAAACAGAAAAAGAAAACCAAGATGTCAGATGAAGACATCATGGAAAAACTACGTAGGTGCCTTCATTTCAGATAAGCAGGGGAGCAGTGTGAGAGTTTTGGCTCAGCCTTGCTTTGTGTGCAGTGCTTGGGTGGCTTTGTGTSCAGCAGCAGCTGAGAGYGCTGCGCTGGCTCGGGGGGTTTGCAATGCTTGGAGCCCTGTGGGGTGGAAAGCAAGGATAGAACAGGYTTGGGATTGTATGATACATGCACATCACAGTGTCACAACTGGACTTYMATCAAACCATAGTAACACAAAATAGTTTCTGCTGTTGCTTGTTCCATAACCATCTTGGTGATGATTTTTCACTGTGTTAATGCTCCCCTGCAGCTTTGGCTGYTGGTTCACCAGCTTTGCTACTTGAGCTGACCCATTCTTGTGTCTATCTTGGCCAGGCCAGCCCTACTGTTGAGGGGCAGTGGGATTGGACTGACTTTTTGCTTGTTTTTTTCTTTCAGGCACTATTGTAAGCATAGGAGATCCCAAGAAAAAATACACCAGATATGAAAAAATTGGGCAGGGGTAAGTATTGACCCCAACTTTTATCCCCAGTGGGCCAGYGTTAGCAGCAGGGTGCTGTTCTCTGCCTCACACCACTGCCTGTGCAGGCAGAGATGCTGGCTGCATTCAGCAGATAAATCACAGAATCCCATCTAGTTAGGGTGGGAAGGGACCTTAGAGCCCATCCCTTAAAGTTCTACCCCCTCCCATGGGCAGGGACACCTKCCACTATCCCAGGTTGCTCCAAACCCTGTCCTACCTGGCCTTGGACACTTCCAGGGATGAGGYAGCTGTGACCTCTCTGGGCAGCAAAAGTRAAGTAAATAAACAGTGAAGGCATCACTGGAARARTGGTGGAAATTTTGRATTGAAAACTGAAACAATTTTGTGGTTTTGACTTGGCTGTTCATGTGTGTGTTTGTTACACAGGGAGATGCAGCTTGCTGTAACATTTTTCTTTCTCTTCACAGGGCYTCAGGTACAGTTTTCACAGCTATTGATGTGGCAACAGGGCAGGAGGTAAGATTCCTTTGTTCATTTTTTGTTTAAATGGTGTTCTGTAGGTGGCCAGAATGATTTGAGTGATTTTCTTCAGTGGCTCCCATTGCTGCTATCACCTCTCAGATCTGTTTGTCACAGTCAGTTTTAACAATGTGCCTCGTTCTATAGTAATCAGATGATAAAGCTAAAAACAGAGTCTTTCTAATGAAAAGCAGAGGGAGTGAGGTGTTCCAGAGGTGAGTTTGTAAAAKGGTTTGTCCTTCAAGAATTGCAGGCATTGTTGTAGAGCAAGAAATAAGATTTTGTTTAGTCTTGGCACACTTGRCTGTGGCTGTCTCTAGGGAAGCAGCTTGTCTCATGTGATGCCCTCAGAATGTCTTCTCCATATCCTGCTCTTTGCTTTCATCCCTTGGTTTCTCCAGTGGCACTGGTGGCATCAGCAGTACTCTGCATGTTTGTCACCCAGTGGCCATACCTTGGCAGACAACCCAGAGGGCTTTTGGGACTCAGATTTTAGGAATTATTTGTCTCTGTTTAACTTCAGATTTCCTTCATTTTCTTTCAGGTTTTTATTTTCCTTTCAATATCCACAAGTAGGCATTCTTTAGGTCACTGATAAGTAAATGCCCTTTCAGCTGTAACCACATTCAGCAGTCCTGCAGTGGAGCACTACATCTTGGTGCAACGTCAGCCTTGCCATCACCTCAGTGTCTCTTAATTTACTCCCTACACACTGCAGTATTCATGTCCTCTTACTGATTGCAGAGTGAATTTTGGGGTSCAGGGCCTTTCTTTGCCCTGCTCTGCACTTTGCCACTTTATGCAGTGCTCAGGTTTCCTCTGCTTAATGCCTGAGGACAGAGTTAGGTTTGTTCATCAGTAAAAGGAACACACTCCTCTTAGAGCTACACAGTGACAGGTCAGGAGGGAACAGACAAAAACTGCCATAAGGGAAATTCTGGTTAGATATTAGGATTTTTTCCCTCTCAGGCAGGATGATTGGGCATGGCACAGGAGCTCAAGAGGGATTGTGGAATATCTGCTCATTGAGGTCTCCATTCCAAACTCCCACAAGACCCTCAGCAACCTGCTCCACCTCCAGTCATGGTTATTTTGTCACTCTGTGCTGCAGAATGATGAGAATTTCTTCCTTTAATGTCCTTGGCAATATAGTAACAATCATTTTTACAGGAATATGTTGGTTCTTATGTTTAGTTTTGGAGTCAGCCCAGGTTGTATTGCAGAACTCCAGTCTGCCTCCTCAGAGCGTTGGAGCTGACAGAGCTGGGATGATTCTTCTCCATTGTAAACTCTGCAGTACTTGTCCTTGTTGGCTTATTTCCTGGATGAGATGGGCCTTTATCTTCCCTTTTCTGTCTTGGATAGTTCTTTAATGGCTTTGAGAGGAATTCCTTCTGCCTCCCAGCATTCCTTATACCCAAACACCAGTTTGATCAGAATAAAGAACAACAAATTGYCTCACCTTGCAATGGTGGGCTCARATTTTMTCTCTGAGYTGCTACARGATTCTSTTCTGCTTCAGRCCTGTTGATATGGAATTGAGTGAATATCCTTCTGTCTCCTGGATGCCCTTTGCTGTCTGGTCTGGCCTCTCTCACTGTTTGTGAATCCTTTCAGCTGCAAGAGGATGATGTTGGCCATGGGTACMAGTTGTGTGCTGATCRAGCTGAATTCTTTTAAGTTATATRCTGATAAATAACCARCTTGCCAGCCACAAACTGTTCTAAACTCCTTTAAGCCTGTTACAGGATTCCTTCTGCCTTTTCACTGTATTGTGACTGAAAGGTTTGGGTACTGAGGTTTGAGATTGCTGTTTTATTTTGCYCTATTCAGGTGGCCATTAAACAGATCAATTTGCAGAAACAGCCCAAGAAGGAGCTGATAATTAATGAGATCTTGGTAATGAAGGAGCTAAAGAACCCCAACATAGTCAACTTCCTGGACAGGTAAATGCAGCCAGCTGGCTGATKCCTCATCCCAGGGGTTACAGGAGGTTATCSCKTGCTCAGACCTGCTCTTCCTCTACCTGAGGGTCTTGGAAGCAGGTGAGGCTCTCTCTGGACTGTCACCCTGATGGCACAGGGACATGCTTTTGGTTTTGTCTTTGTAGTTACCTCGTGGGGGATGAATTGTTTGTGGTGATGGAGTATCTGGCTGGAGGCTCTCTAACAGATGTGGTCACAGARACGTGTATGGATGAAGCACAGATTGCTGCTGTGTGCAGAGAGGTGAGTGTGAGGGGCTGGGTTGAGGARTGAAGGTGCTCCCTATTCCYCTAATTTTTATGGCATGCTCAGGTTAGCACTAATTGCCACAATTGCTGCTGAAGCTGTTGAGTAAAGAATGAATGGTACCATGAGCAGAAATCAGAACTGCAGAAAATAACAGAATCAGGTTAACTCAGAAAACTGGGGCTTTGCAAGTTGTAAGACAAAAGAGCTACAGTGGTTTTTGAGAATGTTTGGTGATGGAGCAAATAAAATCTGTGGGTTTGGTACCTGGGGTGCCTTGTCCTGCAGACAGTGTTAACAGAAAGATGTGAATAATGTGGACCATTATTAACAGAATAATATGAATAAAGTTCAGGGAGGAGCAATAGGGRAGTTTAGCAGCTGGAAGGAATGGCTTTTTTAACTTGGACTAACAAAGAACATTCAGAGGCACTAAGAAAAGATCTGCATATTCATATATGGGTAATGTAGAAAGGAGAAAAAAGAAAGAAAAATAAAAACTCCTGAAAGCTTTGAAGTGTTTTCCAGGAGGAAGAAGGGGAATGGTGTCTGCTCACAGTTTGAAARTGGATCTGCTGAAACAGGAGTATGTTGAACATACACTAAAATAAAGATGAATTGAGTGCAGACCACTTCAGTCATTCCCATAGTGTGTGGCATCTATAGTTCTGTGCCAGCTAAGCTTTCTTTRTGGATTTCTCAGGAAAATGATGCTCCAGAAGGCTGTACTTGGARTAACTTAGAGGTTGCAGTAAGATTTCAAATGAAAGTGTTAAAAGCAGCTGATATGACAGCTTATCAGTGGTTTCTGCCCTGAGCAAGTGCCAGTATCCAGCTCAGSCTTGATTTTATCATGGCAGAAGGAGAATTGTGTTATCTGCTGTGCAGGAGAAACTGGAGGCTTTTAAAAAGCCCATCTGACTCCATCAGCGTGACGAGAGGTTTTGTGACTCACCCCAAGGGRGGGGAGGGAAAGCAAACTTGCACAGTAACGTGTATGGACAGGGAATGGTTTCCAGAGAAACCAGAGCTGGAAGCAGAAAACCAAAAGAGTAACTGTTTACTGTGACACTAATCAACTTTTCTGAGGAAGAAATCAAATACTGAACTATTGTACTCTTATCAAAACTCTGCTCCAGTGTTTTAGATACATTTAGTTTTGCAAATCACTGTCACTTTGCTAAAGCAAACCAAGATTTAAAAAAAACTCGTTGGGGACATCTGTGCCAAGCTGCAAATGGCAAAGTTCTGCTTAGATGGAAAGAGAAAAATCTGGCTTTTGTTCTTTTTTCTTTTATTCTCAAATAACAAAAGTAAATTTCATTATGGTTTTGGACAGCAACTTAGTGTGAAAGGTTTTCATCTGGAAACAATGCAAACCAGTATTAGAGCCTTTCAGAATGAAGAYGTTTTACAGCCTTCACTGTAGAAGTTGGGTGGATGYTGGACATGAAGCCTCACCARTTCCTCTTGGTGAGACCTCAGCCTGAGAAGCTTTCACTTAATCCTTTATGAATCTGTGGGATGTGCCAAAATTAACATCAGGGATTTCTGAGAGCATCTTGGGTGATGAGGAGTTTAAAGGATTCATTTGTTAAGATAGAGRAACTCCACTGTGAAATKATTTTTGAGCTCCTGAAATCCAGGGTGTATTTTTTTAGCCCAAGAGCTTCCTCTGCTGGTTATTTTCAATAATACCTTTCTATTCTTGCACTCAGAGCTGGCTGAGGGTGTGAACTTGGCTTTGAATTTGTGCTCAAGTGCAGCAGCTCTGTTCCTGGATGCTGAGTRATGTTTTTTTCTCTCCTATCCAGTGCTTGCAAGCGCTTGAGTTCCTCCATGCCAACCAGGTGATCCACAGGGACATAAAGAGTGACAATGTGCTGTTAGGAATGGATGGATCAGTTAAATTAAGTGAGTAGCAGACAATTGTTTCATGTTCTGTTTTCCCTTTTCCAGGAGTCTCTGCCTCAGAGTGTGTAAATTGATAGAAGGAGAATTAGCAGGGAAATTTAAGGTGGTTTTTATTGACTATGAGTAATAGAAACCAATTCTGTTATAWWWTATGTATSAGACAGCAGGTGCTGATACTCTCAGGGCCCTCAGACTGGGGCTGTGAATGTGTTGGCCTGGAAGGATGATGAAGCAAACCTGTGGCCCCATGAATTCGTTGGTAAATAGGAAGTAACTGGCACAGACACTGAAGCAAAAYGGGAATGATTGCAAGAGCAAAGTTGCAGCAAGCTGCAGTGGCTTTGTTAGGATGTCAGGAGTTGATATTAATGCTGTGCCCCATTCATGAAAAGGCCACTAACAAGAAAATTGGGCATTATTGGTYRTTTATTGCAGTCTAGTCTAACCCTGTACCTTTTCTTGGACTGGAAGTGTAACATTTTTATAAATATAATCATGACAAAACAAACTACTTGCTTTTCAGGTAATGGTTATGCATGCCTGGGCTTGGACAGTAAGTCCTTTTCTGGTGTGTGTAAATAAAAATGATGGGGAAGCMCTGGTAGCTGTCAGGACTGTTGAGAAAGAGGTGCATTATCTGCTTTTCTTGYATGTAGGAATRTACAAAGCATATAAAAATCAAAGAGTTAAGGCAAAAAGGTGTGAAGCAGAAAGTGTTTTCAGTAGGAATTCAAAGTGCCATGAAAATGTGTCTTAGCAATATTCCTATTCTAGATGGTTTGCAGTCATTTTATTTATGAGATGGAGTGTGAAGAAAGATTACCAGCAATCTGATTTGCATGCCAGCATTGTTGGATATGCTGCTTGCTTGCATAGGGAATTTTATTTTAAGGATGTGATGTGTCTGTGCACAAACTCTGGATTGAGAGGCTGAAGAGAGGTGGACAGTTACAGCAGAGGATGTGGCTGAGAAGAGTTAGCTGGAGAAGGATCAAAATTGCAAAAGAGGTGTCAAGGCAAAGTGGCCAAAGGACAGAGTTAGTAGCTGAGTCAAAATCATCATGCCAGGAGGTTGGGGGAGGATGAGGAGGAAGGAGACACAGGAGAAGACAGGAGTCAGCTGCAGAAATTCCCTGTATGAAGGGGAGGTGGTGTAATCAGTKCTGAACARGCTGTTCTGGGGCTGTGTGCTTATAGTGCTTTAGCAGAAGTTTMGGGTGGGAGAAGCTGCACCTTCTTTTTGAACTCTTCCCCTTCTCTGAGGGAGTCTGGTCACAGGACAGGTGTCACCACGTGCTAATGGTGGGTGAAACTGTGCTYCTGCCTGTCTTCTTCCTCTGTGCTGGTGGCTGGTGCTGGAAGCCTGGCTGGAAGGTCRGGAGAACACAGTGCTGCTGCTTCCTTGGGCTGGTCACAGAAATGGGCCRTGCTGGGAGGTGGCTGTGACACCTTGATAAGGCAAAAAAGTGCAGGGGGAACTTGGTGACTCCTATAGGGTTGGTTTTTGTTTTTTAAGGCATCATTTTGACTGTCAGGGTGGGTTAGTTCTGTGTTAAATGGWCTTGGTACAACTTGGCACTTCCATGTCTTGGCTCTTTCCTTAGCACTGCTTGGCATAACACTTCCAAAATCGCCCTGGAATTTAAATTTCTCTCTCTCTTCTCTCCCTCTCTCTTTCTCTCTCTCTTTCTCTAACTTAGTGTCAATGATAAGGTAATATCTGTCTCCTGCCTTAACTGTGTTCTTATTGATGCTTTACATGCCTGGGAAGTGGGAGTGCTGCAGCTGGATAAAGTAACATGATGGGACATGCATTGCTGCTGCACCTGAAGGCTATAGGAATAGGTGACTTTTCTCCTTTTCTTGAGTGTGGTTGTTCTCTTTGGTAGTTACCTTGTGGAAAGGTTTGTTTGTCCAGGTTCCTGCTGCTGAGTGGGGTAGCACTGCACTTCCCTGGAGCCTTGTTTCCGTGTCTGTCAGCTGTAGTACCTGTATAGATGGCCAAAGTGCTGTGAAATGTTGACCTCAGTAGCTGCACAAGTACAATCTGTTTAGCAGGGCAGAAGYCATGGATTGTGGATGGATTTCTTCTAATTCAGGCTGTGTAACACACCACGTGCAGAACACTCTGCCTGTGTTCTGCCTGATTGCTTATTTTGGCTGTTACCATTGTAGAACTCTTGATGGAAGGACTGGGCAAAACACCATTCTTCTGCAGGGTAATTCTTGTTTCCAGAGGACAAAAGCCTTGTCTTCACTCCACGGAATTCTGCCCTGCTTAAGCACCTTCAGGTTTTGTATTTTCATTGCACGTTGGCTTTTTAAATACGGAGAACGTAGTGGGGGAGGAGAGAAGAAAATGCCCCCAAACCCCTCTCAATGAAGTGTATGTGTAGCAATAGAAAAGTCTTCTAGGAAAACTTCTTGGGGTGCACCAGTTTAACGTGTTAAACTTCTGTTGTCCTGCAGCTGACTTTGGGTTCTGTGCCCAGATCACCCCTGAGCAGAGCAAGCGCAGCACCATGGTGGGGACTCCGTACTGGATGGCTCCYGAGGTGGTGACACGGAAAGCCTACGGCCCCAAAGTGGACATCTGGTCCCTGGGCATCATGGCTATTGAGATGGTGGAAGGAGAGCCCCCATACCTCAACGAGAACCCCCTGAGGGTAAGAAGCCCCTGGTGTTGCTGGAACTGGGTGTTCACCACTTGTTYGTTAATTGCATCTGCATTAAAAAGAAAATTAAATGGAAAAAGCCAACAAGCTTCAGCAGTACAAGAAAATTCCTCCATAGGAAGACAGCTGTCTTGAATTTGCAGTCAGCCTTACCCTGACTCCCCATCCCTGGAAGTGTCCAAGGCCAGGTTGGACGGGGCTTGGAATAACCTGGGATAGTGGAAGGTGTCCCTGCCCAAGGCAGGGGGTGGAACAAGATGGGCTTTAAGGTCCATTTCAACCCAAACCAGTCTGGGATTCTGTGGTGGTACTTAGAAGATTTGCCTGCCTGTAAATAAAACACAGGACTTTGACCTCAGGCCTCTGTGATAGTCTGGGGAAGGTAAACCCAAGATATTATGGAAAGTGCTGCTGTGTCCCAAACTGATGTTTTRTTTGCTAAGGTCAGTATCTGTTGCCAAAGGATCTTGAACATTATTTTGCTATTAGCAAGAATAGGTCATGAGTGCCTACACATGTGGCATTTTTACAGTTCCAATCTCTGAAGTTGAGGAGAAGTAGCTGCAGAGCTCTCTCATCTGAGGGCTTGCCACAAGGCAGGTCAGTTTGGCATCTTTTAAAGCTTGGTTTTGGCTATATCTTAYTCTTCATTTTACAGGCTTTATATTTGATAGCAACTAATGGCACACCAGAACTCCAGAACCCCGAGAAACTGTCCCCAATATTCCGGGATTTCCTGAACCGATGTTTGGAGATGGATGTGGAGAAAAGAGGATCAGCCAAAGAATTGCTACAGGTGAGACTCTGCTGCTTCTCACAGTGAGGTCCAGAAGGCAGAGTAAGGTCAGTCTGTGATGAACCACACCATAGGCTGGCATCCTTTCTTCTTTTTTTTTTTGTGTTTTCTCCTGGGAACTGTAGTGAGAGCAGTTGGCAGGAAAGATTTATAATGTACTCCAAAGTTATTCCCTCGTAATCTGTGATTTCACTCTGCCACTGCCAAAATGTCCAGGAGTTTAGGGACTCCTTTCAGAGGGTGGCCATTGATAGCATTTGCATTGCTCTTTRTACTTCCACTGGCAAATGTTCTCCTCAGAACTCCTGATGAAATAATCTGCTGGTCTGACATCAGTGTTTAAGCCTTGAAAAGAAAAGTTTCCTTTCTCCCTGCTGGGTTCTGCCCTGTGAGCTGAGCACCTGGAGCAGTGACACCATTTCTCCTTTTAGTTTTGATTTTAAATACTTTCTGTGCACTGGAAAAAGGCTGTTTTGTGACATGAGGTCTGCTTGTAGGCAGCATTGTGTGAAGGTGTGAGAGAATCTCTGATGCCACTCCTGGGGAGAGCAAGGAGTAGCTCTGAGGCAGATGGTGTAGAGGCTTTSCCAGTAAAGCAGCTGCTGCTTCTTACATTTCTCTGATTATTTCTTGTTTAGATCTTTGTTTTGCTCATTGCAAGTGCAGCTTCAATACTCACCTTTTCCAAAACCAGTGAGATATTCCAGGAGAAACTCTGTTGGGCAAGGCAGTGTGATCCCAGCCAACCTGGGATTGTGTTGTCCTTGTAACCATCAGGAGAAACACATGACACAATTGAACAGTTAAAATGCAGATTCATTGCTGCCTAGCTCCRTGGAAACATGAATCCTGCTGGAAATCAAACCTTTAAAAGTGTGTCTTTCACTGATTCCTCATGTTTCTGTCTTCCTGGCAGCATCCCTTCTTGAAACTGGCCAAACCTCTGTCCAGCTTGACGCCACTGATCCTGGCAGCCAAAGAAGCAATGAAGAGTAACCGCTAACATCCTGCCACAGCCTTCTTCCTTTTTTGTTTGTTTGTATTTTACAAATCTTTATAATATATGAAATTGTTACACTTCGGGGGGGGGGAGGGAAGGGGTTTTTGTGGGGGTGGGAAACGTCTGCAAAAGGGAAGAAACTCTCATCCAGAAGACACCCAAATACATTGTGGCGACTCTAGAGATCCCTGTCTGGGGTCCAGAAGGAATTGAGGGCTGAATTATGGCCTTTGTGGGGTTTTTTTATTCTGATTTTTTGTTTCCCAGACAGCCCAGAAATACCACTTGCTGTGCCCGGGGCTTTAAGGGGTTTTAACGACTTCGCTGTAACAGTTCCCGTTGTACCCTCTGGGTACTTTCAATACTTGAATGACAGATTCAAGCTTTCAGAGAGCAGTACTAATTTTACCTGCTGATCTCTTTGACTCTCCTCTTCCTCCCCTCTACCTGCAATCCCTGTGGGAAGCTCCCAGTGACCAGATTCACGGCAGGTGTGGCAAATGTGAAGGTACATCTTGCCCCTCATTTCTTTTTCGGATTAGCTGTCGCTGTACTGTAGAATCAACAACTCGGTTACTTAAGGAATCACAATGTATGGAGATTCTTTTCACTTTTTATGATGAAAAAGGAGAGAGAGAGGGGGAAGAGAAGTATTCAGCTGTTTCTCATACCTGTGCTCTGTGGACATTTTTTTAAATCAAAAATGTGGCCTCTTTGTAGAACCTTAATGATCGGTCGAGTCTTTGGATGTGGGTTATGGATGTGTAGGTTGGGGTCAGATACTTTATTTATGATCAAATGATCAGTTCTAGTCAGGGCAAGAAAAAATTCCAGCTGTCTTCCTGTCTGCTCTTTTTTTCCCTGTTAGACTTGCTGGCCAGAAGCTTGAGGGATAACGTGCTTGGTGCAGTGGGTGGTTCACAAACTTGTATCTGTGCTCTGACTTGGGCTTTGGAAGTTATGCTGGTGCCTTTGACTTTTTTTATTTTACATTTCCCTTCTTTGTATCAAATACATTTTTGTATATGTTGTAATTTCCCCCCTYCTCCCCCCGCCAAGCAAATAATGCATCAACCTATGGATTTGTCAGAGTTTAAAGTATTAGAGCTATTTTTTTCCAGTTTTGTATGTGCTCCRTTTGTACTAATGAAACCAGAAGAACAAATAACCTGATCTGAGGACACTGACGATACAGGATTTTGGAAACATGATCTGAACAGATGATGATGAACACCKGGAGATGCCAAAGTTGTGAGATGAAGCAGAGGGGAAGCAGTGCTGTCAGACCATCGTGGGGCCTGTTGGACTGGCTGGTGTCACTCTGATCTTGTCACTGAGGAGTCTGTGCTAGCCAGGATGGCTGCAGCCAACCCTTCAACACAACAAAATTGCCTCTTTCTGAAGGACAGTGACAGCCTGAGCAGTTGAGTTCTTGGGGTGTTGCCAGGGTTGAGTTTAGCAGAGCCTGTGCCCCTTCTAATGCTACAGTCTATGCATTTCAACYTCCCCAAGTGTTTAAGGAAGAGCCAAGTAGTACCAATGTGCCAAATGAGTCTGTGAAAGAATAACCATGACTTTAGTGGGATTGTATTGCATTCCCAGTGGGGCAGGGCCTGGGACAGACAGAGCTACGGTTGGGTATGGACAGAGGACCCTGAATAAAAATTTTTGCACACTTTTCCAAACATTGCTGGCAGGGGATAAAAATCATTTTCAGAGAATTTCAGTATCTCTRTAGAGAGAATGACATTTTGGGGACTGGTAGCCAAGGTATGACAAAACAAACTTCCAGGTGAGAGTGGCTGGGCAGGATGGCAGAGGCAGTTTGGGGGGGGATGGTGGAAAGGAGCAGGGCTGGGGTCTCACAGCTCCTGGGGGCCCTGTGGGGCCAGCAGGATGCCTTGTTGGGCAGGTTCAGCTTGTGTTCTGCTCCTGTGTGGCAGTTAAAATCTGTGTTGGGTTAATCATCTTAACTGTTCCTCACAGGGATAAATCCCTCTTGCTGTAAGTGTGAGAAYAGTTATGGCTTCAAATTTTAAATTCAAGGAAGTGTCTCTTGCCAGGTAAGGTAATCCAAGTGCATTTGCCTGGAAAAAAGTTTATTATGAGCCATGGGCACTGTAATCACCCTGTTTTGAGTGTGTCCTGGCTCCCTGGTCAAATGGAGCAGTGAGGAGGCTTGGCTGAGGAAGAAACCTGTTGTACCAGTGGTTCCCTCTTTGTCCATTGCTGGCAATGGACTTGGTGAAACTCCTTGTGCCAGAGTTAAAATGGGAGCTTTTCTTTCTTTCATCTTTTTTTTTTAATGGCACAATCTAGATAAATTTAGCTTTTTTAAATAGAAAACAAGAAATCATAAGTAATTTTAACTTATTAGTTCACTTTTACTGGTGAATGARAACGGTTTAAAACATATGTTGCAAAATTTGTCCAATTTAGCCTGCTTGGGAGATGATTTCTGAAGATTCAGCCATCCTAATGCACAAAACTTGGCCCAGTCCCAAGTTCCCAAAYTGTGTGTGTGTGACCTGGGATGATGTTCAGCTCCAAGGCTGGGAAGTGCCAGCATCTCCCTGGCCCCAGCAGCAGCTRTTCTGTGGTGAGGTTTCCATGGGGATCAGAGGTGGGGCTGGCAGGAGAGGAGAGCCAGGAGAAGGTTTTTGTGCTGTGCTTTTGTGTCTGGAGGGYCAGGCATCAYTTTTCTGAGGGTGTCTGCAAGGTGAGAAGCTCCAAGGTGTGGGTTTTCCCTGCTGGGAGCAGAGCAGAGTCGTTGGGTGGGTGCAGGGCTGACAGCTCTGCTGGGGCAGSTGGGGACCAGCCAGAGCTGGAGGAAATGATGGGAAGGGATGGGTTGCATCCAAATGTGGGGATTCCTGTGCATCCCTCTTGGGTGCCCACCCAAGATCCTGAGTGGGGATCAGATGTGCACATGATCCCTGAGAAGTGTCAGCTGGGCAGCTTGTGGCTGAGGTGCAAGTGTGCAGGGAGTGTGAGATTCCTGGGATGTTATCATAGAACAAACCAGAGTTCTCAGTAAAAATAACCATGGGAATGAGCACTTTGCCCTGCCTTAGGTGTTAATGAGATTAATTGGAGCCTTCCCCCCTGGCTCTCTGTGCAGGGAGGTGCAAAGTTTTGGCTACAGCAGATGGGTCCCCTTGTCAGAGGGGCTGGGGAGGGAGCAAAAATGTGATTAAGGGTCTCTCCAGCTGGAATTGAGTCAATAAATCTCTCTGCTCTGTTTTTCCCTCTGTTCCTTATGCTGTTGATGGGAATGGAAGTAGGTGCAAGCTTTCTTTTTATTTTTTTAACTGTCTTCAGATGTTAATGTTGCCTTTTGTGTAATTTAATCCCATTATGTTATTTAATTGTTACTGCAATATTAACTACTGTATTTGTTGACTTTGTTTAATAACTGTTCTTTCAGGGCTAGAAATAAACTTTTAAAAAACCTTTGGGGTTTTTCCCCCTTTTCCCTGTCATGAGTTTATACCTTTGATAACAAGAGTATCTGAAAGGGTTTGTGTGTCAGTGTTTTACTGAGATTAACAGAATGTATTTGTAATTAAGCTTCTTATGAATGCTTTAATGATGGTGGATATAATTTTATGCTATACCAGCCTGTKTGTTTAAAGTTTTATTACTCATCAGTGTCAGTACCAGCCTTGGSATCCCCACAAGCTTTCCTGCATTGCTCATGGAAGGAGAGCAGCTCCAAAACACCSTTTTCACCCACTGTGGAAGAGACCCATGTGAAGGGAGCAGAGCAAGCACCAGCCTGGCCCATCCCAGCTGCATCTTCCCCCTCCTTGGCCAGTGCTGGGGTGGGACCGATGGGCCCCGTGACCTCTGGAGATGTGATGGTGATTCAGGAGCTGCTCCCAAGAGCTCTGCTTTGTTGCACCATGGGCACCATCCACTGTCCTGCTTATTATGGCACRGGATCCATGGGAATTGAGCTGTCCTGCTGGCTGCTGGGAAGATTTGGGTTTGCTCCGTCGGCGCTGATCGGTGTTGGACCATGGGAGTGAGGGCGCCGGGTGCCAACAGCTCTTCGAGGACTTGGGATGAGATCCGTGGGGCCTCTTGGCCTCCAAGGCTGCAGAGAGCCACTTTTGTTTTCCACTGGACCTACAAAAAGGCTGTGGGATGTTGGCCTGCCAGTCCAGCCAAGGACAAGGAGGGATTTGCTTTGGGGTTGAGTCCGGGTCAGYTGGCTCCGGATGAAGTTCCTGCCTCAGTTGTGAATGGTGAGGACTTGGCATGTCCTGGGTTCCCTCTGTATTGCTGGGAAATGGGCTCTTCCCCTTTCTTGCATGTTGTACAAGCTTTGCTGCTACACTGACAAAGGGAAATGAAGAAACCACTCATCTCCAGCAGCTGCTTCACCCACACATGAGGATGTTGGTTTGCTCAGAGCCTGTCTCCTCAGGGTTACCAATTTGTTGTAGTATCTTTGTCTTCCTATATGATCCACTCTTTGTGCATTTAAACTGGTGTTCTTTAACACAGCATTTAAGTGATTTGGCATTTAATTTCTGGGGGAAAAGTGGACAGGAGGAGAAGGTGCTTAGTGGAACTCAGGACTGTTGGGATTTTGATACTTGAAGGAGAGCAGAGCTTTGGCTGATTTTGGCTTGCACRGCTGAAAGTTGCAAGTCCTTGGTAAATCCTCCTAAGTCTTGTKTGAATTTGCTCATCCTTTGCACTGAGCCTGAGACTTGGACCTGCCTGAGACTAAACCCAAGAGCAGCCCCATWTTTTGAGATCRGCTTATTCAAGATTGGGTATTTAAAGCATAATTCTTGAAGGCAGGAAATTTGGGGGCAGCAGTTTCTCCCTTTCTGGGCTGCTGTTCAGCTGCAGTGASTTACTGCAGAGCTGAGCACCACTGTTTGGACTGCACCAGGARCATGCTGGTTAAAACCAGGGTGGGTGAAAAGTGAGGATCCTCATTAGCAGCATTTTCATGGTGGTGCCTGAAGAGCATTGCTGGATTTCAGTGCAGTTCCTGTGCTGGAGCGCTGTGCTGTCCATAGATCCCTGCTCCCAGGGATTTGTACAGCTGCATTTCCCCCCCCACCTTTTAAAATATAACTTGCATTTTGCTCTCAAGACTATTTTTAATAAAAACAGCTGTCCTCAGTCATGTGAGAAAGCAACATGAAAGTTTGCTGAGCTCAGCCAAACTCTGGCTGCTGCTCTCCAGATGTGTGGAGGAAGCAGGTTCTTCTAAGAGCTGTTTGAAGGGCAGATTTCTTTTCCTGAGGGAGGGAAATATCACCAAGTGAGAACAATGACTTTGTGACTTCTCTACCTGCAGCCAGTTAGGAGGGAGCAGGGCAGCACCAACACAGCTTGTCTTGCTTTTCCCAGCTGGTGTCTGCAGTGGGAATGTCCTCCAGCACATCATCRCTTCAAMTCACAGAATCAGAAAGGTTGGAAAAGACCTTTAGGATCATCAAATCCATCAAGATTTCAAATCCCCGTTGACCTGAGTGTTAAAACAGCCCACAGGGACCGGTGGTTGGGGTTTTCTAATGGGATTTTCCCAGTGGGAAGTTAGGAGTTGCTCATTCTCTTTCAGGGCCCCCAGACTTCTGCTTTGGAGCTGTGTTGAGTCAGCGCAGAGGAGGGAAGAGCAGGCTGTGTCAAGGCATGGATGTGTCTCAGTGAGGAAGCTCCATGTCCTGGTGTTCCCTGGAGGGCTCTGGACAGTGAATCCAGCTTGGTACAACTGTGGATCAATGCTGAGGACACTGAGGGGACTCAGGGCAGCTCCTTGSAATGGTCTGGAGGGGAGACACACCCACACCATGTGCAGGGCTGACCTTCCTCAGGACTGATGTCTTCTGGAATTCCTTGAGGTTTCTAGAGCCAAGGATGACCCATCTTTGTTATTTTTTCCTCTCAGTGAATGCTCATTCTAAGGATTTGGGTTCTTTCACAAAGCACAAATAACTCTTGGATCCCTTGGAGCCATTTTCCTGCCTGACTGTGAAGGGAAACCTGCCCCAGGTTCCTGCTGCCTTGTCACAACAGCTGGGAACGTGTGGCTGCTCCTGGAAAGCTCTAATCCACCCTCTGCCAGTGAAACTCCCCTTAAATAACCTTATAACTCTCTTTTCCTGTAGCTGTTGCCTCTTTGAGGGTGAAAACAGTGAGRGAGCCAGGGTGGCCCTGCTCAGCTCTTGTGACTGTTCAGTGTTTTTGGGGAGTGTTTATTTTGCTGAAATCTGGAAGTGCCAACTTGTTCCTGTCCAGTGGCTACACTTAAATACCTGCATTTTAAGCCCTGAAAGCATGTTTGGTTTAGAAGGACACTGATGTTCCAGGTAGAGAAAAGGGTTTTTTTGCGGGAATATTGGAATTTTTAGATAGTTYTGTTCCTAGAAGAGCAGCCCTGCATGGAGTGTGCTGTCAGCACCAACACAAATGAGGGAATGAGCCCCTGGCCTTGTTTAATCCTGTAGTTATCCTTGGAATCAACAGCTCCCAGCTCCTCTCTCCAGCCTGGGTTGAATGTCCCACAACTGTGCCATGGGCAGAATTGCAAGCARTGGGTGGGAAATAGTTTTTAAACCTTGGAATGTTTATTTCCTAAGGCCCAACTCTTACAATGGTTGAGAAGAAGGGGAAAATCCATTTCTGGGGGAAGGAAAAGATGTTGGAMTTTCTTTCYCAGTTTAGCAGTCTGTGTCCTGTGATCTGGTGGTTCTTTTCCAGGGACTGGATTCAGGCTGTGTTGCTGGGTCCTCGTGAGGTTTTGTTTCTCAAGAGGAAACTTTACTGSTTTCTCTACTCCTGAGAAACACAGGAGGAGGGAGGGGAGGTGGAAAGAATTGAGTTGGRTTGTGATRTTARGTATKTTATGGTTGGTTCTGCAGTGATGAGTAGCTTTGACCAGCACTTTGTTGCTGCCAGAAGTCAATTTTCTTGAGGACAAAATTACTAATTTATGARACTCTTAAAGAATATTTCCTCTTCTGTTATTCAAGAGAAGTCATTTGTTCATTTGAGGTGAAAGATGGGTGCTTGTCTCACCGTCTGGAGGGTGAATTGTGGTAAAAAGGGGAGTTGTTCTGAAGCAGGCTGACCAAAAGGTTTGGGGGGGAGGAGAGGAGGGCTTGGATGGTGGGTGGTTGGCAGCTGCTCCCTCTCCTTGCCCAGACCTCCCGTSGTTCCCAAAGCCAGGGCTGTGAGCAATGATCCCATGGACCCTTCCCAAAACCCCTGCAGGGTGGGCACTGGGGGCTGGAAGGGAGTGGGGAGGGATGAGAGGAGGAGGGTGGTGCAGGGGGAGGTGCTGAGCTGTGGCCCTCACAAGCACCCCCACAATGTCCTGGTTCTTCTCTGCTGCCAAAGGCTGYTGAGGGAGAGGCTCCAAAGCATTTGAGGCATCTGCTCCTGCTTTTCATGGCTTGGGCTGCACTGCTGGAGCCACCTTGAATGTATGAAGAGCCTCTTCCCTGCCCAAGTGTGCTTCAAACCTGGGTATCCTGGTAATTTCTTTTATAAATGACACAAGGAGAAATAAAATGGCCCAAATCAAAGCTGTTGGCTCTGTGTGTGTGACAGGGCAGTGAGAGGAGCTGGGTTACCTGCCAGCACTGCCTGCCCTGTAGGGATGGTAAATGTGGGCTCAGGGTGGTGACACTTCTRCTGCAGATCAGGGAAACGACCCAGAAGATGCATCATGTATTGTTTACCATGGAATCCCAGAATGGTTTGGGTTGGAAGGGRCCTTAAACCCATTTCTTTCCACCTCTTCCATGGGMAGGGACACCTTCCACTATCCCACATTGCTCCAAGCCSTGTTCAACCCAGCCTTGGATGCTTCCAGGGGCAGCCACAGGCATTGGAGCCAAGCAGAAAGATAATGAAGTTTTTTGTTCCTTCTGGAAGAGCTGTCAGCTCTGGGGAGCTGCTGTGGCCTCTCAGGTGTGAATGCCAGGGCTGGGGGCTCAGTGCCTGGTGGAGATAACACCAGGATCTGCTGGGACRAACAGCTTGGTGGCTGCTCCAGCTGCTGTGGGTCCAGCAGCTCCCTGTGGCGCTGGCACTGTCCCATGGGGGCCACACGTGTGGCCCTTCCCAGGCCTGTCGGGCTGTGCCACGTTTGCTTTTGCTTGGCTTTATAAAGAGGAGGTGCAGGAGCCTCCTCTGCTCCTTGCCAGACTCTGCCCCCAGCACAGCCTTCACTATGGATGGCTTGAATGTCTCCATTGCTTTTTTCTTCCTGGTGTTTGGGCTGTGCCAGGTGCTCAGGTGGCTTTCCAAGAGGCTCCTGTCCCCCGGGACACACGGCTGCCTTGCCAGGGAGTTTGCTGGCTCATTCCAGCTGTGCATGAGCTGCCTGGAGCTGAGGATGCTGATGGACATYGGCCCCTGGGGTGGTGGCTTTGGCCTGGATGTGATCCTGACCCTCCTCTTCCTCCTCTCCGCTGTCCACAGCGCCTCTTTGGACGGAGCATCTGCCAACCCAACGGTGTCCCTGCAGGAGTTCCTGCTCCTGGAGTCCAGCCTGGCAGCCACGGGGGCCAAGCTGCTGGCCCAGGGCGTGGGTGCAGGGACAGGCTGGGCTGTCACCCGGCTCTACTGGTCCTGGGAGCTGACACAGCTGCACTTCATCCAGAACCTGATCGCTCCCGAGTGCAGCTCCTCCATCCRCGCCTCCCTGCCCCATGCTGCCTTTGTGGAGGGCTCCTGCTCCTTCCTGTTCCACCTCATCCTCCTCAGGCTGCGACAGAGTCACCCCCTGTACCGGGTCCCTGCGCTGGCAGCCACTGTCACCTTCCTGACCTACACAGGTGAGCAGCGCTGGCSTTTCTGCTTCCCAGTCATTTGGAAAAATACCTCATTTGGGGGGAGGAACAGCCCCCTGTTTTTCATCTTTCAGGACTGGAGAGGTAGGGATCAACAAGGTAATGACTACTAAGGTGTTTGTTTTCTGTTATTTTGGCACTTTGGGCTATCTGRGCTGCTCTTGTGTTAGTGGGGTWCCCAGACAAAGGGAGGAATGATGAATCTGACTYCATGTTCTYAGAARGCTRMTTTATTATTTTATGATACTATATYATATAAAAGAATAYTATACTAAWCTACACTAAAGAATACAGAAAAGACACTTACTCAATGATAAAAAAATAATGAAAACTCGTGACTCTTTCCAGAGTCCTGACACAGACTGGTGAATGAGTGAAAACAACTCACAGCAGAATCCAATGAAACAATCACCTGTGGATAAACAATCTCCAAACACATTCCACATGAGCAAAACACAGGAGAAACAAATGAGATAAGAATTATTTTCCTTTTCTCTGAAGCTTCTCAGTTTCCCAGGAGAAGAATCCTGGGCAAGGGGATTTTTCAGAGAATGTGATGGTGACAGGCTGCAGGTGAATTTTGGCTCACAGCCGTAGCTCAAGACTGGGCTCCCTTCCCTGGAACCTCCCCTCCTGCAATCCCCCAGTCCTGCACTGAGCTTTCCTGCTTCCCACAAAGCTCAGGGCCACAAGGGTGGGATTTCCCCACTCTGAGAAGGCAGGCAGGAGGGGTCTCAGCCCTTTGTCACTGTTCCAGAGGATGCAGTGGGACTGTTGGCCACRTTTCTCTTCCCACACAGCTGGACCGTACACAGGGGCCTTCTTCAACCCTGCCCTGGCCACAGCCACCACCTTCCACTGCTCGGGGAGCAGCTTCTGGGACTACATCCAGGTCTACTGGCTGGGGCCCCTCGCAGGTGAGATCTTCCCAGGGGCAGGAGCTGGCATGGGGCAAGGCAGAAATGCTCAGTGTAACGTGGACTGTTCTGGCAAAGGGCTGAATTTGGGGTTGCCAGTGGCAAGTGTCACTTTTCACCCTGCCTCGTTGGCTCTGGGGTCATCTCTTTGCTATCCAATTTTTTAAAATCCAACTTCTGTGTGGTACGAGGGCAGAAATCTCCCTGCAGCCAAAGTCTGGGGGAGGTTTAGCAAAGGWGTTTTAGGGCARTGGAGGCTGAGCTGTGCTTTGAGGCTGTCCCCAGCTCCAGCGCGGTCATGGGGAGCTGGATGTGTGCTGAGGGTGGAGCCAGGTGGGGGTCAGGCTCTGCTCCCAGGTAACTCCGATGGGACAAGAGGAAACGGCCCCAAGTTGCCCCAGGGGAAGTTTAGGTTGGGTATTGAGAAAATTTCTTCCCTGAAGGGTGGTCAGGCACTGGCACACCCTGCTGAAAGCAGTGGTGCACTGTCCCTGCAGGGATTTAAAAGCCTGGATGTGGCACTGGGATCATGACCAACAGTGAGGGAATGGTTGGGCTTGATGGGCTCAGAGGACTTTTCCCACCTTAATGATTCTCTGCCAGAAAACTGGGRTGGTTTATGGGCAAAACAAGCATYGTTTGTTATGTYAAYGACACAGTGGTAAATTGTCCTTAAAGCAGCACAGTGAGGGTCCCTCAGCTCTCGGTGGGGACTTCAGTGGTGCTGAGCTGCCTTTTGGTCATGGTGRAGGTTGTGACAAGGACCCAAAACTGCTGCTGAGCTGTGGGGAGGGTGGAGATTCTCCCCACAGCGCTCGGAAGGGATCTGTGCTCTCATTGCAGGGATGCTCGCTGCCCTCCTGCTGTTCCAGGGCAACATCCCACGCCTCTTCCAGAAAAACCTCCTCTACAGCCAGAAGAGCAAATACAAGGTGCCCAAGGCAAAGGTGACAGCRCAGGTGGAGGGTRACAAACCACAGAAGAAGAGGAAAGGAGGGAAGAGCAACGCGGAGCCCCGTGCCTGAGCCCAGAGGTGCTGGCAGCCCTTTTCTTGGGAAAGGGTTTCCCGGYGCGGAGGATTTTGCAGCTCGTTCAGTCCTTAAAGCATCACAAAGGAATTCTGCAGGATGCCCGAGCCCCTGAGCTCCTTTGGGAATTGCTTTGAAAGCCTCCCTGSAGAGCCCGAAATGCTTCAAGCCCACACTGCTGCCTCAGAAGGAAAACACTGAACACTTTTGCATAAATTGCTGGTTGTCTTGTTCTGCCAGGATTCTTACAGAGAGCTGGGASCGTTCCATGGGCAGGCTTGAGCAACCCGGGGTCATTGCATCGTGCAGCGCCTGCAATAACCCCACTGGGTCTCTTGCAGCCCTAAAAACAAAGTATAAGCCAGTAACCGCCTTGGACACTTGGGATGGGGAGGAAACAGGCTTTGATCTTTTGAGTTATTAATGGACACTGGTTAAAAATTGGTGGGGTTTGAGTTAAACTTGGCCTGAAGCCCTTGAGTTGCACAGGCTGAACCTGGCAAGTCTTGGAGAGGAATTAAAAATGCTCCAAGGCAAGAGAGTTCACTGGCCATGGGAGAACCTGCTCCTCTGGGGATGTGCTTGGCCTGGGTTTTGCTGCTGTAAAGCATCAAGAAATGGTGTGCAAAGGGTCTGTGGTTAGGAAAAAAATAAAAGAAGAGACCCAGGCAGCTGCTGTGCATCCCTGGGCTCTGCTCCATGTCTAGGTGAAATATTCCTAACTATAAAATTACAATTTGTGGGGGGAAAAATTGCTGTGGTTGGCATTTGGGTGAGTGATGTCATTCCTGGGAGACAYCCCTGAAAATGGGAGTCACTGTGAYGCCCAAACCACCTCTGCCCTGCCTGCTGCCTGCTCTGSAAAGGGGGAAACACCTCCTGGAAATGGGGATCCCCCYGGGCTGTGCTGGGGCCAGGGCACCCCATGGGAGCTGCACCCCGRGTGACAGCACAGGGACATTGGGATGCTCTGGCTGGTCCAGTATCCCTGCCCTGGATCAGAGCTCCTGACAGGAATCACCTGCTCCTGTTTCCTGAGGTGCAAGCAGGGAAYAAGAAGTGGCACCCAGWGAAAACCTGAAGTGGAGGTGCCAGATGCAGGTTTGGTGCCCAGTGTGCAGCCCTGCTCCTCCCTCCCCTCTGCTGTGTCCRTGGGGAGACAACCCCMGGGTGCTGCTTGGCCTCTGGGCCRCCCATCCCAGGTGATTTCCTCTGGGATTGCCCTCTGGGGGGACCTGCGGGAAGCCSAGACCTGTGACACCATGAGCCCACCCCACATCCCAACAGGAGAAAGGAGGGAAGGGACCACCACAGCCATACACAGCTGTGCCCCAGAGATGAAACTCCATGGAACACCCCAAAGCCATGGAGCAAAATCCCCAAACGGTGCCCTCTCCTTGTGCCCTCTCCTTGTGCCTGGCTGGATGCTTGGCACTGCCCTGGGAAGGGCTCTGGGAGTACAGTCTGGCTTTTTTCCTGGTTAAACTGAGCAGGAGACCTTTGGGTGGAAGCTGAAACCTTTGAGACTCTTTGTACCTGCCCCAGGGACACCCTGGGATGCCCAGGTCCTCCTTGACAATTTTTTCAGAACCTCTTTTTTTTTTGGTTGTTTTTTCGGTCGTTTGTTTTTCTTTGTTTTTCGTTTTTTTCCCTCCCACTTTTCAGGACATATTAGGACRCATTCAAATGTTTGGGGTGTGCTTCTGGGGCTTTTGGGAAGGTCATCTACTGAGCAAACTGGTGTAATTAAGAGGAATTTAAGGAGTGACAGTGACTGTTGTTATCTTTAATTAAGAGGCTGCTTTTCCAGCATGGTAATATCAACGGAGCAGGGACGAGGTGCAGCTGCACAGACAGAAAGACAGACTCATTCCCACGCTGTAAATCAAACCTTTTGGGACTTTTTGGGAGAGTAAATCCTGCTGGGATTTGTTTGGAAGAGTCAATCCCACTGGGATTTGTTTGGAAGAGTCAATCCYGCTGGGATCTTTYGGGATCTTTTGSCCACAGCTCTGATGTACAGCTTGGCCCTGTTCTGTCGCACCCTCCTGCRGGGCTGATGATTTGGGCTGCCCTTCTGAACCTGCTCCTCGCTGCTGGAGCCGSTGCTGTCCTGAGGCTGCAGCTGCTGTCTGGGGGGGTTTCCCTCTGGAAAAGTCCTGTCCAGCCCCTGGGGCCCCCTCTGCAGCCTGTCCGGAGCTTGTGCCCAGCGGGGCACGGACAGCGCTGCCCGGGGCAGGGCAGCCCCGGCCTGAGGGCCGAGCCTCGCTGTTCTCAGCAGATGGAGAAAGATGCCCGAGGGCCGAGCCCCGGTGTCCTCAGCAGATGGGGAAGGATGCCCGAGGGTCCGGGAGGGCTCAGTTTCGGGTGGGCTCCGGCCGGTGCGGAGGATGGAGCTGGGGAGGCCGCGGGCCGGGGGCTCTCAGTTTCGGGCGGGCTCCGGCCGCCGCGGCGGGGCTGGYGAGGSAGCGGGCCGCGGGCTCTCAGGGGGCGGCGGCGGCGGGAACTGCTTCTTGTAGAGCAGGCTGCTGTACTGCAGCTCCGGCGTCACCAGCCGCCGGCAGGTCCGCTCCAGCTCCCGAGGCAAGCCCTGCTTGAGGTTATAGCCCAGGATCCGGGCCCCGCCGTGCTGCAGC
This sequence comes from Cardinalis cardinalis, assembly GCA_014549065.1. Lineage (NCBI taxonomy): Eukaryota > Metazoa > Chordata > Aves > Passeriformes > Cardinalidae > Cardinalis > Cardinalis cardinalis. The sequence continues at coordinate 1,775,452 of JACDOX010000125.1, read as the reverse complement.
GGCCGCAGGGAGCTGTCCTGGATGTCCTTGGGGCCCACGCTGCCCGTGCCCTGCAGGCAGGCCCGGGCCAGCTCCGCCTGCCGCCGCCGCAGCGCCCTCACCTCCCGCCGCAGCCGCTCCCGGCCGATGTGGCGGTCGAGCCTTTCCCAGAAGGTCCTGTTAAAGTGCGTGTAGATCTCCCAGTCCAGCCTGTTCCAGGCTTTCAGCTTCTCCACGACGGAGTCCGGGAGCGGGGACTTGGTGCTGCTGTCCCTGCTGTTGAGCGGGAAGGAGACGACGCTGTCCAGGTCCCAGCACAGCATCTCCTTCAGCAGCACCATGGACTCGTCGAAGTACTCGGAGATGAGCAGGAAGTCGAAGGACGCCTCGATGGCCTTCAGCATGAGCTGCACCCGCTCGGGGGACACGTCCCCGTCGGGGTTGAAGCCGAAGTCGAAGGTCATGAGGTTCCTGGCGTAGTGGCGGTCGCCGCTGGCGGGGTCGTAGTAGCGCCAGGGCTGGCTGAGGAACTCCTCCAGGCTGCGGACRTGYGAGAAGGCGGAGGCGCCCTTGTAGTACACGAAGGAGGACTCCATCAGCTGCACGGGGTTCCTCAGGATGGAGAAGTAGACGGCGGAGCTGGGCACCACTTTCTGCACCTGCGGAGGAGGAGAAGGAGGGTTTGAAGGTGGGGCAGGGAGAAGGGACCCGCTCGCCCCCAGTGCTGGTGAGCAGAGGTGGCTGCTGGGGCTGGAGGTGAGGAGTGCTGGGGAGGATTTCAGGGTGTAACTCATCAAAGGAGCTGTGGGGATGCAGGGGATAGAATATAAGAAAATAAAGATAGTGTAGAAAGTAATCTTACCCCTAAGGAGTTGCAGCTGGGCCAATTATCAAAGATTAGGAACAGGCCTGACTTTAACAGGCCACAGCTGTAACCAATGAGAAGAAGATGCAATAAAAGAGTGGGATGGCTAGGTGAGATGGAAACTGGAGTCAGTTGGCTGTTTTGTGAAGAAGAAAGAGTCAATGCTTGGAGGAGCAGCCCATGAGAAACACCAAGAAGGTATGAAACTTTTGAGATAAGGTGATAACAGTATGGAACCCCTGCGATAAGATGACAACATGGAGAGCTCCAGAAGAGTCACACGGAGAGAGCAGTGAGCAAAGCTCCCCACAGTGGGCTGTCACAGCTGTGTGGCCAGACTGGGATGGAGATACTGCCCATCTCCTTCCCTTTGCCCACATCCACCTGTCCTCAGGTGGCACCCAGAGGGGTGGATGCTGGGCGTGGCTGACCTGAGCTGATGCACTTTGGTTGTTCTCCTCTTGCAGCTGGTCCCCTCTGGGCCTGTCCAGGGAGCAGGACATRTCCCAGGGCCCACCAGACAAGAAGGAGATGAGAGTTGCTGGCTGCTACAAATGCTGTCTTCCAYCTTGCCATGGCTCACAGCACAGGGCTTCATCAGACCCACTCTCAGAATCTCTCAGGAGGTGCCAACAACATGCCAGGTACCCGTGGGCAATCCTGACTCTCTTTAGCTCATCCCTGCAGAGTTGATGTGCTCGACAAGTGCCCTCCTTGTGCCCCCTGAGCCCCTCTCCCCGTTCCCTGCCCGTGCCCCCAGGGGTGGCAGCTTTGCCCGTACCTCCGGCTGCAGGAAGCGCATGTGGTGGCAGAGGATGTTGAAGCGCCGGGGGCTCAGAGGGGAGAAGCCCTGCACGAACTTGGCCAGGAAGTGGTGGGGGTAGTAGAGCTGGAAGCCCCCGCCCTGGGGGAAGGCGAAGGTGAGGTTGTGCGTCTCCCCAAAGCGGAACAGGATGTTCATGACCGTGCTGCTGGCGCTCTTGTGGACCTTCAGGAAAACAATGTCAGTCTTGGGCTTGCATGTCTTCCCTTGAGAGGTGACTCCTCTGGCCTGCTGGCCTGCTCCAGTTGTTACCTCCTGGATCTTAAAGGCTTCTGTCCAGCTTGGGAGAAATCCTGTCTCCAGGTTAGTTTTGTAAGAATCCTCTGCCTGCAGAGGTTGAGGYGAGTTTGGGATGGGCTGTGTAAATGAGGTGCCCCACTCAGGGTGAAGAGAACTCACAGCTTGAGGCTGAGTCTGGCTCTGTACCTCCACCTGCACCATTCCAGGCGGGGACATTCCCCTCTGCTCCTCTGTGCTCAGCCTGTTTGCAAAGATGATGAACTTGCTGCTGACAGCTTCTGCCAAATCTGCGGCGACCCTCCCGGCAGGGCTTGGAGAAGGACTTTCTCTGGCTGCATTTTCCAGGCCAGGAAGCTGGGGTTTCAGCTCTGTGGGTGACGGATGGGCTCTCACCTTCTCACTGCTCTCCCCAGGCTGCTGCGTCCAGCTCTCCTCCTGGCTGCTGCCCGGAGGGGTCTCCTGTCCGAGGTACAGATGCATCCTGAAAACATCCTCGGTCGAGGCAGGGGCTGGCTCAGTTTCCCTGTGCCCCTGAGGGGAGTCATCCTCCCACAGCAGGTCGGGGCTGTGGAGGGCAGAGCTRAGCTCGTGGCCCGTGGTCTGCAGGCCCCGCTCCAGCTCACACTGGCAGCTCCTGTGGTGGGGAGGACACAATGCTCAGCTGCAGGAGRTGGGAGGACAGTGCAGAGACAGCTCCTCTGCAGCCCAATGAACCCCCTGACCCTCCAAAGTCACCCCAAAACATGTTCCCTCCTTTCTGTGGGGTGGGTGGCATTGCTGATGGGCTTCACTGCTGCCCTGAGGGGGTGGGGGGGGGTGCAAGAACTTGGGCTTGATCATCTTGGAGGTCCTTTACAACCTTAATGATCCTATGAAGAGGAGAAGGGCAGGTCAGCAGTGATGTGGCAGTGTCTCTGTCTGGCTGGAGCATGACAGGACAGTGGAAGGGGCACAGCAAGAGGAGGCAAGGAGGGAGAAGAGCTGGTGGTCTGGAGAAATGATYGCAGATAACCCCACACTGGTTGGGCTGGGCTCAAGGGCTGTAGGGTTTTGTGATAAGCTGGACATAAAGCCCAGAGCAGCCTTGTCTGAGCCCAGGGTGGGCTCAGCTCTGGCCAGGGCACAGGGGTGAGATGCAGGACCCCCAGAGGGCCCTCTCTCACCTGGATTTTCCTCCCTGTCTAAGGAAAACCCTGCTGGGTGGTTTTCAGGAGGGCAGTCCTGAGCCCACCTCAGTGGCCAGCAAAAGGCTGGAGAAGGAGGTGCAGGTGTATAATTGTGCTCAGGACCTACCCAAGAGGCTGMAGCTTCTCCACAACCTGAAGKGCGACCAGSAGGAGGACGAGGAGGCTGAAGGAGATCCAGAGCCGACCTGGCTGGCACCTGTAGATTGCACTCAGCTTCCTGCAAGGAAACAGACATTTGAGCCCATTTGTAGGGAGGAAAYGCCAAGACCAGGCRGGAGAGGTGCCTTGAGGCTTTTTTATTTTTATCTTTATTTAAGGTAAGGTCCTGTTTTCAGGGGCGGAAATGATGCAGAGGCAGCGATAACGGGGGAACCTCCGAGGCTGTGCCCCAGCAGTGCAGCCTCATGGAAATTTCCAGATGGGCATTGTGCTGAAAAGCAAACAGTGATAACCACGGAGTCCCTTGGCTGCTCAGGGACGCCTTCCTGGAGCAGCCTGAGCTCCCCMCAGGCAGCAGGAACAGGGCACTGCCCGTGTGCTCCCTGCCCTGCCTGCCCAAGAAGGATCAGGATCTTGTCTTTATCAACATGGACAATAAAACTCTTTTTTCCCTGCTCTCCCCACTCTCTGCTTTGGACTGCTGTCTGCACAGGCTCCAGCTGTGGCTGCAGATGTGATGCTACCACAGGGGCCCCAGCAGTGCCTGGATTTTGGTCTGATTTTAGCCATGTCTACAATRGCAGTGTCATTTCTTGAGGCCATCAGAATTGTGCTGTCAGGCTTTGGGTTGTGTATGGTGACGTTAAGGCCATGGAAATGCTGCCACAGGGCTCCTTCTGTTTGTAGGGCTTGCTGCAAACCCTGGTGGAGCTTGATTGTAGCTTTAATCTTCAGCAGAACACTCGAGGGGTTGAATTTCCTGGAAAAAAGGATTTGTTTGTTTGTTTKTTTCACAGAAAGGTTGTCCAGTCCCAGGAGATGTGACACTTGGAATCATGGGTTAGTGGTGSCCTTGGCAGTGTTGGGGGAAAGATTGGACTCGATGATCTTTGAGGGCTTTTGCAACCTGAATGATGCCATTATTCTGCTGGRTTTTCCCCAGGGAGCTCATTGTGGCATAACAGGAGATGATTTGTCCTGAGGATCTGGTTAAACCCTCTGGGACTGGGCTCTGCAGTGGGGGAAGTCCAGCCAGTCAGCCCCAGGTGGCTGCTCTCCYCSCTCAGGGAGGGAGAATCACAGGMAGCAAGGATCTAAATGGGAGGAATTAATGACAGCAGAAATCTGGGCAGAGCCTGCTTGGAAGCCACATTTCAGCCAGCCTGGGTTTGTTGGCATTTCTGCCTTTCTGCAGTGGTCAGCTTTGGACCAGGACAGAGGGACTGGGACTGCACAGGGCTGCTTGTCCCAGAGCTTCCTCCCCTCCATGGTGCTTTACCTCCTGCTCTGGGCAGTGCTGTGACATTGGGAGCAGAGCTCTCTTGGCGAGGCAGCAGTGACACAAACGTGGGCTGTCTGAAGGGGTCCCATGCATCTCATGGGTACAGGTCAGGAATTCAGGTTTGCTATTCAGAAAGTGGCTTTGTTCCAGGAAAATCATCAGCTGCCATGATTAAGTAGTGGTTTGATAGTGACAGCACTGCTTGCAGTGGTTGGACACTCATGGGCACGGTTCTGCCCTGCTCCCAAAAATGTCCCTTGACTGAGCTGAAACTCCCAGGAGGATTTTAGTGTCTGCAGTGCTCAGGGCTGGAAAGGCTGGGAGGTTTTAGGTCGTGGTAGTGCTGCTGAGGATTCAGAAGGTGTCATCACTGCACGGGATTGCTGCCCATCACAGCATCCCCAATCCCCATGGCAACCTGGAGGTATCCATGCTCTTTGCTACTCCAGGAGCGGGCTGCCAAGCTCAGATGAGACAGGAGGTGGCAGATGGACGTGTGGGTCATTGCTTGGCCATGCCAGTAACACAAGGAGACCCTTGTGAGGTCAGAAATAAACAGATGTGACAAATAACAGAGCAGAAAAATGCCAAATGCTTAAACAGAGCTTAAAATGCCAAGAGGTGTTAAAGAGGGAGGGTTGAAGCAGAGACCAGAGCTGATGTGAGGAAAGGTTTGTTGAAATAACTCCATGTGGAAGATCAGAGAGATGACAGAGGGAGGAGATRCTCCAGAATGAAGTGATTCCTCTGGATCTGGTTGGAGACTCAATCCAGCTCTCCCATCACTCCAGGCAAGGCTGGTCATCATTTTGTCTGGCTGACCGTGGTAAGACAAGCAGCAATGAGGGAACRAAGAGCTGCACCACTGTGATATTTAGTGATACACACAAACTCTTGGGGGGACCTGCAGGAGCACCCAGTAATGAAGGCAGAACAATGGAACACTTCCCCCCAGGTAGGGCTGGGGGCAGCACCCTCTGCCACTCCCTTATCTGTATCTGGTGCAGGTATAACCCTGGCCTTGCTTCCACAGAGTTCCTAAACTTTCAACCTGTGAGAATCTGTGAAAGATCCAGGTCCTTTGTGGTGGCTGGTGTGTTGGTGGAACACCCAGCTGAGGACACACAACACGTGTTGGGCTGACATGTGTTGGGGCTGGCCAGGCTGGCACAAAGCCACAGCCTTTCCTTCCTCCTCTGGGCTGGCTCTGGGAGATACAGGGACATCAAGGAGGGTGTGCTGAGAGAGTGGCAGTGCTCAAATTGCCAAGAAGTTGCATTGAAGGCAGCAAAACACCCATTAAATGGCACATGGTGCATGAGCAGCCCTTGTCTTGGAGGCTGGAGCAGGTTGGCAAGAGGTGCCTGAACAACAAACCTTCAAAAGGCTCAGCTGCCCTCTGTGCTGCACAGCCTGCTCTMTGGGATGGGATCAGGGATGTGCACCTTGGGGCAGAGTTAAACACCTGAGACCAGAGCGCCAGGAAGGTGTCCAGGCGGCACTTGGAGCCCTGCAGGGCAGATTGGGYTGGAAGAGCCCAACTCCTGCAGAGTCTCTGGAGATGCCTCCATCTGTGGGMAGGCTACAGCTGAAGAGCCCCCTCAGACCAGAGCCTGGGTGCTGTCRCCTCCAGAAGTGACAAGCAGGGTGCAGAGCTGGATGTAGCACCCCAAAGATGCCTTTGGCTGCGAGGGCTCAGTGGGAGAGCCAGAGCAGCTGGATCCRCCCATGCTGGCTCAAGGAATTGAATCCAAACCTGAACTGATGGTCAAATCTTTGCAAGGGATGGTGCTCCAGCTGTCTCAGTGCCAGCCCCAGCAGGGCAGAGGGTGCCACTTGTTCTCAGCAGGGCTGAAGATTTCCCCTCTGTTATTCCCCCCCTGCTCCAAGCAGATCTTCCCTCCAACCCTGTCCCTCTCCCTGTCCAGCCCAGMGACAAAAGCCCCAGCCAGKRTGGGTCTGTGGCTGGAAGTTCAGGGCCCTCAKGGTCCCAGCCAGCTGCAGGAGGTGCTGAGGCTGAGCTCACCAGGCAGGTGAGTGGCAGAAAAAGATTTTACAGTTTTGGTGTGCCCAGATATTCTCCTGGCAGTGAGCAAAGTTGCACAAGGAAATTWATGTAYAGAGTATGTACRCCAGCCACAGCCTGCTCCCTATGAYCACTCACTGGAGCCAGTTTTTTTGGCAGTAAATGAGAAATTGGGCAAAATGGTCAGCAGGATGCTCAGGTAGCACAGCAAGGGCACAGTGGCACTGCCTGCATCAGTGCCCACCCTRCACTTGACAGCTGGGTCAGGAATAACCCCGAGCCCTCTCACCCTGCAGCTCWCCCCCAGCCAAAGGGCTCTGCTSCAGAGTCAAGCCTTGCCCTTCCCTCATCCCTCCTGTCCAAACCAGAGCCTGTGGAAGAGGGCACCTCACCTTAGGGGCTGCCATGTGAAAAACTTGCCCAGARACACATTTCTGCTCCACATCTACTCCTCTGGTGATCCCTCACYTGGGATGCTGCAGGAGGGACCAGCATCACAGTGYCCTGYCAAKGTCTGTGCCATTCTCCTTCCTTTGTGGCAACAGCCTCACAAAAGATGCTGTTTTCCAGCKGCCCTTGGAGCATCACCAGAAGGGAAAATCCCCATCACCCCAGACTGCCCTGCAGTGATGAGGAACAGAAACATCTSCCTGYCCATTCCCATCACCACTTCARCTGTTTCCCAACACAGAGGGATCYGCAAGGACATCAGGACATCACCTCCAGGTAGGACAGAAAGAGAATTTTACTTAGGGAAATAGTATTTCACTTAAATAAATACATAAAAATATTCYACTTACGTGATCAAATACCTCTTGAATTTCAGCATGGTGAGCTGGAGCCGTGGCTGGGAGCGGGTGGTTATCACCCGCCCGGGAGGCTGGAAAGCAAACACCTGGAGCCTGGCTTGTGTGCTGTGGCCAGAGGCTCCTCCCCAGGGGGGGCACTGGGACACAGATCCTGTCAGACCTTCCCACCYGTGCCCTGTGCCTGCCCCAGGGAGTGCCCAGCCTCTGGGAGGGTGAGTGGCACCCTYACCCCTGCCACGTCACACAGAGCGCTGGGCAYGCTATGCCAGTGTCCCTGCCTCRCTCCTTGGTTTCACCCATRGCTGCTGSTGTTCCACTCTGACCCTCTCTTTTCCTTTCTCATGTCCTGATGTTGCCTCTTGACGAAGCTGAGGGCAGAGCTGGTTGTGACTGCTGAGCTCTTGGCAATCCTGATGTCTCCAGGTCGGTGCTGCTGAGGCTCTGTGGTGGCTGGGTCACCCCTGCATGGCAGGGACCTTGTCCTCCTCTCCAGTGCACCATGGCTCCATCCATGCTGGGCTGGGGATGTGGCTGTCCCCAGCTCCCTCCTTTGCTGGCTTGTGGGGCACAGGGGCCAGTCTGAGGATGGCACATGAAAGACATCAATGTGTGGTGCCTGGAGAGGTGAATGGGATGAGGGAAAGCAAAGTTGTCAGCACAGTGCTGGGACTGTGCTGTGCCAGGATGACCAGCCCTGYCMRGAATCCTGTCAGCTGGGAAAGTGGTCACTGGCTCTGCTTCTTGCTGGCTGATGGGCAATGTAAGACAGCTCAAAGGACGACAAGAGGCTGCCCTCCACCATGGAGGTCCTTTGGCCACATCCTTCCCCTTCAAGGCTCATCCCAGCATCCTGTACAGCATCAGCCATGCCCTTGTGTGACTGGGCCCAGGYACTTTGGCAGGGACTGTGTGCTTCTCTGTGGGCACAGACTCCCAGGGTGCTGKGGAGGTGGAGAGGGTGGCTGGGACGWGGGAMATGAATGGTTCCAGCTGTGTCACACGCTGTCTGCAGGAGCAGGTGCCCCGTGTGCCACCTGGCCRTGTGTGCTTTCTCTTGGCCCGTGCCCATGGGGCTCAGGAAGTGCATAAAGTGTGGATAAGTCACTTCCAGCCTGGACTCTGGCTCTCTGGAGGGACAGAAGGGCTCCCTCYTTCCCTGTTGCCAGCAGGGAGGCAGCTGTTCCCCTCACTCACCCTGGCACAGGCAGGCACTGCCTCTCCCTGTCCACCTCATCAAAACCACAAGTTTCCTGTGGGKCTCTCGTGTTCTCCACCCATCCTGGGCTCCAGCTCTGTGCCAGGGCTGCCAGCTTCCCTGGGAGTCTGGGGCTGCCTGAGAGCCATGCAAGAGCCTGCAGGGATCAGATCCTTCTGGTGCAGGGGCTGAGGGTCAGGTTCTCCCCTCTGCCTCCCTCTGCACAGCCCTGCTCTGTGCACTCCAAGCTGGATAAGCCTGCTTGGGGTGGATGGCTGAGGGCTCTGTGAGCATCCACCATGCAGGATCTCCAGGGAACATCCTATTGCTGCAAGGCTTGGGAGCATCCAGAGGCTCATCAACATGAGAGTGTCCAGACAGGCTTGGTCTTGCTCCTCTTTGGTTGTTTCCTCTTGCTTGGTCACTGGTGGGATTTGCCACTGCTCAGCTCACTTGTTTCCTTAAGAACAAACCTCTTAGTCCATGGTGACCTCATGGACATCCAGTTTCTACATGTAATCCTGCTCAAGATATCCTCTATTCCTGTCTCCAGCCTCTTCTTGGGAACAACTGGAGGCACCTGTGGAGGAAAAACTCAAAAAGCAGTTGTCTGTTCCTGCAGGAATGTTCTGATGGGAATCATGGTGTGTGCTCTCCAGTGCCTGTGAGCTTCCTGTGCCAGAGCTGCACCCCAGGCACCTCTGCAGCTCCCTTGGGATCCTTCTGCTACCTCACACCTGCAYCCTACAGAGGCTGTGCTGGACTGACCTGGGCAGCACCAGTGTCCAAGGGCCTCGGTGGGGGTGTCATTCCTCTGAGACTGCACCTGGTGGTCTCCTCCCTCCCACAGGTGCTGGAGTGGGGTCAGGACACGGCCAGGTAAATGCACCTTCTGCAGTTGTGTCTCTTGAGAAGCAAAGGTGCCCTTGTAGGAGGGACTGGGCACCTCCTCAAGTGGAGGTGAGCTCRTTCACTGCTGACCTCAGCAAAAGGCAGTTCAGAGACCCCAAAGGCYCCAGTCCCTCCCTGTCCCCTCCRAGCAAGGACATGGCCTCAAGACCCTCAGGACCTTGTCACTCTCAGGCAATGGCTTTCCTGCTTGGCCTGCCCGTGGYCCAGAGGAGCTGCTGGTGGGGTTTTCCCAGGATTGCTGGACAAGCATCACCTGGAGAGCAGCCATCCCTGGTGCAATTGTACCTGGGGTGGAGGTGAAGAGGAGCACACGGGAAGGTGCCTCTCTGGTGAAGAGGAAAGGAAACCTGGGAATGTGATTGCCCCTCCAGTGAGGAAGAAAGCAGACCTGTGACCTGGATTTCCAACCCTGGGCTGGACCAAATGCCAGAGCAGTGGGTGGTGCAAGACAGAGCCCTGGGGTTTGCAAGGGCTTGAGCCTCYCTGTAACCTCAGCCTGCCATCTGCGTCCCTTCATCCTCCTCACCTCATTCCTTCTTCTGCTGGATATGGAGCACTCCAGCATGAGAACAACCCAGCAGAGAGCTGTGTGTGGGTTTTTGTTTGGGCTTRCTGAGGGCAGATTCTGTTTGCCATCAACTGAGCCCTGAGGTGTGAACAGCCACCTGCAGGTGGGCAGCACAGCAGGGCTCCTGGCAAGGGTGACAGCCAGCAAGGACCTTCCAGGCAGGAGCAGGGGAGCTTGGTTCTCCTGAGAGAGCTTCCTTGCTCTCCTGAGAGAGCTTGGATGGCAGGAAAGTGCTGCAGAGGTGAGGAGCAGGAGAAAAGCCACTGTTGGTCCTGGGGACAATTCCTTRGCTAAGGAGGAGTCCCACATCCTCGTGTGTGTTGGCAAAGGGAGGCAGCTGAGCCTGGAGGGTACAGGCAGCCAGGGAGGAGTCTTTGTTAGCAGCAGAGTCTGGGATCCTGGGCAAGATGAAACTGCTGTAGGGTTTTGCCAACTGGAGCAATATCTGGGAATTTCCTCTTGTCTGGAATGGCCTGCAGAGGTTTCCTTAGTGGGAGGTAGAGTGTGATGGAGCTCCTGCTGGAAATGGCTCCTTGCTTTGAACATCTGCAAAATAAACAATAACCTCAGGAAGAAGGAGTCCATGCTGCTAAAGTGAACCCATTAGCTGGAGCAGGTAAACTGGAGAGTACAGAAAAGTCATATCCAGGGTTAAAATTATCCTGGGAAGGTCCAGGAGTCAAAGTGCTACTCATGAGCTCATGTCAGGGGGGCCTGGAAGACCTCTTGGCAGTGCTGTGATGGTGGAGCAGGCTCCAAAGAAGCCTGGCTGGTACAAGGGGGCGAGGAGCCATCCCACAGGGCAGCACCAGGGTGGCACTGGCTGCATCCACAGTGGCAGCCCAGTGCCTGAGTTCAGAATCTCCTGGCTCCACACTTGTCCCTTTGCCTCCTGCAGGTAGCCAGAGTCTGAGGACCTGGCAGGAGGTTGTTGCTACTGGGATAAGACAGGGAATTTATGCCTGATGTGGGACTGGGTTCCATTCCTCCCTGCAGATRACCACAAGGACCCTGCTCACATTGCTTGTGTTTTCCCCCTGTATTTAATTCTTTACTTTTTCTTTTTGTATTTATGTTGTGCTTGCATGTGCACTTTGCTTAAACAAGGCTTTATCTCCATCGTTTTCTGCCAGCCTGTGCTCACTTTGTCATTCGTACCCTGGCAGCCTGGAGCTTGCTGGATCTTAAAGGGGGCTGAAAAGACATGAGGACTGTGTGTGCCATCCCAGCAGGAGTCAGCTGGCAGTCCCAGATGCAGGGGCAGACTGGGGAAGCTGAGTTCTGGGACACTTCAGTTTCCTGGGTCCCACAAAACTCCCAATGGAGAGAAACTTGAGAAAGGTCCCCCCGCTGCCAGAGAACAATTTTTTTCTGTTTGCTTTTCAGACCAGTTTCCAGACCTGTTCCTGGACTGCCCCATGATAATTTCTGGATGACTCTCTCAGGGGTATCCAGCACTCTGCTTTATCAGCAAGGTGCAGTTTGCTCTCCCAGTCGTTCTCCAATCTATCAGCCCCTGGGCCTCCCCTTCCGCCGCCGGGCACCGTGCTCCAGCAGCACCCACCTAAATTGATCTCTAGTTAATTTTACACCCAGCAGAGAGAGCAAGGCATGCCCATTTCCCATTAAMTCCAACAGCTCTCCTGGACACTGAAGGGAGCCTGGCCTGCAGTGGCCATGCCCATGGATACCAGCTCTCTGAAAGGATGCTCAGGGAGAAAATGCATCCAGCTGGGAATTTGGGAGCAAAGTGTGGTGGGAGCTGAGCGCAGGAGCAGTGCTGTGGCTGCTGGGCTGTGTGGGACATCACTGTCCTGGGCACCTTTTCCCAGAGACAAGGCAGAGCCTGTGCCAGCACTGGGCAGAGCTCTTCTTGGCTGGGAAGGCTGAGGAGCAGCTGGATAAGCRTGGCTTTAGGCAAGGAGTGCGTTSTTGCTCTGGCTGTGTGGTTTTGGCTGGAGTTGGGACTTTGGCCCTAATCGTACTTTTATTTGTTCTTTAATCTCAGTCACCTTATCAGAAGCCTTTGAACAACCAAACACATCTCTGCTCAGCTGGAGAACAGGCTTTGCTGTGTCTTTTTGGTCGGTTTTGTTTGCTTGCCAGAGACCTCCAGGAGATTAAGTGATCCCTCACAAACCTGGGSTTTGCCTTGAAGCCTCTGRAGGCTGCAGCACTTGKGTGCTGAAAGACATCTGTATTTTTGGGTGACTAACATTGGATCTGATCCCTCAGGGCCTTGTAGGATCCAGGATCTGAACCGTTCCTGAGACTGTCCATGTTGTCTTCATCAAAGACATCAGGTTACATGTTACTGGGAGGACTTGCTGGTCTGTCYGCAGAAGAAATGAAAGTGGGCATCCCAACCACAGGGTGCCGTGGGCTCTCCTCAGCAGAGGTGGGATGAGCCTCCCCTTGCCATCATATTTTGTCCAGGTTTGGGTGGTTCAGAACAAGAGAGACCTGGAGCACCTGAAATGAGTCCAGTGGAGGATGACAAAGATGCTGAAGGGCCTGGAGCATGTGGGTGCCTGGGAAAGGCTGAGGGAGCTGGGGCTGCCCAGCCTGGAGAGCAGCCCCAGCTGAGAGGGGCCCTCAGCCCCGGCTGGCCCTGGCTGCAGGGAGGGCAGAGCAGGGCYGGGCTCTGCTCCAGGCCCAGCAATGGCACCAGAGCCACGGGCAGGGCCTGRGCCCAGGCAGCTCCACCTGGGCATGAGGAAGAGCTTTCCTGGGCAGCGCCTGAGCCCTGAACAGAGCCCAGAGAGGCTGTGGAGTCTCCTCACTGGGGACATCCCAGAGCTGTCTGGACACAGTGTGTGCCATGGGCTCTGGGATGGCCCTGCTGGAGCAGGGAGGTGGCACCAGATGGACTCACTGTGGTCCCATTCTGGGATTCTGTGGGGCAGCTCCCATGGGTGAAATTCATGCAGTTTAGTTTGCTCTCATTGCCTCTTGTCCTGTCACAGGGCAATGTTGAGAACAGCCTGGTTTCCTGCCTTCATTCCTTCCCATCAGATGTTTATGCACATCTACAAAGTCCTTCTGAGACTGCTTTGCTCTGGGATGAGCAGCTCCAGCCCTCTCAGCCGCTCCTCACATGAAGAATGCTTCAGACCTTCATGGCCTTGCACTGGACTGGCTCCAGTCACTGCATCTCCCTTGTACTGGGGAGCCCAGAGCTGGCCCCAGCAGTGCAGGTGTGGCCTCACAAGCACTGAACAGAGTGGGAAGGGAGGCTGCTGGGGCCAGGGAAGCTGTGTTTGACCTAGGGATGGCCAAGGATGTCTTTAGGACTCTCCATAGCCAGCAGGAGCTGTGTGCTGTGTCTGACCCTGAGGAGTGGGAAGTGGTAARGGCTTTGAATCACCCAGAGCTTGGTGCCCACAGGAAAAGAGTGGACATGGTTTTCAGGGGAAACCTGGAGAGAAAAGCTGTATTGATCGAGGGAAACTGGGTGGAGCAGGTGTTTACAGAGCAAATGCCTTTTGAAACGTATCAGCAGGCAAACAGGGTGGGGACCTCACGAGCTGATGCCACCTCCTATTTATGGAAAGTGTGACAGGATGTCCAGAAAAACGTGATGCCTCACCTGGCAGAAAAAACCAACAAAACAGTGAAATCTAGGAGAGATTTTATGGTTTCTAGGAAAGTTCAGCATCTCCATGTGTGTACAGAASAGTTGCTCCCATCACTGCACGACAGACAGTGAGGGGCTGGAGTGCGTCCAGGGAAGGGAATGGAGCTGCHGAAGGGCACAACCAGGACCCCTATCAGCACTTTCCCTTCTCTTTACTGGGCCCACAGTCCATCCTCCATGCCCAAGGGGATTCCAGCCAAGCGGGGATCTCTTTGGATCATCACGTCCCTGCCGAGGGCACCGCCCCCGCTCCTGCCGGCAGCGCCGAGCGCAGCCCCTGCCCGGCACAGGGTGGGAGAGCAGCCACCAGAGAGCCTGGCAGGGCCAGTGCCTTGTTCCTCCCACCCGAGCCTCTTCTGCCATAGCCAGGGACAATCTGGATCAGAAGTCACCTGCAAGTCCTGCCCTTGGGGCGTGCTGGCAGCAGCCAGGGCTCCCGGCCCTTCAGCTCCCAGCTGAGCTGGAGCAGCAATGCTGAGCTCCACAAACATGGATAGGGATTATCCCAGCCAGGCTCCCGGCCCTTCAGCTCCCAGCTCAGCTAGAGCAGCCGTGCTGAGCTCCACCAGCATGGAGAGGGATTATCCCAGCCAGGGCTCCCGGCCCTTCAGCTCCCAGCTCAGCTGAGCTCAGCAAGCACAGGGAGCCCTGCACAGGGAGAGTTTTATCCCAGCCAGGGCTCTTTCAGCTCCCAGCTCAGCTGGAGCAGCCGTGCTGAGCTCCACAAGCACAGGGAGCCCGGCACAGGGAGAGTTTTATCCCAGCCCATGGGAGTCTCCCCCCCTGGCAGGAGGCCACGGGCAGCTTTCCTCAGCCCAGCCTCTCCCAGTCCTGCCCAGCCTCACACRGGGCTGTGGGTGCTGCATGGCCAGCCCTGGGCAGGCTCCAGAGCAGGCAGCTCCATCCTCCKCCCCAGCCCGGCTCCCTTACACTGCTGGGGCTGCAGGCTGAGCCCCCAGCCCCCCCACGTACACAGGGGCTCTCTCCTGGAGATGCCAGGGGACAAAAGGCCAAACTCTTGCCAGAACACCGAGCTCCTTCYTCAGAGAGCAGCCTTGCTTCCATCCCCAGCTCTTCCTAACACCTGAACATCTCTGGGAACTGACTCCTCCTGTCAAGCCCAGCAAGAGCCCAAGGCAGTGCCCATGACCACACCACGCACTTCCAGGTAAGGAAGGAATTAACTCAAGACCATTACTGCTTGTCCCTGCAGGGGTCATCAAAGCAGCATGGAAATCCAGGTAGCTGGCCAGGAAACAGGCACAATGAACTAGTTCCTGCTCTGGGTTAGTTTTTGTAGGAAAAAACGCCCCTGAGCTTTGTGTTTTCTATCCTCAGTTGCAACAGAGGAATCTTGACATATTTTAAGGGCAAGAAAATTAATCTTTGGGCCTTGGAAACCTSCAAAGGGGATAAAGTTCACAGACAGCCTCATTTTACACCTTTGCTTTTCCAGGTCTTTTGTGGCCTGACTCCTTCATCACCATCATCTTCATCCCAAGAAGGAAAGAATTTTAAATTAAATGCTCACAGGAAGGCCCTCAAGTTGAGTTTGAGTTGTGCTGGTCCCACCAGCTTCGTGCTCTGGTCCCTGGAGCTCCCACAGGTGAGTGTGTGACGCTCTCAACCATGAAAGAAAAGCTCATGCTCTGTTCCTACAACTGCTCTATCACACACATAATGACCCCAAAAGGTAAGGGTGGCCAGTCTTCCTTTCTTCAGCAGCACTTGAAGCTCTCCTACAAGGAGAGTTGGTCCTTTGTTGACCTGCTGATAGATCTATTTATCTATTTATTTATCTATTTAATTATTTATTAATTTTTGAGGATTTTCCGTGTGATGGTGCTGCTTTAGGGGAGTTCATGGCTCAAGGTGTCAATGGGGAGTGTTTGTTCAAGCAGGAGCTGTGGGTCAGGCTCCTGCTGAGGCTCCCAAGCTCCCTGCTTGGTTCTGCTGGCATTGAGGCTGTCAGTAAACCTCATTCCCATCCCTTCTTGCCTTCAGGACAATGTTGACACGAGGGTATGCAGGGCTTGGACATTGGCCAAGTCACTGTTGTCATTTCCAAGACCAACTGAGCCCCACTGGACCATATTATTGTTTATGGTTAATTAAACCATCAGCCATATGGTTAATTAATGGGGTGTTGTGAGGGTCCCCAGGACGAGGTGAGAGATGAAAATTTGACTCGATGTTCTCAGAAGGCTGATATACATTACATTACATTACATTACATTACATTATATTCTAATATTATATTCTAATATTATATTCTAATATTATATTCTAATATTATATTCTAATATTATATTCTAATATTATATTCTAATATCATATTATAATATTATATTATAATATTATATTATAATATTATATTATAATATTATGTTAAAAGAAATTATATCTATAACTATACTAAAGAAAGAAAAAGGAGACATCAGAAGGCTAAAAAAGAATGAATAATAAAAACCCATGACTGACCAGAGTCCTGACACAGCTGGGCTGGGATTGGTCATTAAATAAACASAATTCACATGGAACCAATCAAAGATGCACCTGCCACATTCCAAAGCAGCAAAACACAGGGAGAAGCAATCAGATAATTATTGTTTACATTTCCTTTCTAAAGCTTCTCAGCTTCTCAGGAGAAAAAATCCTGGYGAAGGGATTTTYCAGAAAATATCRTGGTGACAAATTAATTAACTCTAAASCATTGTTTATGGTTGATTGCCATATCCAGCTCCAGTCACTGCCCTGGCTGTGGTGTCAGTGCCCTGTGGGACAGTGTGGGGTAGCTGAGGAGTGACGAGGTGAGCCCCAGCGGGAGCCCCATGGCCACACAGGCTCCCCTGGGTGCCTGAGCTGTGGTGGAGGTGCTCAGTGCTCCACTGTGATCCTGCCATGGACACAGGGAGGTGGTGGCACTGCTGGGGGGGCTGCAGAGCCAGCTCTGGCCATTGTGTTTGAGCAAGGGCTGTGCAAACAGAGCACTACGTGCCGGGCCAAGGCTGCCGCTGCCATTTCTTGTTGGCAGCAGAAGGTCGGAGGTTCAGAGGGACAGGTTTGGGTCCAGAGTCTATGTGTGAGGAGAGCTGTGACTCAYCAGAATCATGACAGGTGCTGGGGAATGAGAGGGGTGGCCTCAGGAGCAGAGTGGGTGCACTGTGTGGGGCTCTGGGGCAGGAGGGGATGGGCACATTGAGGTGGATGTTGTGAGGAAGAGGAGCACAAACCGCTCATTTCCTTCCTGYGTGTCTGCCCACACACGCTCTGCCCCTGCACCAGGTCTGTGGCTGCCTTCATTCCTTCCTCCTGCCCTGTCTCTCTGATGTCCCTTCTCATCTGGCTCTTTGGTCTGGAGAGATCTCTCTTTCTGTGCAGTCTGAGGGCACATTTGTCCCACAGGAACTGAAGGGAGTCCTACAGAAAGCCAAGGAGCTGAAGAAGGTGGGGATGGAGTCCCTGCTATGCTGTGGGTCAGTGAGGGGCGTGGGGTGCACTGGGGCTGCGTGTGAAGGTACATCCCCCACCCCACAGTTGCAAAAGTGGCCCAAATACCAGTTCTCTGCAGATGTTCAAACATCCCCTTCTCCGAAAATGCTGTCAGGGCTGCGGCAGCAGCAGCAAGGCTGGGGCAGGAGTGTTTGCTGAGCAAGCAGCTGCTGATTGCACAGATGGGACTCATTAGGCTCCAGGTGGGTTGAACTTTGTTCCAGGAGTCCCCTATTACAGCTTGTGCTCCCCTCACCTCTGCTGCCTTAGCTTTGGATTCTTTTCTCTGCTGTGGGCCARGGGAATGATCTGGGCCATTTGTCATGGAATCCCAGAATGGTTTGGGTTGGAACAGACTTTAAACCTCATCCTGTTCACACCCCTGCCATGGGCAGGGACACCTTCCACTATCCCAGATTCCTCCAAACCCTGTCCAACCTGGCCTTGGATTCTCCCAGGGATGGGGCAGCCACAGCTTCCCTGGAATAAGTTCTGTTTCTATCTTTGCTGCCTCATGGTTCTCCCTCACAGTTATCTTCTGTATCCTCTGCAATAGCCTGACCCAGGGCAGCTGGCAGGACTGCTCAGAGGGGCTCCTCTCCCACCAGACATGGAATTGGGTAGAGCTGATGCATTTTTGAAGCCTGTCCCTGGGATGCTGTAAGGAGGCAAGAGCTGATATTTAGGAAAACATCCAATTCCTGCAAAACCAGGGAATGCAGGTGGCACATACTGTGGGTGAAAGCAAGAGGTGTGTGCAGGCGTGGGGGGCATATTACCACAACTGGCACTGGTCATGAGACATCTTTCCCCTGTCAGATCCATGCTGAAGAATACTCACCATACTCAGCAAAGCTTGGCTGGGAAGCAGGGAAGAAAGGAATAGMATCTGTTGCAAACAATCAGCTGGGACACCACCTCCCAAAAGGAGCTGTTTCCTCTTCCCATTGGTTGAGCCCATCTTCAAAAAGGCAATTTCTGAGTAAGGAGAATGCAGGTCCAGGYTGGGGAGAAGTGAGGAGATGAGGAGCTGAGCCCTCAGAGAGAGAGACTGGAGCACTCTGTGCTGCCTGGCATTGAAGGGGCAGAAAGGGGAAGCCACAGGCATACAAGTGGTTGAAAGTGTCTTGGGATGAATGACAGATGTGAGGGCAGGTCACAAGGAGTGGAAGAGCTCTCTGGGTGTYTGTGTAGCTGCAGTGGTTTCCACCAGCCTTGGAGAGCCTGCAGGGCTGGTCTGTGTGCTCYCATGTGTGGTAGCTCCAGGGAGGGTTGGGCATGATGCCCCTCCAGAACCACCCCTGCACCCCAGGGRATGGATATGGACTCTTCAGAGACCTTCAGACCACTGTCCTTCTGCTGGTGCAGGAGGTGTCTCTTTCCAGGTATTCCTCAGCCAGTCTGGGAGAATTATTTTATTTTGAACAACCAACACCAGGAGATAGGTTTTATGCACTTTCTCTACACTGCTCCTTAACCTGAGCTAACCTTACAGATCACAACCTTCTAGATGTCCCCTGCCTTCCCTTTCACCATCCAAATCTCTGAGTATGAGATGTATGAACATAAGAGTTTGCCAACTGTGAACTGAGGAAGGGATGAGTTAAACAAGAGRGGATAATTCCTCAGACTGAGAACCCAAAGTGGGAATCCTGCAGTGAGTTCCCTACTTGGCTCAGCCAAGAAGATTGTAGATGGAGGAAAATTACTTGAGCAGAGCCGGCGCCCCACTGAAATCCTGCAGAGAATGATGATATCCAAGGTTTGGGTTGGGATTCTGTCCCCTGGTTTGTCCCCTCAAGCCAGGACCCTGAGTGCTGCCAGGACTGGAGCAGGAGCTGGCCACAGTCCCAAACTCCAGGTGCCCCAGCTGGGGTCAATGTCCCTGCCACAGGACTCTGGCCATGGCACATCCTCTGTGTTCCCTTGGTGCCCTTTCTGCTTAGATCTCTTTTATTTTCGGTTGGTCACCTGTGACCAGGAGAAACTGCCCYGTGGCTGCTGGACAAGTGAGCAGCCTGTACTTTGGTATTTGTGAGCACAGCAGATGTAACCCTGAACTGCTCCAGGTGCAGGCTGTCCTTAAAAGCAGAACAGCCTGGCTTGCAGTTAATTCTTTAATTCAGCTTGGATTGCTGAAGGTGGGAATAACCTCTGAGCCACCACCTTTAACAGGGGATATTCCATGGTACCCCTACTGTAATTACCCTCTGAAGGTGTCAACACTCTGRAATGAGAGAGGCAGCTCAGATTTATCTGTTAGGGGCTAAGCCAGTGCAACCTGCTCCCTTCTTTTGTCTTCTCTAGTTTAGTAAGTCCTCTGCCACAGCYAGAGCCTACAAGACTTGCTGATGGAAATATTATGCTAATGAGAAAAAAGGTGTTGGCTCATTTGGTGTAAAGCTCTCCCCTGGGAGAGCTGTTTGCTGCTGYGCTCTGAAAATCTGTGCTGGCATCCCTCATGGTAGACAAGGAAGAAGACGCAGGTTTGGTGGCTCCAACTTCCCCAAGYCTGCTGTCATTACACAAGGCTGATGACCTTGACCAAAGGCCTGGTCCTTTTTCGGGGATTTCCCACCTCAGAGAATGTGCAAAAGGAACAAAATTATTGCTTGTAACAGGATCTCCACAAAGCTTTTCCTGCTGTTTGTTCATGTTGTGTCTCCATGGCATGTTTATGAGGGTGGTGTTGATGTCAGCTTGGGGCTGTGGGACTCCTGTGAGAGCCAGGAYTCAGTAGAAATGTTTGGTTTGATGGAAAAATCTTACTGCTGCACACAAGAAACCACTGCCCAGGATAAAGTGGGATGGAAATGGATTGAGGTATGAAATCAAAGCCCTGCAAAGAGCTGGGATCTTGTTTTCCATTCCTTGGTCTAACCAGGGGAGAGCTTTGTGTTCTTGCCTGCATGCCAGGGTACCACAAGGGCTGATTGCTCCCAAAGGASTGGGGACCCCAGCATGATCCTTGTCCCGCACAGTCTCCATCCGAAGTGTTCAGGATGGGCTCTGGATAGCAGCTGGACTCAGCACAGAGTCCAGATCTCCTGGGATCTGTTGGTGACAAGGAAGGTCTGAGCCTGGGATCAGATCTGGGGACAGTGGCAGGGTTGGAGATGCCCTGGGGACCACCAGGTAGGTCCAAGGTCTAGGCTGAGGAGTCTGTCTGTGTGTTGGGGTCAGGACCAAGAGGGCCATGGCTAGGCAGGGGCAGAGCTGAGGTGGAGCTGGGGACCARTTCTTCCCCAGCTTTGCTCAGGCAGGGAATGATCAGCTGAGCATGAACAGACTCCTGGAAGATTTTAGTGGAGGTCCCCAGTGAGGCTGGAAGGGAGGGAGGATGGAGTTGCAGGAGCAGGTGATGCCTTTGGTAAGGGATGTCTCTTGCACAGCTGACCAGTGTTTCTCCAAGGCTTGTTCCCTCTCTCTGCCCCCAGCACGTGGCCCTGGCACTCTCTGGCTGTGGTGTCTGYCCAGGTTCCTTCTGGCAGAGGTGTGGCAGGACCTGCTGCCTGCAGTGGATGACAGGAGGAGGATGTTGGTGGCCAGAGATGTGCAGGTGGAAGGGCAGAACCTCTGGTGAAAGGGGGAGCAACAGATCTCAGATCAGGTCCTGTGGCCATGCTGAGACCCTCAGTCCCTGGCAGTGAGCAGACTCCCCAGAAGGAGTTTATTTCCCTTTCCCACCGCAATTAAAAGGGAATTGCAGTGGAATKAAGTAATTTCTCCCCATACCTTGCCTAGAACATAACTGATCTTTACTGATTAATCTCCATTGTACAACAACAATGGTTGTTGTTGCCCAGAAAGGTTCTGGAACCCCCCCATCTCTGGAAGTGTCCAAGGCCACGTTGGACAGGGCTTGGAGCAACCTGGGATACTGGAAGCAGTCCCTGTCAATGGCAGGAGGGCWGGATTAGATGAGCTTTGAGGTCCCTTCCAACCCCAGCCATTCTGGGATTTTAGGATTACACCTACAGAGTGCAGYCACGTCCCTCCACCTTATGCAACTTTTAACAAAGCATCTGAAGCAAGAATTTTTCTGGTTCCTTCCTTATTCTTGCAACAGTTTTCAGGAGCTATTACAGCCATGTCACACTATAGCTGGGCTTTGCCATCACATTCCCCAGTGCCACAGCACCCACATGAGCAGAGGGTGGGGACAAGGACCCAGTGGATGATGCTGGGGGGCTCTGGGAGGGCTCTGCTGCATCCTGATGTCCACCCCAGCCCAGAGCTCCCTCACTGAGACCAGCCCCAGCTGGTCACAGCCCCAGACCTGTGTCCTGAAGCCCCCTCATCTCTGCCTATGTTTTCTGCTCCTTTATCCCTGCAGCTGGAAATGCAATGAGGATTAAAATGCCACGGGAGTCTAAAAGCCCTCAGGAGGAGGTTTGAAATCTGCTCAGCTGGGTCTTTTGCTSCCCCCTCTCTTCTCCTTCCAGAACTCTTTACAGTCTCAAGACTTTTATTATTTTCCACATTGCAAAACAGTAATTACTGGAAAGGAGGARGTTGTTTGAGAGCCAGGGTCCTGTGGTGCCTCGAGGCTGTGCCAGCCCCGGGTGGCCCGGGGGTGAGGACGGGAGGAGCCATTCCCCTTGGATTTTATCTGGATGAGAACATCTTGACCAGAGAGAAGGAAACAAACTCCTCTGACACTTAGGAGTGAGAGGAGGCACCAGAAGGTCAAGCCTGCCCCTGGGCTCCTCAGTGATCCCTGGGCAGGGCAGGTGTTTCACTGGTGGTGTGGTGGTCACCAGCACTGGGCTGGCAGGGAGGAGATGCCCTCCCAGGTCCTGGGGCCAGTATTTGCTCACTGGTGTCATACTCAGCTCTTGACCTCTAAAGGGTGAGATGTTTGCATGGCTCGTGACAGATCTGTCTTTGAAAAAYTCAAGAGCAGGAGGGAAATTATTTTAACTAGAGTTCAAAGGGTCTCCAATAAAGACTAAGCCTTGCTGTTATTCTAAAGTGTTATTTCCATTAATTCCCTTTTAATGCTGCTTTAAAATTACAGAGTGGAAGGGAATGTTGGCCAACAGATTTTTTGGTGGTTTCAAAACAACCCCTATTAATCAGCAGGGAATTATATTGGCTGTAAGAGTGTTTAAATGGGAAGGTGGCTTCAACCAGGACACATGTAGCAGTATGCAGCTGTGGTGACAGATTAAAAATTAGCTATTGTGAGGCTTCCCGCACGGACAGGGGCTTAGAATTAATGATTACCATAAATTAACTAACTGGAAAGGGGTTGAACAGCAAGTGGTAGAGTTCAGCTTGACCCACTGGTGAGCTGAGCCTTTTCCCGTTCATTTAATGCCCAAATCTCATTTCTGGCCAGAGCAGCTCTTGGGTGCAGCTCTGGGTGGCTGTGCCAGCCCAGCTGGGCTGCCTGGCCTCTCTGGAGGATGAGAAGAGGTTCAGTCTCTGCTCCCTGACACAGATCTAGCAGTGAGAGCTGCTCCAGCAGATGGACAATGCTCCAGCCCCAGGGCTGGTACTGCTGGCATTGCTCTGGGAAGCTGCTTCCCCAGTTCTTCTGGGTGTCTCCCCTTTCCTTCTCCTTTGTGTCCTTTTGGCTGTCAGCCTCTCCTGCCTGCTCTGCCTGTMGCTCCATGCCCACAGCAAAGTCAGTTGCAAATTTGGTCCAGCAAAATTCCCAGCATCACTCTGCAGCAGGCTCRGAGCTGCTCTCCTGGCTGCACCTGCCAGGACCTGCTTCAGTGGTGTCCCCCTGCTCCCTTATGGTGGTGGAGTAGCAGTACCTCACCCTCAGCTTCACCTTGTGCCCCTCCACTCTTCCTCCCCTCTCACTACAAGGTCTTCTTGGCCATCTCTGTCCCCATGCCAGTGTCCTGGGCTCTGCCACTGCAGGAGAACATCCCTGGATGTGCGTGTGGTATCTCACAAGAGCCACAGCTCCCTCCTCCTGGAGATAAGCCACTRTTTCTCCTGTTCCCAGCCAGCCACATCTCTGGGATGGTCCAGCATCTCGTGGGGACATGTCCCTGTGGAAACTATCTGGCATGTCCCAGGGAGCTGGACGCAGCCACTTTGTGGACAGAGGAGTTGTGCAACTGCCTGGTGYGTGCCCTGGTGTGGGAGCTGGGGTCCTGCAGGAGAGGAGCAGAGGGTGCTGTGGCCACACAGGGCAGCTGGCACTCCTGCCATTTCTTTCCCAGATAGCAGTGTTTACTCATTTGTTCCCACAGATCTTTGGAAAATATACAGGAGGCAAGGCTGAGTGTTATCAGGCTCCAGCTGCTCTCTTTGCAAGAGTGTCTTCAGCAGGAATTCACCACCTTCCCTTCAAAAATCCTTCCAGGAACATCACAGTTCCTGGTGTTGCACAGAGTTGCTGGTAATCCTGTTAACCTTTGGGTTAATTAAGCAAACAGAGACCCTTCATTAGGAGGAATGGCACTAATTGCATGTCTGAGAGGGTGAGTTTTGCGTAGACTGCTGGCTGGTGGAGCAGAAGCCACTGCTGACTTCAGCAAGGGGGCTGGGAAGTTAATGGGGGCCTGCTTGGGAAAGGAGGTCAGGAAAACCTGTTTCCTCAGCACTGCTGGGCCAGCTGGTGTTTGCTGGAGAGGGGGATGTGCACGGGAGGGTGTGGGGCAGTGGCACCGTCCTGCAGAGCTCCCATGCAAGGCACAGAGGGTCGAGCTGCTGGCACCTGGCTGTTGAGCTGCCATTAGTTTCCAACCTAAAAATGCAAATCTCTGTTGGTATGACCTGGTAAGCAGCTCTGGACAAGAAGCCTCAGTCTGCAGCTGAGCTTAGCACTCCAAGCTGGGAAGAGCAGCTTAAAATCGACAGAGAGCTCTTTGTTTGCCCTGTGCGGTTTAGAAATTAGGCAATACTTAGGAGCAAATATTGGTTCAAACAACACCAGCTCCAACTCTCCAGTGGCCAGTTTGGCTCATCCCAGGTAGAAAACAACATTTTGCAACACAGTCAAAACCTGATACCGAATATTTCTCCTAACCAGCAGGGAAACAGGTTTGTGGCATATCCTTAAAAATAAACTAAGCCAAATGACTCTGCAGTTGGAGCATGGCCCCAAAATTGACACATGGGTCCAAACACGGTCTGCAAGCCTGTTTCTGGAAAGCCAGCCACAGCTCTCCAGGGATCTGTCAGGCCTTGGGAGCCATGGGGAATGCCAAGCTGGTCCCAGTCCATTGCCAGCCAAGGCCACGCTCTCAGAGCTGGCACTCCCACAGTGGCTTACAGCTGCTGCAAGCCCCACGCTGACCTGGGCTCCAGGGCAGGAGAGACTTCCTCTTCCAGGAGACACTTGGCATCAGGCAAGAGAGCTGGGATTTCCCCCTGGTTCTTACACAAGTGAGGTAAACCAGTTCTGCAGACGCCCCCTGACTTCTCCCTGCCCCTCCTGGGTACCTGAACATTGAATCCCAAAATGGTTTGGGTTTGAAATGACTGTTAAAGACCATCCCATTCCACCCCATGCTATGGGCAGGGACACCTTCCACTACACCAGTTTGCTCCAAGCCCCTTTCCAAATTGGCCTTCAACACTTCCAGGGATCCAGGGGCAGCCACAGCTCCTCTGGGCACCCTGTGCCAGGGCCTCACCACCCWCACAGGGAAGAATTCCTTCCTAATATCCCATCTAACCCTGCCCTCTGGCAGTGGGAAGCCATTCCCCCTTGCCTTGTCACTTCATACCCTTGTCCAAAGTCCCTCTCCAGTTTTCTTGGAGTCCCTTAAGGCACTGGAAGGGACTTTGAGGTCTCCCCAGAGCCTTCTCTAGTCCTGCTGCTCACACTGCTTTGGATGTGGCCCTGCAGACACTTGGCTGCCATTGCACWGTGCCAGCTCATGTCCAGTTTATCACCATCAGTTTCCCAAATCCTCCTCCACAGGGATGCTCCCCATCCATTCACAACCCAGGGTCACCATCTCCCATCTCTTGAGATAAGCACCTTTGCCACTTAAATGCCACTCTCAGCTTYTGTCCCACCCAGGCTATTGACAGAAGATGATCTGGGAAAATGTGTTCCTGCTCTTCCTGCCTTCACCTGCCTCCACAGGCAGGCCCAGGACAGGACAAGAACTTTTGTGGTTGACCATGCTGACATCCTTGTTTTGGGCATGCTCCAGCCTTCTCCAAGCCACAAACTGGAAATTCCTATTTCCTGAGGGAAACAAGTTAACTCTGGAGAAGCCATGACTCCTGGTGGGTGAATATTTTGCCCTCTTCCTTCAGCACACCCCACCTTGAGGTTCAGTAAATTCCCCTTGGGTTTTTTCTTCCATTTTCAGGGCATTTTCTCCTTAGTCACTCAAGGTGAGCTGGGTTTTCATCACAACTGCCAGCCTGGTGACCCCTGGGAACATTAGTTCCAAAGGCTTYCACAGCTGCCTGGGAGCRCCTCTATGGAAATAACTGCTCCAAAGGGTTGGGTGAGATACCTGTGTGGTGCCTTGATCACAGATTTCCCTATTTYCCTCTTTTTTTTGTGTTTTCCACAGGCCCAGAGCTCAGCTACAGCCCCGTTCAGCTGTGGGATGAGCTGTGCCATGGGCAGCAGCCAGCTCTGTGGCAAAGCCAAGCCTTCTCCCACACAGTCATGCCAGCTCTAACTTTATCCCAAAGTCCTTTCCTTAGGACACAACCAAAACTCCAGTGCAGCCTCATCTCAACCACAAACCACAGGGCACACACATGACCTTGCAATAATGAGGGAGATGTGAAAATAAACAATATTACTTTACCTTCTCTTGGCATTGTTCTTTCCCCAGGGTTCAGCTGTGTTTATACATCACCAGTGATCCGTGKTTGGGCAGAGGGTGTGTTAATTTGTATTTCTTCATCATTCATGTAATTTTTAGCAGCAGCATCCTCTTTTGGAAAACACAACGGCCGGTGTTGCAATGCAACGGACTTGAGATGTGTGACAATAATTCAGGTCATTCCATGAAGTTGTGCACTACAGAGGGGTGGATGTTTCTGGGTAACTGGAACAAAGTCTGAGRGGCACTGACTTAGCTCTGTCTTTTCTGGTAAAGCTGCTCCTGCTCACATAAGCCAGAGCATGGAGCTCTTGACTTGAAGGGCAACAAGAATTTTCAGCGTTACTAAAAATTGGCCTTTGCTGTTCAGTCTCAGCTGAGTCAGCCAGACATGGGCATTTGGGAATGGGACCAACCATGCACCCAGGCAGCCAGGTATGAGTCAGACAGAACCTGTAGAGGGAGGTGAGTGTGCTTAGCAAGAGGCAGGATTCACCACARGACTAAACATGCATTTTCTAACACAAAATTTGGCAAAGCAGACGTCTGATGGATATTTCTTGATGCAACCAAGAAATTGATTGCATCACGCACTTCATCGCTCCTGGACCCCAAAACAAATGGCATTTTGCAGCTGGAGGCCACCCAGGACACTTTCCTTTTCCTTCCAAGGCTTCCCATGGTGGGCTGTACTCCTCAGAAGGAGCCACCTTGGAGAGCTGTTGGGTCCTTTGGAGAGCAAGGCCTGAGCCCTCAGCCCAGGTGGCCTAGAGGACACAGCCCTGGCCTGCTGTGCTTCTGCCATGGGGTCCCTCCAAGGAAAGCTGTGTGTTCAAAGAGTTTCTTCTCCACAGGCTTGGCCACAGGAGTCAAAGCTGTTGAAGGAGTATCCACAGGAAGGATGCACACCAGGAGGAGAGTGGAACCATCATGGAGAAAGGTAGGATTTGCTAGCAGCAAAAGAAGAAGCACCTCTGCACGTGGCTGGTGATGTTCCAGGTCACTTGTGGCTGGAGATCTGGAAATGCAGGAGGTTGCTGCAGAACAAGAGGTATTGCAATCCAAGCATCTTCCTTCACCTCTAGATTTGCCCTGATGCCATCTGGGAGAGCAAGGGAAAGAGATGTGAAGTGAGCACCACCCATCCCATCAGCACATCAGAGCCATCCCCTTGGCAGGCAGAGAAGGCATTGAGGTGCAAGGRTAATGTGAGAAGGTAAGGAGGAGTGGTGAGTTGTCTGTGGAAAATGGTCTGGGAACCATGTGCAGAAGGCAAAGATAGCTTGGGCTCCTCCGGCAGCTGCTCTGCTGTTATTTGAGTGGATCCTTTCTGTTTTCCAAGCTCKCTTCTGCATCTTTCCCCTTCATCTGTCCTGTGGTAAAAGTATCTTTATCTGGGCAGCTCTGTAACTACTCGTGGAGTCAATGACTTGTGGAGTCATTTCCACCAATATTTAGGTGCTCAGGTGTCYTTGTTGTTTCAGCTGCAACTACAGTTTCTCAAGATGTCTGTTGGAAGAGGCATTTTGGAGCAAATCAGCAAAAGGCTCTGGAAGAGAACCATGTGGGAGACAATCTCCTGCAAGCCCTTGTGCTTCTCCCCATGGATGGGGATGTTGCTAAGTGCATGAGTGAGGCAGGGATCAGTGAGACCTGCAGGAAGCTGGGGATGGATTTCAGTGACATCTACCTGTCTTGGTGGAAAAAGACCTTGGAAGGCCACAGCTTGCTGGAGTAAATATGGATGGGAGATCTTTTAAGGAGAGGCTTGAGGTGGGAGAAAGTCAGTCCTCCTACAGCTGCAGTGTGTTTGGAGACATTCTGGACACAGGAAATTCTGCTCTTTTGGGAAAGCAGAAGATGAAGGGGTGAGAAACAGGAACCACAGATGATGCTGAAATAACCAGTGTGGCCAGGAGTGCCTCTCACTCAGCCCAGGCAGGGTGGGCTCCTGGTGCCACAGTGGAGGTGGTCATTGCCTGAGGGCCTCCACCCTCCCTGGGTCACTCTGTAGAGCCAAATCCTTGGTCTGGCACTGGGCTCCCATCTGTACTGAAGCCACTCTGGGCACCACCACCACCTGCAGGTTGCTTTGCCCTGAGCCTGCTGGGAGAAGGGACAAGAGCCAACYCAGGTGCTTCCAGTCAGCCTCCAGCTGTGTACAGAGTGAAGGCTGTGGGTGAAGAAGGGCCTGTGCAGGGGATTCAGGAGATCTTCCCTCCAAGGGAGGCTCATGCTCTTGAAAGCAAGCCTGGGAGCTGGACCTCCCGGCTGGGCTTTTTGCCATCTTCCTTCAGCCCACCCCACCTYGAGGTTCAGTAAATTCCCCTTTGTTTTTTTCTTCCATTTTCAGGGCATTTTCTCCTTAGTCACTCAAGGTGAGCTGGGTTTTCATACAACTGCCAGCCTGGTGACTCCTGGGAACACCAATCTTAGCTCCAAAGGCTTCCACAGCTGCCTGGGAGCACCTCTGTGGAAATAGCTGCTCCAAAGGGTTGGGTGAGATACAGCTGTATCTTCTGTGGGGTGGACATGGTGAGTGGGCCAKCCCTAGCAGTGGTCCAGGGATGCTGTTTGGGCTCAAGGGCTGGCTGACGTGGTCCAGGGAATTCTCAAGTGTGAGCATGTACCAAAGGCTGAGTCTGGTCCTGTACCTGTCAGCAAARATGGGAATGTGAAGGCTGGGACAGCATACAAGGCTGCCCTTCACAGACCAAGCCATGCCCTCTGGCCCCAGGGGGACAGGCCAGGAGTGACACAATGGGATGGAGAAGCTTTGCAGAGGAAGTGGGAGGAGGCTGACTGCTAATCTCATTTCTTCCAAAGTTCATCCCAAAAATTTACCAAAAGTGCAGCGTGATGCTTCCTTCTGTCTGCAGGGCACTTATGGAGCTGTCTGGTCACTGCTGTTGGGTTTTCTTTTTTTGCCAGATCATGTGTAAGAATCATTTACTGCCTTTCAACCCTGCTGCCATTGCCAGGAGCACGCAAGGGAGCGGGCAGGCACTTGGTGCTGCGAGCCAAGGGGCAACGGGCACCTCAGCAGCAGTTACTGGCAAACACACAAAACTCGGCTCTGGATCCAGCAGGGACTTTCTGAGATTAGTTCTGGGCAAGGCAGGGGGTGGGCAGAACAAAGAAAATCGCCTCTCCTGCAGCGTTTCAGCCCGCAGGAGAATTCAAATGTCACAACTTGGGAATTTTCCATCTGAAGCCCCTTGTAAAATGCAAAGTGCTTTGCCCTGCTCCGACTCCCGCCTGCGGAAGGGTTCAGTGCCAAAGTGAAAGGCTTCCTAAAAATGGGCTGATCCAGGGAGGGGGGCGATTTAGGRGCTATTGAGAAACAAGGAAGGACAAACAGTGTTAGGTCATTGCTTCTGCAAACACAGCCAAGGCTGTTCCTCTATAAAAGGGGCAGAAAGYGGTTCCAGAGCCATCACAGACTCGGAGGGGACGGTCTGTGACCAAGGCTGCTGCACCCCTCCCACGGCATCTGACCCCTGCCCAAGCATGAAACTCACACTCTTCACTGTGCTATCCTTGGGGATAGTGGGTAAGTGTCTGCTGAAAGCAAACTTTGGGGGAAGGAAGTCAAAACCTCTGTGTCCCCCAGGCAAGGCTGTTTCTGAGCTCCGGCGTACGCCAGAGCAGACAGCTGTAAAGGAAGAGCCGGGACACGAGCGGTGCTTGCTTTGGCAGCCATGGATCTGTCAAGGAGGATGGTGTTTGGATGTTACTGACAGCTTTGAGGGATGGAGGGAGGGTTGCAGCTGCCCACACTGCCGATGCCYACCCTGCAAGGAGGAGGGATGCTTGGGACGGGCTCTGTGCTCCGGCTGTCACGGGATGAAGGGAAAAATCATCCTCTGGCCAATGCTGTGCTGGGAGAGGAGCACGGGCTCAGCCAGGGGCAAGAAATTATTGCAAGACCTACCTGTCAAGCTTGTGCATGTGTCTGGTTAAACTTGAGGGCAGTGACAGTAAAATAGAACTTAAATAATGAAAGACGTGTGCTTCCCACTCTGCTCCTGCGCTGCTCTGTCCTGCTGCTGCAGCTGCACTTTGCTCAGGCTCCTGCCTATTTTATGCCAAATTTGTGCTGCTGCAGGGCTGGCTCTGCTTGGAGCGATTCTTTCCTCTTTCTCTGCTCACAGCTCTGGTGGGCAACGGGCAGGCAGCCATGGCAAGGAGACTGCTGGCTGCACCTGGCCTGGGAACTGATGCCTGGASAGGGAAAGAGGGATCTCCTTCCTGGAGTAGGCAGCAGGTCTCTTCTGATCCCCCTTAAAGTGTGGTGGTGATTAATGTCCTCTGTTAGGAAGTGCTCCCTGTGCCTCAGGCATCAGGAAGTCCTTCAGCACCTCTGCTGAATATTAGCATGCAAAGATGGTTTTTTAATGGTTCCTYCTCTTCCTCCCCTGCACAGAAAGAGACAAGAAGTCACCCAAAAGGTCTGTGACAGTGGCCAGGGCACTCAGGCTGCCATTACCTTCCCAGTGTCACCAGTACAGCTGGGTTGACTCCCTCAGGATGTCCCCAGCCTCTGCCCCAGGCAGGATGCTTGCCAGCATTAGGTTAAGGTGACCATGGCTTTGAAATGCTTGCCAGCATTAGGTTAAGGTGACCATGGCTTTGTGTAGCCAAGACTTGAAAATGTATGATGAACTTGAAAAACATATGAAAAAAGAGGTGGTGGCCATAGGAACTGAGGCTAAGGATTCTCCCTGTGGCCAAATTCAGCACCTCCACTGGGAGGTTCAGGAATCAGGTAGAGAGAGGCTATTTCTGAGGTGAAGGAGAAGATGGAAACTACACAGGTTAATCTGGAGGTGTTTGGATGAAATGTGCCATCGAGGTTTGGAGGGAGAGTGGGGTGCAAGTGGCCTCTTGGTCTGCACAGCCCTGCCCAGAAGGGGCAGAGTGCAGGTGAAGTGACAGCACAGGCTGGCCACATCCCTGAACTGCAAGTTTCCAGCATTCCTGGGCTCAGGTTTCTGGAGGGGACATGAATCTGCATCCACTGGAGGCTTTTGCTTTGTTCTGGTCGCCCAGGGCAGCCATTCAGCTGCTTTTACTGCTTGGGGCGCTCATGGAGGGACTGTGGTGGTGCTGTGGCATCTCAGGGGGTGCAGTGGAGCAGGTGAGACAGAGAGACAGTTCAATACATCAGATCATTCAGCTGCCAAGGAGGTGAGAGTGGCCATGCACTGCACACAGCCTGGCCAGGTCAGAGCTGYTCCCCCTCTGGGGTTATTGGCACAGGCACTGCTTCAGTGCTCCAGCTTTTCTCTCWGTTTTTGCAAAGGCTTGAGCTTGATTTCTATTGAAATGTGTGGGTTTGTTCTCCTAATCCTGTGGATGTTGCTGTGAGTCCAGGCTGCTTGAATCACAATAGTCCAGGGACAGGAATGATCATCCCAGRTGTTCCTGATGGGGCACACGTCAGGCAAGAAAGAAAGAAAGGACCTTCCTGTGTGGCTTGGGGGACCCTGCACGTCATCCAAGACCATGGCCACAGAGAAGCAGTGACCTTGTGCTCACAGGGAACCATTGACCTTGTGCTCATAGAGATGCTGTTTCTCTCCAACCAATGCCTTTCTGCCTCTCTGAGACGATTTATTTCTGGTTCTTTCTACAGCTCTGTGTTTTGCTGCTCCCCAAAAGCCAAGTGTCAGGTGGTGCACAATATCCTCAGCAGAAGAGAAAAAATGCAATAGCCTGAAGGACCATATGCAACAGGAGAACTTTGCTTTCAGCTGCCTGCAGAAAGCATCATACCTCGACTGCATAAAAGCCATTTCGGTGAGTGGGCAGCAAATTCCTCTGCTGGGATGTTTCAGCAGCCTGTTACACCTGGAGATGGAGTTTTCTTTCTGGTTACCTGTGATCCTCCTGTTATACACAAGGATCCAGGAGAGACTCTGGGAAGCACTTTTCCTGCTCTTTGTTAATTGATGGAATCTCTTTGTTGTTTAGAACAGCGAAGCAGATGCCATTAGCTTGGATGGAGGTCAAGTTTTTGAGGCAGGCCTTGCTCCCTACAAGCTGAAGCCCATTGCTGCTGAGGTCTATGAACACAGTGAAGGTACATTTCCATGCCATTTTTTAAAGCCAAATGTTGGTAACAAACCGAGGCTGCAGAGACCATCCTTTCCATGCCGAGTTCCCACTTATTCTGGTTGGGGGTCCAAGATATTGCCCCTGGTTTCCAGCTCCCAGAGGGGAAGGCATGGGGGAGCAGTTCAGTGAATCATCACCCATGGTCACAGGACCCAGTGCCCCATTTCTTGTCATTTGCTGCAGTGCAGGTCTCTGATCCCATGAGCAGAAATCATGGTCCTCCTGAAACATGGCATAAAAATGGTGCTGGTCCCAGAGATCTTCTGMTTTCAGTGGCCTTGAACTCTGTGGGTAAAACACAGAGCTGGGAGGGACAGATGAGTTCTGTGATTTCCTGTGCAGTCATCAAGACGGGAAAAAAATTATTGGAGAGGCAACAGCATTACTTGTGGTTGGGAGGGACACCCAGTTGAGGTCACTGAGGCAAGAAATGCAGGCAATCCCCAGGAAAAAAGAAGCATAAAAAGGGCTCTGCAACAATCCCTTCTGATCAGAGTGAGATCCATGGCTTCATCCCTATTCACCCATTGTACCATCCTTCATCTCTCCCATCTTTTTCCTGGGAGCCAAACAGATGCTATTTCCCCGCCACATCCAAAGCTCCAATCTCTTTTGACCTCTTCCCTGGAGTTCAGCCTGTTTGTACACAATATTCAGGGTCAAAGCAATGCAGCAGAGTCATTCCCAATGTRGTAGTTAAGAAAAAGATCTTAAACCTTAAAGGCTGAGGTCTATACCACCCCCAAAACTCAGTCATTACATCCATATATAGCATGTGACAGACTGGGTAAAATTCTAAAGATTAAATATGGAATTTCAGTCTCACAAGGGGTCTATGGGCAGCGGCATTTGAGGAGAGACTTGCAAGATGATTCGTTGAAGTTCCTTACAAAACTATGGCACCTTGAATGTGATTGCATTTTCAGGTCACTTACTGGAAGTTGTAATGTGCAGCATTAGTTCAATATGGRCAGCATTAGCTCACCCCCAAGAAAATGAGAAAACCACAAGTGTTCCACCAAATTAGCTGATTCTTTAGAMGCCCAGCACCTTGTTCCCTGAAACTGGGGGTTTAGCAGGATTTGAAATGTCCCTAAGTSCTCTTTTCCCATTGCTCCATTCCTTTTCCCTGCACTGCAGGCTCCACTACCAGCTACTACGCCGTGGCCGTTGTGAAGAAAGGAACAGGCTTCTCTATAGATGAGCTGCAGGGCAAGACCTCCTGCCACACAGGGCTGGGCAGGTCAGCAGGCTGGGTCATYCCCATTGGGACCCTCATCCACCGCGGGGCCATCGAGTGGGACGGCAAAGACTCGGGCTCCATCGAGCAAGGTGAGCTGGGGCATGGTGACACTGGGCTGGGAGCTCAGCCAGGGCTGTGGTTATTGGAATAATTACCACATAATTACCAATATAGCTGGACAGGACGTGCCTGGTCTTGTCTGGCCCTTGCTGCTTGACCAAAAGGCAGCAGCTGTGGTGTTTTCACCCCAGAGACACCTTTGGCTGGGTGGATGCTGCAGCTGGGCGCATGGAGGCAAGTCCAGGCTTGCAGGAGCTCAGGTTTCTCTCTGGCAGAGAAGCTTTAAGGTGATGGTGAAGGAAAGGAGTTGGTTCTGATGGAGTGTTTCAATCCAGAGCTTTATTCCTGGCCCACAGGCCTCTGAATGCAGCAATGGCTCCAACAGAACTCTTGGACCACGTGGTTGCTGTTCCTTTGAACCCCAGGGAGAGGGGGAGGGAAGGAACATGAGGGACCAGCAACCAGATAGGGGGGAGAAGTCTCAAGGGGCAGAGGACACCTGGGTGGCCCAAGGTCTCCTCAGGAGTGGGGCATCTTTTGAACTCTGCCAATCACTCAACGCCCTTCTGGAGTCCCAGGATTGACCAACAGCACTCGACAGGGATCAGGGTGTAGAAAGGAGGGATGATTGACACACCTGGCAGGGAATWATCAGGGAGGAACCTGGGGTATCTGAGGCAAACCATGACATCACACCGCAACAGCTGGTGTCACCATGAAAGGGGTGACATCAGGTGTCAGGGTGAGACTGGGGTGGGAGCTCAGCCAGGGCTGGTGTCACCATGAAAGGGGTGACATCACGTGTCAGGGTGAGACTGGCATAGGAGCTCAGCCAGGGCTGGTGTCACCATGAAAGAGGTGTCACTGAGTGTCAGGGTGAGACTGGCATAGGAGCTCAGCCAGGGCTGGTGTCACCATGAAAGAGGTGACACCAGGTGTCAGGATGAGACTGGCATAGGAGCTCAGCCAGGGCTAGTGTCACTATGAAAGGGGTGACACCAGGCATCAGGGTGGGAGCTCAGCCAGGGCTGGTGTCACGGTGAAAGGGATGTTGCCCAATCTTTTGTGRGGGTCTGGAGGTAGCTCACAGGGCACTGACGTTTCTTGTCGGTCCTCTCCCTTCCCAGTCCTCCTAAAAGTGAATTTTTGACCAACTGTTGTTTCCTTCTCATCCATAGCTGTGGCCAATTTCTTCTCTGCCAGCTGTGTTCCTGGTGTCACCACTGAAGCCAAACTGTACCGTCAGTGCAAGGGGGATGCCAAGACCAAAATGTCCCGCACAGGACCTTATTCTGGATATTCTGGAGCTTTTCAGTGAGTGAGAGTTATTTTTCCTTTGGGGAAACATTCTAGCCCTGACACAYACAAGTTTTTATTGTACCAAGGAGGGCTGTGTTGGAATCATGGGTCCTGAGGAGACTGAATTATTTCTCTGCCATTACAATTTCTTCCCCACCAGCACAGCTTTTTTGGGGAAGACCATTGCTCTATGCCTACAGTTTATGCCAAAAATAATTTGCTGAAATGGAAGTCACAATGTCAGTTTTTCTAACTTCTCTTCTGTTCCTCCCACCTGCAGCTGTCTGAAAGATGGCAAAGGAGACGTGGCTTTTGTGAAACACACAACTGTTCAAGGTACACCTGCAAGATCCCTCATTTCTCTTCTTTCTGGCCTCACCTCTCTCTGCCACTCCATCCTGCAATTTGTCTACATTGYGCAGCTTTCATTCCTCTCCAGGCCCAAACGCCTCTTTCATCTCTTGAAAAAAGTTTTGCACATTGTGAACTGACTCATCCTTGTCAATGAAAAATGGGATTATAGTGGATCCACTTTTTCTTCTCTGAGGTTCTTCTTTGTAGTTGGAATACCTGCTTGGTGCYGTATCTCAGGGCCAGCTGTAATGTGAACAATTGAGCAGGTCACCCATCCCTCTGGAAGGGATTTTGGAGGGAATTCAGCCCACAGCAAGAGTTCACTAACTCCATGGAGACCAAGGGTGGCCTGGCACACCCAGGACCTGCAGTGAGCTCTGTGAGGGGTCACCAAGGTGGTCATGGGGCAGGGATAACTGTCCTGCAAGGAGGAGCTCTGTCAGATGGGCTTGATCAGCCTGGGGACCCAACACAAGGGGAATTATTTACCCCCTGAGGACAGTGAGGTAGTGGGACAGGTTGTCCAGGACAGCTGTGCACTCTCCATCCTTGAAGGGTTTCAAGATCTACCTGGAACGTCCTGCTCTGTTCCTGCCTTGACCGGGGATCTTCAAAAATCCCTCCACTCTTGAATTCTCATGTAACCTTGTGATCTCAGTCCTGGGCTTTCTCTGTAGCCTTGACATTGTTCACCTACTGGCTTTCACTGACCATGTGCAGCTCCTGACCTGCTCAATCCATCTGTATGGGATTTGGGAACCTATTTGTATCCCTTTGTGCAGAAATCCTTGTACTGTTGGGTTAGTTATAGCAGAGGCTGAGGTGATCTCTCTTCCAAAGCCATTGCCTTCATATGCCCAAGATGACCCCATTGCAAGGGGGTGCCTGCAGCCTGTCTTCTGCTAAGAATTCCTCCCAGAGCTTCAGCAGAAATAAAACAATCACAAAGCTTCCCAAACTCACCTTTCTGTCTGTTTTCATGGTGGTGCAACTCATGGTTCCTCCCTTCCTTCAGAAAATGCCCCAGCAGAGAAGGATGAGTACGAGCTGCTGTGCCTGGATGGCACCCGCCAGCCCGTGGACAACTACAAGGCCTGTCACTGGGCCAGGGTTCCTGCTCACGCCGTTGTGGCTCGAGATGACAGCAAGGTCAATGACATCTGGAACTTCCTCTCCAAAGCACAGGTATCACCAATCTCTCCTTTCTTTCCTCTAACATCCCCTGTCCTCTGGTTTTGGTTGCTTTATCCAGCTTTCCAAGAGTTTTGGTGTGGTTGGTTGCTGATTATTTTTCCCTTATGGCAGGAAAAATTTGGTGTGGGCACAACCAGCACCTTCCAYCTCTTTGGGCCACCTGGCAAGAAGGACCCAGTCCTCAAAGACTTGCTTTTCAAAGACTCTGCAGTACAGCTGAAGCAAATCCCATCACTGATGGATTCTCAGCTCTACCTGGGCTTTGAGTATTACAGTGCTGTCCAGAGCCTCCAGCAAGGTAGGCAGGACATCAAACACCAGTGTCATGTCAGCATGAGCTGTGTGGAAGAGTTGGCATTGGCAAATACAGCCAGGCAAAAGGAACATGATTTTTTTCAGACACAGACTGTATTATCTGCAAAGTATTTAATGTGAARTCACAGAACCTTCACAAACTGCACTTATATCAACAAAGGAATTTGTTGTATCCAAACCCAAATCACCACACTGACAAATAYGGAAAATCTACACAAACTCCACACTAGTTATTCAGCTGGTGGTAGAGATTGGGCATRGTCAAAACAGTTGCTTAGAAAAACCATTTCTGCGTTGTAAAAAGAAGGAACATCCCAGGACACCAGGTTCAGCCACCTGAGGTAAACAATATCCTTGATTTCCATCTAGACCCATCAAGCATTTTGTGATAGCTTTCTGAGAGTCAAACATCCCACAAATGATCTCTGAAACCCACTTAGAATTCATAGTACAATTTAAAGTACTTCACTTCTGTTAAGTGATATTTRTGGAAGGGGGTGAATGGACTTCACATAGCATCAAACCAGATTATTCAAGTGCTGTTCTGCAGAAACATAACTAGGTTTCCAGTTCAGTGTGGTCTTAGTCTCATGGCTCTCTGGGCTGTGAGGAGTGCAGAAATTTGGGACATATTAGAGGCAGTATTTCACAGGTGTTTAGTGGTTGTGCTGTTTTAGCTTACAGAAAYCTGCCAGAATGGCTTGTGTTATGCAGCAATTCACCCTTCTGACCTGTAAGTTGATTTTTGAGCCTTCTTTAGCTCAAGAACCACCATTTCTATTCTTGCCAGCCCAGGGCTTAATTAACAAGAACTCCTTGCCCTGAGCAGCAGCAGGTTGATGTGTACTGGTGGTTTGTGGCCAAGTCTCTCACACCAGGATGTGGTGGTGTTTGCAGGGGTCACACGATGAGGGAAGAGATGAGAATCCATRAGACTCCATGACTCTCATGACAATGAGACTCCATGTTTCAGAAGGATGATTTATTATTTTATGATATATATTMTATTAAAAAATGATATATTAAAACTACACTAAAAGAATAGAAGAAAGGATTTAATCAGAAGGCTAGCAAGGAAAGGAAAGGAATCATAATAGAACTTTGTGACTGCTCACAGCCTCGACACAGGTGGCTGTCATTGGTCATCARGTAAATACAATTTCACATGCTGGGTAAACACTTCTCCAAATCACATTCCAAAGCAGCAAAACATGGGCAAGCTGAAGGTTCTCAGCTTCTCAGGAGAAAAGATCATAATGAAAGGATTTTTCAGGAAATAAGTCAGTGGCACCAGGAGGTGGCTGTGCAGGGCTCATCCCTGTTTTCCCTTTGCAGATCGCCTGAGCCCCAGCCGCAGGGACAACAAGATCCAGTGGTGTGCCATTGGCAGGGATGAGAAGAAGAAGTGTGATGTCTGGAGCGTGATGAGCAATGGGGATGTGGAGTGTGTTGTGGCAGAGGACACCAAGGAATGCATCACAAAGATCATGGTACAGCTTTTYTTCCTTTTCTTCTCACTGTGAACTTCTTTTACCATCTGAGCTCTGGAAGTGCTGGCCTGGGGATGTGCAGCGTTTCATTTCTGCACCTTTTCCTTGCAGAAAGGTGAAGCAGATGCCATCAGCTTAGATGGAGGCTTTGTCTACACTGCTGGCATGTGTGGCTTGGTGCCAGTGATGGCAGAGAGCTATGAGGGTAAGCACAGCTCTGTCTCAGGGTCCAGCTGGTGGGGAATGGGCTGGTGCCAAAGTGCTGGCTCTGTTCTGAAATCTTACAAAGCAGCTGCAGTGCTGCCTCCTGCAGAAATCCCAGAATATCCTGGGTTGGAAGGGACCCACCAGGACCATCAATCCAACTCCTGGCCCTGCACAGACACCCCAACAATCCCAGCCTGTGCCTGGGAGCATTGTCCAAAGGCTCCTGGAGCTCTGGCAGCCTTGGGGCCGTGCCCATTCCCGGGGGAGCCTGGGCAGTGTCACCCGACTCCTCTGGGGGAGGAACCTTCCCCTGATACCCAACCTAACACACGGTGGGTGCTCTGAGGCAGCTCTGCTCACCATTGCATGTATTTCCATGAAAGCAGAGCAGGCATGGATAGTCAGGAACTCTATTTTAAATAGGATGTCCTGGTCCTTTAGCACCAGCCTTGGTAAAACTGCTTGTTTTATCTCAGAGGAGCAGCTGGAGGCTGTGCTTTGTTCTGCTGATTCACAAGGTGTTACTTGAAATGGTCACTTTTACAACAGAGTTTCTCCAGAAATTACTGAGCTTGATTTTTATTTTGGATTTGAGGTGTATTTAACTTAACATCTTCTTCTTCTCCCCTCCCACAGACAATCACTGCGAATCACAAGAAGAACCAGGTAATTCCTGCCAACAGAGGGACAGAAAAGAGTCCAGAAGGATATAAGTAGAAAAGTAGATATGAGTCATGAGTGGAGAATAAATGACCAGTCTCCCCCCAAAGAGAGTCCAGTGTAGATATCAGAATTTTGGGAGATAGGTTTAGCAGTTGGAGGGAAAATGAGGGGCTGCAATAAGATCAAGGTGAAGCATTTGGTAGTGGCAGAGATTGTGTGGTCACACTGTAACAGTGTCAGGGCTGTGAACAGAGCCCTGAGGGGCTGGGCTGCAGCATTAGGAAATTGGTCTTTCTAGAAATGGAAAGGGGGAGAGGAGGGGAGGGTTTTGTCCTTTGCTAAGGAGAGAATAAAAATCAGGAGTGGATATGAAATCCTCACATGTGCCTTGCCTTCTCATAACCTTCTCCTATACCCAGGTATCAGAGCTTTGGAGGGCAGGGAAATGTCAGGGATCATAATTTCCCAGGAGTGTGGTGGAAGTAGATGCATCTCATCTACAAACTCTTCCATTGTTGCTGCCTGGCCAAGTGTTTATAAGCACAAAGTAATTCTGTGCTGTTCATAGGTGCCCTTTCCCAAGTGAAGCCAGTGCTCTCTCCTAAGGGATCACAGTGGGATCCTTGGGTCAGGCCTCAGTTCTTCTCTATTTTATCTTCTGAAAGCAACCTACTTTGCTGTGGCTGTTGTGAAGAAGTCTGACAAGGATATCAGCTGGAACAACCTGCAGGGTAAGAAGTCGTGCCACACCGCCGTGGGGAGAACTGCTGGCTGGAACATCCCCATGGGCCTGATCCACAACAGGACAGGCAACTGCAACTTTGGTGAGTCCAGTTTGGAATCCATCTCTTTGAGCTGGGAATCTGCTCGCAAAAAAAAATCTTTTACCATCTTTCATTGGTTTTTCAAAGTTTCTTATGCCTCAAAGATTCCCTCCTGGAGGGAGGAAATGGAGAAGATGCTGTTATTTAAGGTTTCACTGAGCAAAATGTTAGGCTTTTGGCATCTGCTTCAGAGTAAGATATGGCACATCAGCTGCTTTGAGGGTCTTTGCTTTTTTTTTTCACATCTCTGCCCTTCCTTTTACAGCAGCCCAAGAGGTATTCCCAAACAGGGAATGTGGGCTGCCCCACACGGGCCTGGTGCTTGTGCAGGGTGTGGAGTGGGGATAAAAGATGAAACTCAAAGGGAGGGGAAGGGCTGAGAGCAGGGGACAGAGGCTGATCTTTAAGAAACCTAATCTGACTGCCCAAGACTTCRCTGAGAGTTATGGTCCAACAAAAATAATTTGGAAACATTATCAATGTTAACAACCAAGACAAAGTAAGCATATAATTATTAAAAGGAAGTCTCTAACCTCATGAAGATATTAGTGTTAGTAAGTTTTATTCTTGGCTTCTCTATCCTCCTGCCTTCCTTTGCCACTGTCCCTTCTACCCCAAGAGCTCTGACACTGCTGCCAAATGCACCTCTGCTGATCCATAAGGGCTGTGGAGGCTGGGGCTGGCTCTGTGTGAGCTGGGAATGGTTTGCAGGGAAAAATTCCTCTTTTTATGCCAAGCTAGTGCCTATTGCACTTGAGCCTTAGGCCCTGCTTCATCACAGAATGGCTGGAGTGGAAAGGGACCCTAAAGCCCACCTCATTCCACCCCCTGCCATGGGCAGGGACAACTTCCACTATCCCAAGTTGCTCCAAGCCCCATCCAATCTGGCCTTGGACACTGCCAGGGATAGCCACAGCTACTGTGGGCAACAATAACAATAATTATCAACAGTAACAATAATTATCAATAATAACAGGACCCAAGTTCCATGGTCAAAGCTGGATGCACATGATGTGCTGCCCACTAAGTCATGCTCCTTCTCCCAGCCCGTTTCCACCTCCCCAGTGAGCGAGAGCATGTTATTACAATAAAACCTAACTTCTCAGGGCAGGAAAAGTGAATTTCTCCTATCCCTGCCTCCAGATGAATACTTCAGCCAGGGCTGTGCTCCCGGGTCTCCTCCCAACTCCCGTCTCTGCCAGCTGTGCAAGGGCTCAGGGGGGGTCCCTCCGGAGAAGTGCGTTGCCAGCAGCCACGAGCAGTACTACGGATACACCGGAGCTTTACGGTACGTGCTGGGSACAGCCTGGCTGCCTCAGTGCCCTGGGGCTGCTCACAGAGGACAGGACACAGCTGGAGTACAGCCTCATGTCCACACTAACTCTTTTTCTTCATTACACCACTGAAAGGGCATGTCTCTGTAATTCTATACATGCTTTTTCTTTGCTTTCTGAAATTTGATGTGAAATATCCTCGTTCTGTAGAACTCATGTCCTGGTGTCYCCAGGCAAACCCAGAGAGGCACAAGCCCTGCCACAATGGCAGAAGTGCTCCTCTTTTAACATAAATAAGGAGTGCAAAGGCTGTGTTTCAGATATATTTAAAATATTTGTGGCAGGACTCCTAGACCTGGATGTCCTTGGAGATTAATTKTACAGAATAAGACTCAAGTCTCAATCAAATCTGTGGGAAAGGGACRGGATTCAAGCATTTACATCACTGGCCTCTTTTTGTACTTCCCAGGTGCCTGGTTGAGCAGGGGGATGTGGCCTTTATCAAGCATTCCATTGTTGAGGAGAACACTGATGGTACGTGGTCAGGGCTGCCTTCCCCATCTGCACGATTGCCTAGGTGGTGTTGAGGCTGATGTTCTCCTGCTATGCAAGCTCTCTGAATCTCCAAACCCATTCTCTTTAAAGGCAAAAACACAGAAAGCTGGGCCAAAGATCTGAAAATGGACCAATTTGAGTTGCTGTGCACTGATGGGCAGCGGGCAAATGTCATGGATTACAGAAGATGCAACCTGGCCAAAGTCCCTACCCACGCTGTGATGGCACGTCCTGAGAAAGCACGACAAGTCCGTGAGATGCTGGAGAACCAAGAGGTTTGTAGTGCTGAGAGTAGGAAAAATATTGTGGGGTTGCTCTGATTTTCTCCAAGTCAGTGTGAGGTGGAAGCTTTTACCCCTTGGCCTCCCCCTTCCTCCATCCCTTCCCAAGTGCTCTTTCTCCTCTGCCACCGTAGCAAACACACCTTTAGGTAGCAGTGGGATTGCTGCTGTTGCTGTTGTCACACTGTACTTGTGTGACATGAGTTTATCACCTCCTTTCGAGCTTCTGCTCTTGCTGGGGTGTTTCAGAAGTTCCTTTGTGGTGCCTGGTCTGTGCCACAGCTGGGTCAGGCTCAGCCCCAACATCAGGCTCCCTGCACACACACAGCTGACCAGGACCAGGCTGAACCATCTCTGTTTCTCCCTTTAATACATAAAACTTTAATATTGGCTCCACCATCAGGGTCTGGTGAGAGGCCCCTGGGGCCTTTTGCTTCTACTCATGGTTCAGTTACAGGACCTGCTGGCAGCATCTCTGCACACAGGAACATGTTAAAATGGGGCAAGAAATGTGCCTACCAGTGAGCAATCCCTCCTCTAAGCATACAGACAGAAGGTTTAATCCTGAATTTCCAGAGCCTGSCTTGGGGCTTCCCAGACTGATGGTGAAGAACCAGGAAGCGGTAGGCCAGCTTTCTACTTCCCTCTTCTTTATGCCTTTATTTCAGAGGCTGTTTGGACCAAAAGGAACCAGGAGAGACGATTTCAATATGTTTGCATATGAATCCAAGGATCTCCTGTTTAAAGACCGGACAAAGTGCCTGATCAGTCTCCATGACGGAACATCGTACAAGGAATTCCTTGGAGATAAATACTATGCTTCACTTGCCAGCCTCAACACCTGCAATCCATCAGGTAACTGGAACAGCCCCAGAGGAAGTCCTGAATTGCAGTTCTTACCATGCAGACATGAGCAGTTTCTTCTGGAACTGTCCATTCAATGCCTTTAAAAGAAGAAAATGCCAATATTCTTTTCTCAAGGTTCCTTGGGTGAACTGAGAACAGATTTAAAATCTGCTGCTCTGGCAGCAATGTGAATAAAAGACTTTTCCTCACATTTAGAAAATTTGGACTTTGAGAAAAAGCACAGASACCCCCCAGAGCCAGCAGTGTGGGATTTGTGGTTAAAGCTCTTTTTTTTTGTGGCACACTGTGGATTTTCCATGGTGCAACATTGGCATGGCTGGGTGTGTGCTGGTGGGACGCGAGCGTTTAAAAGCAGGATCTGAACTTCTCCCTGTCCTTTCCCTTTCCAGATCTTCTCCAGGTGTGCACCTTCCTTGCAGACAAGTAGTGAGATGGGAAGGATCCTCGAGGTGGGGGAGAAAACCTCAAGCCATGACTCCTCTYGTGCCCTCAGCAGCGAACACTGACCCACGGAGGGCCCTCTGCCTTCACTGCTTTCTCTGCCCTCCCTCATCACTCTGAAAGTAGCTCTTTGACACTTTACAATTCTCTGCTGCCAGCACAGCAAAAAATAAAATTTAAAATCTAAACAAGTGTCCTGAGATTTTTCCAAATGGTCCTTAAGCCCATTCCTTCCTCAGTGCCTGTCACTGTAGGACAGTGACAGACAGTGACAGATACCAGCATGGCTCTTGTCACTTACTGCTGCCCTTTAGGGAAATTYCTTGCACCATTTGCCAAAGCAAAATGGATTGAATTTACCCTGGAGCCTCATTAACAGATGCTTTGTACTCTCTGTGCTTTTGCTTTGCCCASATTATCCCATTGTCTCCCAGGCAGGTGAGGGTTCCCCAGTGTGGTTGGGACGCAGGAAGAGGGAGAATGTTTGTGTCAGGGAAGCTGAAGGAGGAATAAAAACCACTCCAAACCAAAATAATACAGTGGGAGTAAGATGGGAGGTGTGAACAGAAGCTGCTGTGTCTCAGATCTCAGCTGGCTTCAAAATTAGCAAAGAAAGAGAATCAGTGCCTCTTACAGGCTATTTCTACAACTCAGAGAACTTTCCCTACAAAAAGCTGCACCATCTGCATTTCATGTCAGGTTTAAGCTCTTGTCCCATAGATGGAAGGCATTAAAGGACAAAAGGAACCTCACTGGAGGGTGACTCAAGCTAGAGGGACCTCTGGGGGTCTCCAGTCCCATCTCCTGCTCAAGGACAGTGTGAAAAACACTAATCACTTTTTTAGAATTTTAAAAGTTTAATAGTAATAAAATAGTTATAAAAATAGCAATATAATTACAGTAGTAAAACTTTGGACAATTGGGATTAGAACAATACGAGACAACAGAAACAAAGAATTACGGACGTCCGGGTACCTTTTTCTGGGCAAAATAAKCCCGRAAAAGGACCCACRTTAACAGAGGATTAACCCTTAAAAGCAATAGCCTCATGCATCTCATATATGATGCATAAATTCCATTCAAATACAGGATTCTGTCTGGTCAGTGCCAGCTTCTTCCTCTATATCCTGATGGTGTCTCCAGGGCTGAGCAAGGTGGGAAGAACTCGGTAAGAGAGCAATAAATTCGTTTTCTCTGAAAGATTTAGGTGTCCTGTGGCTRCTATCTYACTGCAAGTCCTCTCTTAAAAAAAGTATCTTACATAGCATAGTYTCTATTTTAACATTATGTTATAACCTAAAACTATATTTAACACACTACTTGACAAAATTAATACAGCGTAACTTTCTAACATAACCCATTCAATATTCATTTTAATATTTGCGAAAAGCCAATCCTAAAATATGCATTTTTCACACTGTCCCTCTGYGCTGGGGCCTGTGAGGCACCTCCAGCCCTGGGGMCAGCTCTGGGCCCAGCAATTCAGGAAGGACATCGAGGCGCTGGAGCATGTCCAGGGCAGGGAACAGAGCTGGGGAAGGGAATGGAGCCCCAGGAGAGGCTGAGGGA
This sequence comes from Cardinalis cardinalis, assembly GCA_014549065.1. Taxonomy (NCBI): domain Eukaryota; kingdom Metazoa; phylum Chordata; class Aves; order Passeriformes; family Cardinalidae; genus Cardinalis; species Cardinalis cardinalis. The sequence continues at coordinate 1,730,757 of JACDOX010000125.1, read as the reverse complement.
GCTGGAAAGGGGCTCAGCCTGGAGCAAAGGAGGCTCAGGGGGGACCCTGTGGCTCTGCACAACTCCTGACAGGAGGGGACAGCTGGGGGTGGTCGGGCTCTGCTCCAGGGAACAGGGACAGGATGAAACGGCCTCAAGTTGTGCCAGGGGAGGCTCAGGTTGGAAAATTTCTTTGCAGAATGAGCTGTCCAGCCCTGGCACATCTGCCCGSGATTTAAAATCCCTGTGTATGTGGCACTTCGGGGTCAGAGAGCTTTTCCATCTAAACCCCTCCATGTTTCTGCAGGCTCCTGAGGGGAGAACTACAGCTCCCATGAGCCCCCGCGCCCCGCCCTTCCCGCCGTGCGGCGGGGCCGGAAGCGGAAGCGCGGCGTGGCCACGAGTGCAGGCCATGGCGGGCGGGCTGGAGCCGCACCTGGCGGCGCTGCGGCGGGAGCTGGGCGGCCCCGCCGTGCTCTCCGTGCTCGTCGCGCTCATCGCTGTCGCCATCACCTTCCGTGAGTTGCGGGAACCCCCCCTGCCCCCCGCCCCGCGGGCTGCTGRGGGCGCGGCGGTGCCGGCGGCGGCGGGCTCGGGTGTCCCCTTCCCATCCTCATCCTCCTCATCCTCCTCTGCTCCTCTCTCCCGCAGTGCTCTGGCGGTTCGTGCAGGGCAGGAAGAGCAGCCGCAAGGCCGTGCTGCTGCTGGGCCTCTGCGACGCGGGGAAGACGCTGCTTTTCGCGAGGGTGAGCGGGGAGGGCCGGTGAAGGAGTTCCCTTTAGTTCGCTTTTTAGTCTTTTAATGAAAAGATTGAAAGGTGGGGTTTATGGATGTAAGAAGGGATGGAAAACGAGTTTTGTCCACCGCGGAGTGTCCWAAGAAATTGCGTTTTGGTTTGAACTTGTCATGGTAAAAGGCTTAGGGATACTTGACCTCACCGCAGTCGGCAGCTCCAGTCTCTGGGAGCAGGGGCAGCACCCGAGGGAACGGCTGGAGCTGTGCCAGGGGAGCTGAGGCTGGAGATCAGGGAAAGATTCTTCCCCCAGAGGGTGCTGGGCACTGCCCAGGCCCCCCAGGGAATGGGCACCGCCCCAGGGCTGCCAGAGCTCCAGGAAGGTTTGGACAATGCTCTCAGGGATGCACAGGGTGGGAYTGTTGGGGTGTCTGTGCAGGGTTGGGGGTTGGGCTGATCATTGATCATCCTGGTGGGTCCCTTCCARCCCTGGATATTCTGTCACTGCTGAGTCTGAAAAAGAAAGGGGCACGGCCGTGCTTGCCCTGGTCCCAGCTGGAAACTGAAAGAWTTACAGGCACACTCTCTTCCTTCATGTTTTAATGGAGATTCACAATAGAAATATGCATTTACTTTCCTAATGACCATTTATTAATTAACTGGAGTAAGTGACCCCAGGTGCAGTTCCCTGCAGGGAGCTGAGATCAGATCTCTGCTGCCCGTTACCCTGTGGGGCCATTTCAGTTTCTGAGGAGGCTGGGGGGGTGCTGGTGTGGTTTGGGGCTGGGCAGCCTCTCAGGCCGTGGTTCTGAGGCTGTGCCTGTTCCCCCAGCTGCTGTCGGGGCGCTACCGGGACACCCAGACCTCCATCACCGACAGCTCTGCTGCCTACAGGCTCAGCCAGGACAAGGTGAGTGCCCTGCCCCAGCCTGCTGCAGCCTTTTCCTCCTCCCTTTCCTCAGCCTGGGAATTTTTGTGCTGCTCAGGCCCCAGTTTGAATGCAGGGCAGGATTTTTCCTGGGAAATACTGGGATGTGTAATGTGTTACTGGGCTCCACAGGCTCTTTTTTCTTTGCTTGTAAAATAAGGAAACATTTCTGACTGAAAACCACACCTCTGGGGGTTTCACTGTTCTGTTGCATTGGTTTATTTCCTCAGCAGTAATTTCTGTTTCTGCCAAGAAAACCTGAAATTCAGAGCTTTCTCAGGTTTAAGCAGAGGCTCCAGCTGGTCTTTATATGGTCTCAGAAAGGATTTTGTTATTTTTAGGTCCTGGGCTTCAGGTCCTGTTATTTTTRGGTTCCTAGATCTGGTAGTTTTCAGTTTTTGGCAATTGTTTCATTCTGCAAATCTCCTCTGCTGGATGCACACGTGGCAGGGAGAGCAGAATGCTGGCAGCACCTTTACTGCTGGTGAATTGTGGAAGTAGAGGGAGGTTTTGTGGCTTCACCTTCCCAGTCATTCTTAACAACAGTGATAATAAGGCTAAAAACTTTTTAAAATAAAATGCAGGGTTTTTGAAACTTTTTTTCCTATTTTTGTGTCTCTTCAATTAAACAGACAAGCAATTGCAAGGCAGATTGCTTTTTTGATTCTTTTTTTTAACCATGGCCAAGGTTTCCAGTAAAATCCAAGAGCAGTGGGCAGGAAGGGGCTGCTGCAGCCTTATCTGGAGAGCAGTGACGTGGCCCTGCTGGGCCCTGGCTTCTCTGCCACCTCCTGCCTTTGGCTGCTTCCTTTCCTGGGAAGGGAAACCTTTGCAGCCTCCAGTTTAAAAAGGGCTCTTGCAAAGGCATTTGTGTGTTATTCTCAGCAAGGTTTGGTGCATTTAGTGAGGCTTGGTGTGTGTGATAGGTGAGGCTGTTGTGTTCTGTGTCAGGGCAGGGGGGGTTGTGCCTTCAGGACACAAATCCGGGGTCAGACTGCTTTTCCCCAGTCTGTGATCACAGGAACCCCTGGATCAGGTGTTGTTAATTCCTTCTTGCCTGTGTTCCAGAGCACCAGTGTGACCTTGATTGACCTTCCAGGCCATGAGAGTCTGAGGCTGCAGTTCCTGGAGAGGTTCAAAGCTGCAGCCAGGTAACCTGGAGGGGATCAGCCGGGCAGGAGGAGGCACGTGATCCTTTAGAAAGGGTTAAACCAAATGATGGTGCTGGGAATGCTGTGAGCTGGCCTGGTGGTGCCTCCAGAGCCAGAGCTCTGCTGTGGAGGGGTGCTGCTTAATTTTTGCTTTGCCTTCATGGAATATCCTGAGTGGGAAGGGGCCCACAAGGATCATGGAGTCCTGACCCTGCACAGGACAATCCCAAAATCGCACCGTGAATTTCCTACTTACCTGTGCTTGTGGTGCACCAGGAGGCAAAGCCACTGCAGCAGGGAGCTCTAGGGGGTGTGGGATATCCTGGGACAGACAGGGGATATCCTGGGAGACAGGGGAAGAATTCCTGCTGGAGCTGGAGTTGCCCATGGGATGTATTTCATCCAGCACACACTGCCAGCCTGCGCTTGGGCTGGGTGAGACCAGATGTGAAAATCTCAGCCCAGGCTGGAATACCTGCAGGGGAGGGTGACTGCAGAGCTCCATCCCCATCCCCTGTCCTTGCCTGTTGCCCCAGAGCCATCGTGTTTGTGGTGGACAGCGTGGCCTTCCAGCAGGAGGTGAAGGATGTGGCGGAGTTCCTGTACCAGGTGCTGGTGGACAGCACYGTGCTCAGGAACGCGCCCGCGCTGCTCATCGCCTGCAACAAGCAAGGTACCCTGGCCTGGGCCTGCCCCTCCTGCAGGGCTCTCTGCCACACCTGCTGCAGCTGGGGGCTGGGGTTGCAGCAAAAGGAAGGCTGGAGTTTAGGTTTAAACTGTGACTACTCAGCAGGAGTGTTAAACTCTCGCTTGGGAGAGCTGCAGCTCTTTGGGTGGGTGTAGGTGATGCAGGTGGATTTTGTGTGGCTTTTTGTTTCTGCTGGGTTTGTGCAGAGCTGTTCCTCAGTGTCCAGGCAGCAGGAAATAGGATCAGCTCAAGCACAATGAACTATCCCTACACACTCAGTGGCTTCCAAGTTAAAATGTTCAGCTGCCAGGGTTCCGTGTTTTCTCTGGAGTAACCAGAATCCCCAGCTGCTAAAAAAGACCMAATTTTCAGATCCCTACAAGTTCTACAGTGAAAACGTGGCTCCCTGTGTAACAGTTGGATGTTTTGGGGCAGTATCAGAACTGGATTTTGTAATAATTTCTTGCCCTCACTGAGGAGTTGCCTGAGGCCTTCATGGCTCTGTGTGCCACGGGTGGAAAGCACAGAACAGGAGGGRGTGCTGGTGCATCAAACCCATCCTCTGAAATATCTTCCTGCCTAGCAAGAAGAAGTTAATTCCCTCATTGTATCAGACTGTTGRGTTGTTCCAATTCATGCCTACTATCCCAAAGCTCCAGCATCCCTCATCCCACTGCAGGCACAGCTGTCCTTGTCCTGGTAGCTCCAGTGACTGCACAGTGTGAACTGGCCTTACTTTAGGGGAAGGAAGCACGTTCTGAATTCTGACAACCAAAGAGCTGATTTCCTTATTTTCTCTCCAGATGTCACCATGGCAAAATCAGCAAAACTCATCCAGCAACAGCTGGAGAAAGAGCTGTAAGTATGGAATGGGATCTCAATCCCTCTGAGCTTTTCCTCTTGCCCTTTTTCTCTTACCTCAGTGCTCAGTGAGCYCCCTTGAGCCGTGCCTGAGTTCCCTGTGGAACTGGGAACAGAACAGAGCACTGCCAAGCCTCAGTTTGGTCTGGGCCTTGGCAGTGTTGGGTTTACATTGGACTCCATGGTCTTAGAGGGCTTTTCCAAGCTGAATGATTCCCTGGATCTACARCCCCTTTGGCCAGCAGATGGCAGCAGGGCTGTTTGTGCTGTGCCTCCTCCGGGCTGAASACCCAACCTCCTGGCTTTTAGCAGAGGAGTTAGTTGCCACACTTTCACATTCTCCAGGAAAATAAGCAATAAATGGCTTGTTCTGATGTTGAGCATTTGCCAGCTACCTGTGTGTAGGTGTTGGATTTCTAGAGAGTTGTTGTGCCTTGTTAGGCACTGTTATTCCAGTGTTTACCATGGGCAAATTGGGATAAAGATGTCATCATCATCATCATCATCATCATCATCATCTGATTTCTGCAGTCCTTTATTACAAAACCAAACCTGAGTGCCCTCCTACTCCCTTGAGCTTCCCAGAGCAGTGCTGGGCCTTGTGTCCTTGGTGTAGCTGGCATGCTGCTGACACCCCAGACACCCCAGAGCTGTGGTGCAGGTGATTCTCCCCTGGTCCCCAGTTCCTGACCTGTTTCCTTCTCTCCCTGCAGCAATACCCTGAGGGTGACCCGCTCTGCAGCCCCCACCAGCCTGGATGGCTCAGCCACAGGGGGCCCTGCCCAGCTGGGGAAGAAGGGCAAGGACTTTGACTTCTCCCAGCTGCCCATGAAGGTGGAGTTTGTGGAGTGCAGCGCTCGAGGCAGCAAGGGAGAGGAGGGAGAGGCTGACTTGGAGGCCCTCCAGAAGTGGCTGGTGAAGGTGGCCTGAGCACAGATGGACAGGGCTGGGGGGCTGAAGGGGAAAAGATGGTCTGGAGCACTCAAATCTCATCTTGATGTAAAAAGGAACTTCAGCTGGAAGTCAGCACTGTGGTGTCTTCTTCTGCTGCTAGCGGGCTTGGGAGAGACCTGACAATTGCTGGTGTGATTCCCTCTGGCTGTCCCTTCATGCTGCAATGTTTTTATCCTCTCCCCTCTTCCCTTGCCCTCCTCTGGGCTGCTGAACCTCTGGGCTTTTCTTTTCCTTAATCTTTAGGCTTTTCATTTGGTAGTTGCCGAGCAAATGAGGAAGGAGTGCACTGGCAGGTGAGTTTCAGAGACTGGAGTGAGCCTTTTGTTTCCTGCCATGGTTTAGGCCCCTGTTGCCTCTCAGAGCCACTGACCACCTTATGGCTGGGGCTGCTGGGGAGCACTGCACAAGCTCCCTAAGTTGGGCAGGCATTGAGAGAGTACAAAAAGCTGTTTTCCTCTTTGTGTCTGCCTTTCCATTGTTCCAGACTGGTGCAGCCCCATTTCTGTGGGACAGGAGGAGTGTGAAACGCTCAAACCAGCCCTGCTTTACTCCCTGGGCCCAGCTCTGTGCCCATGTCCGCTGATTTCCTCCCTTGATCAGCTCCTGGGAGGATTTTTTCAGCTGAGGGCTGTGTCCTGAAAGCTTCACTCTGCTTCTCCTCCCACAGCCAGGAACAAAGAGTGGCAGAGCTACAGGGGCTCGTGGCATCAGACTGTGAGGTGGGCACAATTCAAGATCTGTACCTGCAGCTGGGACCTGCCAGGCATTTGCTGTGCAGTGTGCTCTGCCTGCTGCTGCAGTGGCTGCAGGAAGGTCTTGCTTTGTGTGTAATTAATTGGTCAGCACTTAGGGCAGAGTGAGAGGGGAAGCCAAGGAGCTGCCAGCACATGGGTGTGCTCCCTCCTTGTGGCAGAGATGCTCAAGGAAGAGGGGAAAGAAATAGGAGATTTTCCCAGCTTGTGTCTCCCTGCACATTGCAGAATTCTAGTGCAGTGTCATTTTCCCTTTGGGGCTTCCCCTGTTTTTTTAGGGTTGGGGGGTGGCTGGCTCCTGGCAGACCCTTTTTGTAGTTTGTAGCCCCCTCTCCCCTGTGGTTTGATGCCTCCTGCATCCCTCAACTCATCTGTTGTGTTCTTTTCCCTCTCTGGGGCTTTCCCTGCCTCCCTGCAGCGTTGCCAAGTGTTGGGAAGAGCAGGAASAGCCTTCAGCAAAGGCCTGTGCCTGTAATGAAGCTGGTCCTTGCATTTCCAGCCTCGGGAACCATCCCTGCAGGAGGTGGGGAGGGTTTTATTTACCAAACATGTTACATTCTTCTGTTTCCTGCAGGCAGAGTCCTGTTGGAACGWGTTTGTCATGCTTTGAACTCCTTTAGCTGGAGGTCTTGGGCTGCCTGCTTCACATCCATAATGCTGAAATGATTTGGGGCAAAAAATTGTTGTTTCTTTATGTGATTRTTCTTGCAAAGATGCAGAAGCCAAGCACCAGCCTCAGCTTAAGGGGGGAGGTACCATGAGGCCATGGTGGGTTTTAAGTTATTATTTTTAAAAATATTCCTTAAGTAAATTCTTTTATGCTTAAATGTTTGTTCTCAAGTCTTGCTTCACTCTGTGTGTTTGCCTTGGCTCTTCCCAGAGGCATCAGATCCACGTGGATGGGGCTCTGCTCCTGCTCAGCACAGTGCTGGGGATCAGCCTTCCTGCTCTGTGGCCAGGTCTGTGGTGTCAAAAAACTTTATTTTCTGCACACAGAGGGCTTTGGGGTTGGCTTTTTTTGGTTTTGTATTTGGTCTGACTAATTGAGAAATTGATAATCACATAGCAAAAAAYGCCCACAAATCATAACTGAAGGGCACTTTGGTGATGTGCACAGGAAAGCTCCAGCCAGCTGTGGTGGCAGAGCAGCACTGCTGTGCCCTGGAGGTGGCTGTGGCRCCCTGTGGCTGTGCTGGATGGAGAGGAGATGCCTCAGCTTTCCTGGGCTGGGGAGTGGCTGCACAGCCATGGCTGGAGCACAGAGCAGAACTCCAGGAGTTTTTTGGGCCTCACTCYGTGATTTTTTAAATATTTAAACACTCAGGGCTGGTTTTCCCCAGTGGCTAAGTGAAGAGAGCAGAACTGGAAAGTCTGAGTGTTGTTCTCTTGTTTTTCTTGCTTCCCCAGTCAGCTCTGTGCTTTGTTCTTTGCCCTCCTGACCTTGTTCCCAGCCTGTGGCTCTGTCAGCTGGGAGTGCTGCTCCTGGGGCTGCAGCTCAGCAGGGCTGTGTTGGGATGGCTTTGGCAGGACAGTGGGATGTGATGAACTCAGCCCCTTCTTGCTGCAGCTGCCTGACCCTGACTCAGGAACCTGCTGTGTTCACACATCCCCAGGCACTGAGGCCCTCACTGTGCTACAGCTCTTTGRRTCAATGTTTTTTCCTATGGATTGTRCTGTGAATTGTTCCCCTGGACAAGACAGGTGTTTTTGGAGGGGAATGGTGAGCACAGTGATAACTGGGGTAGCAGAAAACCTGAAAGAGGAGGAGAGATTGCTGAAAAGCAGAAGTAACCATGCCTGGATATCAGCATCCCAAGGGGTGGTTTCTAAGGCTCCCCAGCACAACTGTTCCAGCTGTGACCTTCCCTGTGCACAGAGCCACCACCCTGGCACCTTTYGGGGCCAGGAGCTTCTGCTGGCCCCATCTGGGCTCCCTTGTGCCCTTTGTGCCCAGCCCCTCCTGGGGCTTGTCCTGCTGGGTGTTTACCCCTGGTGTGAAAGAAGTGGRGAAAGTTATGGAAGGTCAGGTGGGTGTTCAGGGCAAATCTGCCAGGTAGAGGTGGAAAAGGAATGGGKTTAACATGGAGAGAGCTCTTTTTTGTGAGGACTTTGGTGATCCAGAGCAAATCCAGGGCAGGTCTGCTCCTGTCCTCTCCCTCTGCTCCCTCCATGAACAAGGATGCAGCAGGGCCATGACCACAGGGACAGCAGGGCCTGAATACATTAAACCCATAAAACCCCTGAGAAAACACCCCACTGTTCCCTATCCAGAGCCCACTGCATTGAAAAAATTACAGGATTTTGAAGTAGCTCAGKGCTTGACATAAGTAGCTGGAGTTGTTAGGCCATGGGTTGAACTTGATGTGAAGCCTAAGGCTGTGCTGTGTCAGGCAGAGATGGATCAGAAGGAAACCAGGAGGTGACAATCTGATCAATAATAATAGTAAAGATCATTAATAATAGTTAGACTAGGCAAAGCTGCAGTTAAAATAYTACCTTAAGATGCTGGAGCAGATTGTGGTCTGTGTGCTGGAACACAGTATGGGGTTCCATCACAGTGTGGACTAACAGAACCCACCCACCAAACCCTCACCAAAACCCACCTGAGGGGTGTGAAACAACCCAAGCAGCAGCACAGTGAAGGATGAGAAGGACCCCAGGTTCTTGGTGTGAGGGAGAGGGTATGAAACTTTTCAATTGCCAGGCATTTCTTTGTTCATGGTCCCTCCTCTGAGGCGCCAGCTTGGGGAACTGAATACCTGAACTGACCTGTGCCACCAAACCCATGGGGATGAGAACCTCAGGTAAAATCTTCTGCTGTGCCTGCAGCCCCTGCCTGTGTCCCTCTGCCCATCAGGGAGACGTGGGCAGGGCTGGGCAGGTTCCATGGCACTGCAGGCAGAGCTCCTCAGCTGTGTAACCCCGACCAGGCCTCCCCCATCACCCCTGGAGCTGCAGAAGGATTTCCCCCCTCTGCCACCATTTTTTCCCTTTTCCCAGCTGAAATATGCTCAGTATGGGCCAGGCTGTGACCTGCAGAAGGATTTCCCCCCTCTGCCACCTTTTTTTCTCCTTTCCCAGCTGGAATGTGCTCAGCATGGCCAGGCTGTGACCTGCAGAAGGATTCTCCCCCTCTGCCACCTTTTTTTCTCCTTTCCCAGCTGGAATGTGCTCAGCATGGCCAGGCTGTGACCTGCAGCCTCCCCAGGGCTTGCCTTGCTGGTGGGGGGGGAGACCATGAACGCAGCACGGTTGGAAAAGTGACCTTTATTGAAAAAATAAAAAGAGCAACAAACCCCAGATGTTCTGCAATAAACCCCTTGTGCTGTCTTGTCCCAACACGTGTGCGGTGTCCCTGCTGACCTCTGTGGGGACACCGGGCAGCCCCTCCGGGCTGGCAGCCACCTCCCCTGCTCCTGTCGCGGCCGGGAATGTCACACCGGAGCGGGACCGTGGCCCGCAGCAGGCGCTTCTCCGGGTCCGTGTGTTCCAGCCCCCTCTGCCTCCTGCTCCAGCGGGCCGGGGCTGCCCCTGCCCGGGGGGACGGGCTGGGGACCCCGGGAGATGCCGTGCCCAGGGCGGGGCTGGCCCGGAGCATCCCTCGCTTGGAGCACCTGGGCTGCGGGAGGAGTCGCTCCCGTGGGAAGTAAAACGAACCCAAACAAGATAAAGTAGTGGCAGCGGGTGATGGGGGTGCGAGTCAGTCCTCGGSGGCTACACCAGCCCCGCCGCCTTCTCCTGCACGTTGTACTCCTTGCTCCTCTTCACCTTCCAGCTGATGAGGGCCAGCAGCACGGTGCCCACCACCTTGTAGCCCACCTGCAGCCCCAGGTATCTGCCGGGAGAAGAGCAGGGACATGCCGCATCCGCAGCKGGCCCTTCCAGCCGGCCCCGGGGAGCGGAGGGGCACGCACAGGGTACCTGTTTCGGAGGAAATCGTTGTTGTAGTAGGCGCAGAAGCGGCCCGGGGCGCACTGCTGCTGCTGCCAGTAGATGCAGGAGGAGTCGATGAGGGCTCCGAACATGGCCGGGGCCGGCAGCCAGGCTGRTGGGGAGAGAGGATGGAGTCAGTGCTGATCCCGAGGAGGCTCAGTGCCTCCTGCAGCTCCAGCAGCCCCCCAGCTTCATTCAGGGATGAACGCTCACCCAGCAGTCTCATCAGCAAGAACTGGACTCCGATGGCAAAGGACTTCTCATCCTGGTTCACCACCCTGCAGGGGAGAAGCCACAGGAGGTCTGTTGTAGTGYWTTTTTWTMCTTTGTAATAGTTTTGGTTTTGTATCCCCGTATTTTTCCCAAATGGTTTATCCCAGACTGTACCCCCTCCCTTTGCCTGTGTAATCCCTTTCCCTTGCTGAGATCATCCCCAAATCCCCAGCCTGGCTCTCTGTCAATCACTCAGCATCCCATCCCCTCCATCTAGAAGCTTCGGTCCAGGATGTCGAGTGAT